>CM034152.1:631057793-631431049 GCA_019776745.2 Taxus chinensis
ACAAAAGTTACGAGGACTTATTTTATCATCAGAAGGTGAAGAAAATTTTCTATCTAATGGAAATGATTTAGGTAAATTTTGAATGTATTAAGTGTGAGAAAAATCAAGTTGAAACTCTAACCCTGTTTGAGAGTGGGTATGGTGTTAATTTACCCCTGATCCTAACTGAAACTTCTAACCCTAAAATTTGGACCTTGTGGCCTCTAATAATTGTTAATAAAATAAAAGTATGTTTTAATAGAATCAAAATTGTTCCAGAACCTGTTAGTGACAATTGTTGTCTTGCAACCTGGTTGTAGACACTTCTAATCAAAAAAAAAAATCCATAATTTTCCTAACTAATCCTAGGTTGTTTCTTGGATCTCAAGAGTGTTGTTTTAGCGGGCATCACAAAGTGAAAGAAATCCACCTAGCATCATGGAATGAATGATGAATTCAAGATGGTCATAGATGTTTTCCCTCCTATTTTCATCCTTCAAGTGATGTAGAGATGACTCATGAAGAAACAAAGACATTCAAAGAACCAAATTCTCTTCCCAATTCAATCATGGATGATCTAATGGAAGAATCTCACTCAGTTTCCAAATCCAAGGAGAATGAACATTTTTAAAGCAATATATTCTCACCCAAGGAGCATAATGATCATCACATTGAGTATGAAGTCTTTCATTTTCCATATGAGAAAGAGGATTTGATAATGGATGATCAAGATAATGTTGAAAGTTCATCCCACATTGCTACTTCAACATGGTCCCATCAAGAGGATGATATGTATTTTGATCTCGAAGGAGTACCATTCCCACAAAACATGGATGTCTTCTCCTTGTCAGAAGATGTTGTGAATCAAGTGTTCTCGTGATTTCAAGGAAGTGAATCTTGGGCAACACAAAGCATGGAAGAGGTGAATAAGGATATTTCAAATGAATCATGGACATATATGGATCATATTTTCAACCATTTCTTGAAAGCACAATATAGAGACACTTGCAATAAAAATGAAGATGAACCTATAAAAATATAAGAAGAACTATCTATGCAAGACCTCTTGAAGACTGCGGAAGAGATTGAAGACCCTCAACTTAGCCTTGAACTTTTGACTTGGGCTGTGGAGATGCAAAATAAGCGTGATTCAAGTTGTGCTTCTTTTTTTATATATACCAATGTTTGATGCCAATATAGAGCTAATGGGCAGGTTTGATGACTTACCAAATGCCTTGGTTGATGAGGGGGAATGTGAAGATATTTATTTTTCTTCCACATTTTATGAGGAAGGTTGTGAATGCAAAATAAGAAAGGTCCTCGAATATCCTTTGGAATAACTCAACCTTGAAGATAACATCTTTGTCATGGGAGATGATAATAGGGAAAATATTGAGCTGATTTTCATTAAAGAAAGTTATTCAGAACATATCAAAAAGTTGCAAGAGTGTTGGGAGTATATTTAAAACCAATTTATTCCCACGACTTCGGAATGCTTCACCAATGCGAAAAAAAAAAGTGTTCATATGGAAAAATCCAGTAGAGGGTGAATAATGCTTATATGACCAAAACAAGAGTTGCAATTCTGTAAATGATACCAGGTGGACTTCAAGAAGACAGATATTGATAATAGTCACCAGAAGAAATGAAGTGAGAATGTGCATGACTCGTGTAAAATAATTCAAAATGAGATTACACTCACCATCCTCCATGCTTTGATTTGTCTTGAACATGTTCTCCTATTGTAACAATCTCTCGAGGATGATGAAGACCTTCGAATCAATGATTTAACCTCCATCTCCGAAAGCAATTACATGAAGCAAAAAAGTGGTATGTTTAGAAAGGCAGTTGGATGTGAAGAAGACAAGTTTTTTCTCACTCCTTCAAGGTTTCTTTCTAATGAAGGAGATGGTTTCACGTTGCAAACACAAGATGAATTATATTTTATTGACAAGGTCAATGCTTCCAATTCTAAAAACATGGAGGATTGGTTTCTCATGATCACAAGAAAACAAGAGAAACCTTCAAGAGGAAATATTTTAAAGAAGGTGACCAAGTTCTCAATGGATACAAGAACGTTCTCAGTGCAGTTTGAATATGAAGATGGAGTCTTGGTACATCTTCTTCTTCCCAAGCCATGCAAGGCCATCACAAAAGCATAGTTTCATCAAATAAAATTCTTTATGCTTCAAAGGTCAAACTTCATTCCACTATTCTATGATGGCATGTACTTTTATCAACCCATTGTCAGGTATGTATACTCTCTCTCTCTCTCTCTCTCTCTCTCTCTCTCTCTCTCTCTCTCTCTCTCTCTCTCTCTCTCTCTCTCTCTCTCTCTCTCTCTCAATGGGTAAGGCACTGGTCATTATATTGTAAAGTTGAGACTCTAGGATTCTTCATGTCACGTCTTTGCTATGCTTAGTCCATACCATGTCCCCAAGCTAGAGCTAGTTGTCATGCAAACGAGCAATGGGAAAATTCATGATTTTCAAGCATGACAATGATACCCCTGTGTCAAAATTTTCAATTTTTACCTGTCCTAGACACCCCAGGTCTACCCATCTTTAGCACATGTCTTACCCAGTTAGTATAATGACCTCCCAATGGATGTTAAATCATTCCACTTTTGAAGATGTAGGAAATATTCAGAGGAGTTAGAGAAGATTCATCAAAAACAAGGTTCTCAAGCCTAGGTGATGCACGGGGCCAAATGAGCTTCTAAGCTTTGGGAATCGATTATGGGAGCTCTGGAAGGAGTTAGGAGCTAAAAAATACATCTTTAGAAAGGTAATTCAAAGCTCTGAAATATGTTGGAATCATATTCTTAAAATCATCTAGCCACATTATTTCTATATCCTATTTTTCTCATGCTCAGTCATGGAGCTATAATAAAAATCCTATTTTTCAGGTCTTAAATATAGGAATCAGAATCTACAACAACCACCATTGGATTTATAAGGCCATTTTTAGTAAAATTCATATACAAATTCACCTTGAAACTCCATCAAGAACTCTAGATATGGCCTTCACAAGTTCGCTCTTAAGTTCTCATACTTAGTCATTTTTTGAAGTGGACATGTGTCAGCTCTAAGAACCTAGTGCATTTTGATGTCCCTTTTTTTCCTTTATCAAAGGGACATAGGGGACACTAAAATGTTCCCAAACCTTTTTGAGCCCCCAAAACACTAATATGACCTCCCGCTTGCCAATTAAGCCCCTAAGAGCTAAGTTTGAGCCTTCCCTCTCGCTGCACAGATGATCACCAAGTGTCATGATGAGGTGCAAAGTGGAAATTGATGAACCTTTCATCCCTTTTAGTGAATTTACATAGGGGACATGAAATTCCCCCAGCCCACTTGAGCCTTATGGTTCATCATGCACCTGAAAGTCAGCTCGCAACTGCTTTTTCCTCGCCTCTCTCTCATTCTCAGCTGGAACTTCATTCTCCTCCATCACTACCTCTGTGATATCTTATTATTGAAGAATCCATTAATTTCCACCATGAAGAAAAATTGTAAAAAAGGAAGTAATCTACTTCTTCACTTCTCAAGGTTCCAGTGGGTGAAATCATGCGAAAATTGGAGGGAATGATCGTTGAAAAATCTAGTTTTGTGTAAACTAGTTTATGCGCCACGAAGTCCCTATTTTTAGGGATATGGAGGGTTGTGCTTTTTATCAATATTTTTCCATGTCGCATGAATAACATAAGTGAAAAAGGAAGTGAGATACCCCTTCACTTCTCAAGGTCCTAGTGGGAAAAATCGTGCAAAAATTGGAGGGAATGATCATTGAAAAATCTATTTTCACGTAAACTAGTTTTCACGCCATGAAGTCCCTATTTTTTAGGGATATGGAGGGTTGTGTTTTTTATCAATATTCTTCCCCCGCCAATGAAAATAGCATTTTCCCACTTGTTCAAATGAAGTAATTACCCAAAATTTAGAGTGTGGAACCTCAAAATAAAACCCAGAATCTCAAGACTTGTTTTGTTGCAATCTGACACCTGTAGTGCACTTACTAAAAATAGCATGTGTTTGTGGTGAGGCATACTAAAAAATAGAAATTGGATAAGAAGGGGAAATTCATCATCAACAAAAGGATGATTGAAATGTTCTAAAGGGTTTGAAGGCATTGGGATCAATTTGGCATAGCCTTTTGGAGTCGATTCAGTGAAAGTGGGTTTTCGAGCCTAAAGGAGCATACACCATCAAGGAGTGCATGATTTTCAAGAAAGGATTATGGGAGCTTCCTAAATATTCAAGAGCCCAAAAAATTACTTATGGATGGTATTTTACATTCCCTAAATGGTGGAAAAATTGAGACCTCATGAAACATTATACACATCCCTAGGTAACTCATTCTTCTAGCACACAACTAGCGATCCCTAGGAAACAAATGGGCATTTGAAGGTGGTATAGTCATAATTGGAGATCCAAACTATCACCATTAAATTCATTGATTTTTTTTAGTCAATATCATATAATTTTTTTCCTCCAAACTTATCCGGGAGCCCAAGTTATCATCGTCACAAGTTGACTCAAGGAACACATTCGATACTTAGCCACAGTTTCAAAAGGACACGTGTCAGCTGCAGGAGCTTGGTGAATTTTAATGTCCCTTTGGTCCCTTAATAAAAGGGACATAGGGATATTAAAATTTCCCCATCCCTATTTTTCTTTCTACTCACACATGGAACCCTTTGGATCACCAGTTCAACCCTCAGGTGCTTGTTAGAGCCTATCCCCTCCGTCATCTAGATCATGACAAACGGCACAACCTAGCGCAATGTGCTAACTAATGACCCTTTTGTGCCTTCGGAAAAGGGACATGAGGGACAAGAAAATGCACCCATTCCCTTGTATCCCTCATATCATCAATACGACCTTCCACAGTGCAAGATCCAAGCCCCTAAGAGCTAGTTGGAGCCAAATGTACAATCGTCATATGCCCGCCAAGTGTCAACTCTAGGTACGATGTGCAAACTGATGACCCTTTCATCCCTTTATCTAAAGGGACATAGGGGATAGGAAAATCTATCTAGCCCCAAGTATGCCTCCTGGTCATCCATATGACTGCTTTTTCAACCCCTAGGTGTTTTACTCAAGTTTTTTAGCCCAAATGCTCAACTATTAGATGTTTGACAAGTGTCGCGAGGAGGTGCAATGTGAAAATTGATTTCCCTTTCATCCCTTTAGCTAAAGGGACATCAGGGACACAAAATTGTGCCCAACACCAACTTCCAAATTTGAAAAATTCTATCTCGTTTGTCGATTTTTGTTATTTCTCCATTGCCAGAAGAAAGTTGGAGAGAACACCTAGTCCACCATTGTTGCTTCGAACCAGCTCCATCATGGCCAAAAAATCCTCAAATAGATGAAAATACATATATTTCAGAAGAAATATTGATCAAAAGAGTCAAAGGAATGAACAACAGAGAAGAAGAACAAAGAAATTGATCAGAAAACCCTCGTTTCCATAAGACGAAGAATATGATATATCTTACAAACAAGTTCACGAAATGAAGAACCGTTTTTTGCTGCATTATTAATTTTTAGAGGCCATAAAAACCTCAAAAAAAAATCCCTTCCATAGCATACATTGTTTGCAACGAGCAAATCTCCCTCTTAGCACAACGAAGACAAATGACAGACATCCCGTCAAACTGGCAATCGGTTTGAAGAGAAAATTCACCAGTGGAACAAGAAACAAAAAACCCATATCAAAAATATGATTTTCATCATGAATGAAGGAGAAAACCAAACCAACAATTTTCAAACTCCATTAATGGATACAATATCCAAAGCTGCCGCTAGGTGAAAAAATTGAAATTTTAAAATCTCACGAACCAATGATCGGATAAGCCTAAAATTTCATAGGGGTGATATTAAGCAAAACCCCCTATCAAACAACTTTTTTCCACTATGATCCAACCACTAGAAGCACACTTAATAAAAATAGTATGCCTTCTACATGGGAGACTACTATTTCAGGAAAGTCACCATCTAAAGAAGCTACGAAGGAGGCAGTGAACATAGAAGAGGTATCGCATGCAAAAATCATCAAAATGGTTATCTCGTTCTAGAATTGACACTTACTAAAAATAGTATGTGGTCTAACGAGCACTTGCTAAAAATAGCAAATTGGTCTAGAAGGTGAGAGGAACATAGGGAGAAAGAGGAATTCGAATTTCAATATCCAATTGAGGTCCGAAGGAGCTAATTTTTCATACTTACTAGAAATAGGTAGTCGTATCATTGACACTTACTAGAAATAGTAAGTCATTCTAGAGGTTGAATTTCACAAAAGGAGAATTTTGAGGGTTGAACATTCAAATTGGCAGTTGCAATTGGAGTCCAGAGAAGAATTTTCACACTTACCACAAATAGTAAGTTGCTCCATTCAAGAATAGCAAGTGTTGATGAACCATTCACAGTTTCACCAATATATTCATTGGTACCTAGTGCATGTACAAATAAATGTATCATTCCATAAGACTTGTGTCGATAGAATATGACATTGTTGCAAAGGGTCATCATAGGAGGCAATTTCCATCCTTGGCTTCTTTGAAGTGGATCTCCATGAGCAATGCCCATGGTCACTATTGGGGCAACTCAACTGTGTTTCTAAACACTTAGTTCACAGTGTCTGTAGGTCATCAAAAGGTAGTTTCTCTTCAGCAACAACTTCCTCGTAGCATGAAAATCATTCACATCAAGGAGTTCAAGGGACAGAACAATTTGTCATCAAGTGCAAGTATTAAGGAGTTTTTCAAGAGGCAATGGATTTAAAAATTCAGATTTTCACCTCCTTGGAAGAATCAACGGATTTCATCAGGGGCAACACCCTTTCTTTTCCTTCTCTCTCTTCTCCTCCCCACTTTCTCTTTCCTCCGCATTCTAATTATTGTGTTAGGTTCACTTTTCATATTTCTTATGTTTCCTAATGTAATAAGTCACCTTGATGTTATAAAAAGGACTTATGTTTTCCTAAGAGGTTAAGAGCGTAGTCATGTCAGACTACAAGAGTCATTAGGGGTATATTGAAGAGTCTTTTCTCTACTATCACTTTAAATCCATTTCCCATTCAAATGGTTTGGGTGAACCATTTTGTAAACAAAAAATCGTAGAGTGTATGTCTAGAGAGAACAAAGGAGATAGCCTTTCTTCTCATTTCCCCCACCTCAAATTTCTTTTCTCCATTCCCATCCTATGTACACTTTTGTTTGGAGAATCAATTCAAGAAGGTGTTTCCATGCCTTTTTTCTTATAGAAGATGTCTTAGACTTTGAGTTCTCAATCTTCACAAACCAAACACAATCTCTTGTTACCATTTACAAGTTGTTTTTCTTCTTAATTTTAATGCATGTGATGAAATTTCTAATTAGTTGTCTGCCAAAGAATCTTATTTTAACTTACTGTCAAACTTATTTCTTTCCTCCTATTCATATCTCACTCTCATTCCTTCTCCTCTGACAAATTTCTCTCTAGTAATAATTGGCTAATTTTTTTGCACGGTTAGTGGAGTGCTCCTTATGGATCCCCAACCTAAGGCCACCAAATAAAATCCAACCTTTACTCGCCGCATGCAATATAGGGAATTTTGCACCATTTAAGTAGAGTAATCTTAGAATCCCAAAGCGTTGGCAAGAAAACCCACATTTGTTCGCCTTCCCCCAAAAAAAATTCTCCCTTCTCCCCAACATTTTCCCCCCCCTTTTTTTTTTGAGTGAATACTCATGGCATAATTAAGAAGATGTGTTCCTTATGATCCTGTAGAGAATGGGTGAATAGCCCATGCCAAGTAGAAACAATATGACAGCGTCAAATGATCACAACGTGAATCATGGAGACCTAGGAAAGGAATGTAAGACCCTAGGTGAGCATATGAATTGTTTGTACTTGTTATTGTAAGCTTGTAGTTGTTGAAATGTGAGCTTCTTCTTGGTTATGTATTAAGGCCAGACCTTCAAAAAAAGTAAAATTTTGAGGGTTAACATTCAATTGCAGTTGCAATTGGAGTCCAAGAAGAATTTTCACACGTACCACAATAGTAAGTTGCTCCATTCAGAATCAAGTGTTGATGAACCAATTCACAGTGTTCACCAATTATTCATTGGTACCATAATGCCTGTACAAATAAATGTAATCATTCCATAGACTTGGTTGTCGATAGAATATGACATTGTTCAAAGGGTCCATCATAGGAGGCACTTTCCATCCTTGGCTCTTTGAAGGTGGATCTCCATTAGCCAATGCCCTGGTCACTATGGGGCAACTCAATGTGTTTCTAAACACTTAGTTCCCAGTGTCTGTAGGTCATCAAAGGTTAGTTCTCTTCAGCAACACTTCTCATAGTAAATCAGAAATCAATTCACATTCAGGAGTTTCAAGGACAGAACATTGGGGGGGGGGGGCATCACGTGTCAAGTAGTAAGGATTTTTTCAGAGGCAATGGATTAAAATTCAGATTTCACCTCCTGGGAAGAAGCACTCGGGTCATCAGGGGCAACACCCGTTCGGGGCCTGTCTCTCTCTTCTCCAGCCCCACTTTCTCGTCCTCCGCATTCTAGGTAGGTGGTAGGTTTCCTGGGCAGAGGGCATTAATGTTGCCGAATGAATAAGGTCACCGGGATGTTATCAAAAGGACGAAGGGGTGCCTGAAGAAGGGGAAGAGGGCTGAAGGCAGGGCGAGACACTGACAGAGAGTCAGGAGGGTAGAAGGCGAGGCGGGGCGCGTACGAGAAGGTGCAAGCCAGCCCAGGTCAAATGGGTGGGGGAACAGGGGGGGGGAAACGCAGAGGGGGAATGGACGGAGAGGAGCAACAAGGAGAGAGCCCGGGGCTTCGAGGGCCCCCACGCCGCCAAGGGCGGCCAGTGCCATCCTAGGTACAACGTTTGGGGGGGGAAGCAGACAAAAGGTGGTCGCCTGTGGCGGATGAGAAATTGTAGAAACGGGGGGCGCAATCGGAACGCAGCGGGGGGACCAGGGCAAGATGGGGGCGGCGGAATGGAATGCAGGTGAGCGAAATGGCGAATGAGGGGAGGCAAAAGCGGAGGGGAGACTGGGCCTAACGGAGGGGGGCGCCCGCGGCAAGGCGCACGCGCATGCCTGCGCTCAGGCAAAGGGCCGCGCGAGAAGTAGGCGAGAGGGGGGGGGCAGGGGGTAGGGGAGGGGGCTCGGATGGGGGGGAGCCCCAACCGGGGAAGCACCAAATAAAAGCCACCGTGACGCGCCAGGCAAGGGGAAGGGGGCAACCAGGAAGAAGGGGCTGAAAGCCCAAAGGCGGGGGGCACGGAAACCACAAGGTGGGCCCCCCCCCAAAAAAGGCTCCCCAACAGGGGCCCCCACGGGTGTGGGGGAGGGAAGAGCAATGGCAAAGGAGATGAGGTGGTGCCTTATGATCCTTAGAGAGGGTGGGTGGGAATAGCATGCCAAGGAGTCAATTGAAGCGTGAATGATCACAACGGGGAATCATGGGACTAGAAAGGGGGAGTGAACCCGAGGGTGAAGCAATGATTGTTTGTACTTGTTATGTAAGCTTGTATTTGTGATGTGAGCTTCTTCTTTGATGTATTAAGGAACAGACTTGCAAATAATAGAAAAAAGATAGTCAAATCTTATATGAATCATAATACGATGTGTATAAGGAGTAAAAGTTTAAAGTTTAAAGAGGAAATTGGTCCCCACTGTACAATGTTCAAAAGAGTGAGAATTTGTCCTGATTTGCTTGGAGATGTTGCTTAATTTGTTGGTCATATGACCTTTTTTGGTTATCTCATGCCAAGAGTGAGTTATGGTTTGTATCTCAGCCAAAATGAATGTTTGTGGGGATCTCTCACTAAAGAAGAGGTGTTGGGAAGAGTCTAGCTTTACTCTCATTCCTTACCTGCCTTCTGGAAATGCAACCACGATATGGTATATCCTAATTGTTTTTGTTTGTTTTCGTGTTGTTTTGTCATTGGTATTGATGATCGCATGCCTTCGGTTTTAGGATCCATTGATTTACTGGAGAATTGTTCTATAAATTGATAAATATTATGTTATACTAAGCAATTTCTTGTTTCTTTCTTCCTCAAGACATCTATGCCCGAGGAGGACACAGGAGTGCCCAGGGGTGAGTGTCTGGGTCTAGGTGCTATGTTTGTACTGATGTTGAAGTCTAAGTTTAGATTCTAGATCATTCCATGACTATGCGCCTGTGTTGTTTTTGTAATGTGCTGATTTTAACTGTATCTCTGAGCTATTGTAGGAGTGATTTAATCACCCAATATATGCCCCCTCTTTTGGGGTGCATGTGACAATTGTAGGAGAATGCAGCCCAAAGGAAATGACCTTATACTTACCTCCAACCGCGAAGTGGATGCCTACAAAAGGGGTAACATGATGTGGTGTTTGTCAACAAGACACATACAAAACAAAGTAGGCTAGTATGATTTTTTGCTATATACAATCTATGAGGTAAAAGAAAACAATGTAACAAGCGTGTGCAAAAAGATGGACATGAAATTTGGGTTTCAACATGGACATTGCTCACAATTCACAGGGAAAATTAGGGCCAAAGTGGCTAAAATCATACAATGATCACACAAGACATAGGGCATAGCCCACAAACAATAGCCAACATATTGAGAAATATATCAACACCATTGGTTGTATATAGTCCTGTAAGGAAAATTCTACACATGAAGTACCCATTATCATGTTATAAAGATAAGTAGTATGTTAAAGCATGTATATGGTAATGAAAAGTAAAGTGATTGGAATTAAAAGTAGTAAGAATGTAACAAAAGAACTTGTAGTAGGGTGTAGTAATGTAGATGCCCTGCCCCAAGACCTTTTGGGACGTAGAAAGGATACAGTGTCTAGCATCATGCAGACGGGTAGGAAGTTGTAATAGATTTGTTATATCTGTTCTAAATACCAAGTGAACATGCACATTTCTATATGATAAGTATAATTACATTCTAAGAATTCGTCAACATAGTACAGCACAGGTCAACATGTAAGTAGTATACGAAACAATAAAATGCAACCAAGATTAAAAAATTTATGAAGTGTGATGGTATGGATGAAACATTAAGATGGGAGATACGTGTTTCCCCTCAGCGGATGTGCATGAAAATGATGTTCATTATAATGCCCCCTCAGCCAAGACGGACCATAAACAAGAGTGCATCATCAGGAATAGGTTTTTTTTGCTGTTAGTAATGCTAGAAAGATGCTATCTAAAGCACCAAAGCATGAAGTTGTAAGTGAGGTTCATTGATGTAGTGTGCCCAACAATAAGTGTGAACCAGAGCACGAGATTGCATCAGAGGTATGATGGTTCCAAGCATGTACTATTGAATGAGTATGCCTTATAAAGTGTAGACACTTGAGCAATTGGGACCTAAGTGTAAGAGGAGACCTATAGAATTGATATTGCGAAGGGGGAGAAAACAACGATCCCCAAGTGTGTAAAGGATAGAAACTATCTGATGCTAGTGAAGGGTGAGAACCCTCAACCTGATATTGAGAAACAATAGCGTGTTATCATGAGCTAAGTGATGTGTTAGGAAAATTAACTATGTCATGTTGAATGAACTAATTGATTAAGGAGAGGTGAAAAGCTGGAGAAAGGATCCTGAAGAGACTTAGGCCATGACAATGGACTAATGACCAATGTGGAGAAAAGGTCACGATGTAGGTCATGTTTATAGGATAATAGTGCAGAGACTAATTTTCCTTAGGGCGTCATAAAAGATCATGTATATTATCGGAAAGGTAGGTGTAGGAGTGGACAATGATGTGTAGCCATACAAGGAGTGAAATTGTATTGGTTGAGTCATGGATATTATCCATGAGTGGTCTAGAATGGTGTGCAAGGTGGAACGATTCGATTGTGAAAAATGTTCTGTTAATGGATGAACTTGAGACACAAGTTGGAGCATGGAAGGGATAAAGCCTGTGCAACATGGAAGCAAAGAAGACCTAAGCCTAAGAGCCCTATCACAACTGCCACTTTCAGCAGTGATAAGGAAATGGTGAAAATGGTAAAGACCCAAATATAATGGAAGATGGACCGACCATAAGAATTAAGACCTAAAATGTAATTATAGATGTTAGGACATTTATAGCTATAAAATGCAATGGTTCACATCTTGCAAGAGCCATGATAGACCATGAGTATTATTAGATCGTATAGGTGCCACAAACGCTTCATATGTAGTAATCAAAGAAATGCCACTAGGATACGCGATCTAAGAACGTAATGACTGGCCGTGCCACATCACATAACAACAGGAAAGCAAGGAGCTGATGAAGTGAGGCACAACATGATAAGTATGGATTTGTAGAAGAAATCCGTAGCTTGGATTTTCATGGTTTAGTAAAGGGTCTTTAATTTTTTTAGGTTTTGGTTATCATTGATTTGTTTGGAAGTAGATGGTGCAGGAAGCTCGATGATTTGATGATCGAGATTTAATAAGATGTCTAAGTTTAAAGCATTGATGCGGTGGGATCAAATGCATGATGGTACTCACGCATTATTTTCACGTATTTTTGGCCACATTGGCAAAAGGATCTAGATGAGTGTGGTGGAAGAGTAATAAGTTTTCTTTTGATAAGTTGCAGTAGGTATGAACCCGGATGTACGTAACTTAGTTTAGTAACGTATGGAGCTTGCACTTGAATGTGATAGAGGAGAAACAACATTGAAAGTTGCTTTTACTTTCGTATGCTTCGGAGAAATGGCTTGAATGCAGAATATTCTCTTGAACCATGCAGAAAGGGATAAAGGAGTAGCAGAATTCAATTTTCCCATAGATGAAAGTTGCCTTCACGTAATTTGAGTGTATGACATATTTGGTAACTAGGGAGCAGGTCTCAGAGATGACACTCTCTTACGGTTGGGTAGAGAACTTTGAAACAGAAAGATCTTTCAATTCTAAATCACTAGTACATTATTCACCTTGGGCAAGTTGTTTCTTATATCGTAATCAGAGTTCTGCGAGATGCTCATGGATCCTTGTTTGATTTGAGCTAATTGTGCACATGATACTGAAAAAAATGGCAATAAAATCATTTGTTATTTCAAATAGTTAATAGTGAAAAGGTAGCTCATAAAAAACCATACGAGTGATATGGTGCCGACAGGCAGGCCTGGTCGGAAGTAGTAGAAAGTGAAGACCGAAAGGAAGGGTGAGAATAGGGGGTGGAAGCGCTTCTAGAAATAGGTTTAGTAGTATGTAAATCCCTCGCATAAATCCCGACATAGCTACAGCTACCGTGAAGATCGAGATGATCTTAAATGTCCCACCAGGCCATTGAAGAATATGCTTCAGGTGCAATGAAATTAGGCTGGCAATTGGAATGAGAATAACTGGCGGGTGTGAAGGACATGAAGGCGTATGAGGATTCTAGAGATGGGAGGAATTTGCAGTAGCTTGTTGTAATTGGACGGATTTTGGAGTTTGTAAAATCATATATAAATAAGTTAAATCTTGGTTCCTGAAGAGGATACTGTCAAATTATGAGAAGTAATAACTATGTGAATATTTGTGAGTCACTGGAAAAGGAATGAAGGATGTTGGTGAAGGGTAACGCTGAGAGGTGGGTTATAAGAGGTAAAAAGCAGCATATAACAGAGGTTGAGCCTCAGCTAGATTACTTCTTTCCTCATGAGAGTGAATCACCTAAAATATCCAAGCTTGAGGATGTTTCAACAATATGGCTTGGAGGGCCAGAATCTTTAACTGGTAAAAGGGTTTCAATAAGTCCTCAACACATTAGAAAAGTCTTAAGAAGAATACCTACAGCCAGGTAGCTTTTGAGCAGATAAGCGGGTTCGCCAAATATTTTAATAAAAATGTAATTTTAATCTTTAATTCAATAGTACCTTAATTTTTTGTACTAATGAGATAACAATGATACACGTATACACTGAGTACAGCAATAAGTAAGCAATGTAGGAAACCCTAAGCAAGACGAGAGAGAGAGGACTTCTGATTTTTGAATGGGACAGAAAGTGCCGAGTTTAAGCCTGCTAGAAGCAAATGTTATAGGGCATCGTTTAGGTCCATTGGAGATTCTAGAGTTCAAGAATAGGTAGGACAGGAGCACCCACGGGGGGTCAGGAGCGCCTAGGAGCTAATGTTTGGATCTAGGCACTAGTGTCCAAGAAAATGTTGCAGATATGGCTATTTTAGGGTTGGATGATGTTTGTTATCATTTTGTCTATCACTTTGGATTCACTATCTAATATTCGAATGTACACGTAACCTATAAGAAAGAAGTTCACGTGCACATACTCACAAACCACATTAAACCGAAAAAGGAAAATGCATAATAGGGAGTCGAAATGACCTCGACGGTCACCCAAAGAGTAAAATTACAACCGAGTGTTGCACTACATCAGAATCATTGTAGTCTGTGGTGTGTGCCCACAGTACACCAAGTATGATCATATCCCGATCTCCACATGCCCCTTAAGGCACCCACTCAAGAGGAGAATACATTAGCAACCCTTGCACAAAAGAAATGGTTAGCAAGCATAAAAATAATGGTGTATACACAATACCATTATATTAATAATAAACCACTACTAATGTAACATCACCCACTCGTGTGATGTCCTTGTCATATATATGCTAAGTCCCCACACTCTATTAGCATAACCACCACTTCCATTATAATATCAACCATTGGGGTGATGTCCTCGCCACACATATGTTAAGTCCCCACATTAAGTTAACATTCTTCTAGTTGTGTGATGTTCTCATCACACATCCTAAATCCGCACATTATGTTACCATTTCCCCATTCGTGTGATGTCCTCATCACACATATGCTAAGTCCCCACATTGTGTTAACATTCCTCCAATCATGTGATGCGCTCTTCACACATATGATAAGTCCCCACATTGTGTTAGCATTGCCTAGTCATGTGATGTCCTCATCACACATACGCTAGGTTCCTGCCTTGTGCTAGCATTCCTCCACTCATGTGATGTCTTTATCATGCATATGTTAAGTCCCCACATTGTGTTGACATTCCCCCACTCATGTGATGTCTTCATTGGACATATGCTAAATTCCTACATTGTGTTAGCATTCCCCCTTTGTGTGATGTCCTCAGAAAATTTATATTAAATCCCCACATTATGTTAATCTCTTAATCTCAAGGAACAGACAGATGTTTCGACTCCAACCCAAATTGAAAATGTTAATCCAAATACTTCTAAGGTTTGGACTGTTGTGAGCAAGAAGAAGAAAAGGGATATCTCACCCCTCAAGATGCACTTAAGATCCAAAGGGAAGGGGTTAAAAGTTTGAGATAGTTTATACTTTTGCTGTTAGTTTCTTTTTTGTGTTTCAGCTGTTGGTTTATCTTTTTACCGCTGGTAGAGGCAACTTCATTTGGTCTTCATTGTGTCATCTTTTTCTCCTCCTAATGTACGGGGTAGGGTCCCCTTAACCCTTTTTCACCTTTTATCAAAAAATAAAATAAAATGTGTTATGTGATGCCCTCATCACACACATGCTAAGTCCCCACATTATGTTATCAAATCCCCCACTAGTATACTATCCACGTCACTCATATGCTAAGTCCCCACATTGTGTTAACATCCCCCTTTCATAGTAACATGTTGCAAGTTAATTTAGGATAATATGACATATTCCGAAGTTTTCATTTCTCTTGTAAGTTTGTTCTTACCAAAAAAAAAAAAAAACATCCCAAGAAATATATTTAAAATAAATAAATGAATGAACTTGAGAAAAGGAAACATTTTTAACATACCCGTAACAATTTCGAACCCGACAAATTCCTCTCAGTTGAAGCCCCTCGTGAATCTCAAATCCCCAAAATGTCATAAAATGTTCATGAAAAATGGCCACATATGCAACAAAATGTATGGATACCCAGTTTCAATGGACAAGCTTCCTTTATCAGTTCAGGATGATCATGGAAACTATTATTAACTTTCAGCTTCGCATCTACAAGAGTTTAATTCGAGTATTAATTCAGACTGCTCACCTCGAGCTTCTTCCTGTACAGTTTAAGGCACAGAGGTAGTACATACCACACACGGAGTCATGTATTCCAGAAGCGTTTTTCATTTTTTTTTATTAAAGGGTAAACACACAGATCCTTGTGAGTAATTTTAGAATTGATGGGTGTAAGTGCATGATTAAATACAGTTTCTTAGGCCCTGAAAAGATTGGGAGGTTTTCATTCAGCCAAATTCATATCCATATGATCTAAATTTAAACTAACGTCAACCAATCATAAAGTTATACCAACCAATGCTAAAATTACTTCTTTTTTTTAAGGATTAAAGGGTTTCCATTTGGCTAAATTCACATCCATGAACCTAAACTGCAAGAGACATCTTGAACAGAATTTTTCTCTTCCTCCCCTGAATTTTACCAGACTAAATTTCAAGATAGCCAATGCAAATATTTTCATTCAATTAAGTTTAGCTGCACCCACATTGTTTCAAAATCTTCTAGGCCCTGTTGCTCTTTTAGTTTTATACTAGGAATTTCCAAAAAGTTTTTCTAATGGGCATTTCACCAGCCGCATGAGATTCCAGTACAATTTATCATAAGAGGATTGCAACGGTTCTATATTTATATAATTTTGCAATTTACAGGGAGCACAGTTGTCATATATTTGATTTCATACACAACAAATACAGTGTTTCCAATTTATGTCTGCGGATACTATGGAAGGAACAATATTCTTATATCTTTAAAATAAGAGAAACCAGAGAGTTGAATGACTCCACTTGTCAAGGAATCAGGGAATACCAAACATCGCTAAGTGAAATGTTCTATAATGGGATGAATATCTCTCTCCACAATTCTCTTTCAAGCAATTACAATAAAAATCCTTGAACAATAATCCTGACAGATTAATTTACTGTCAAGGACCACATTGGGTGTCAGCAATTATTGACAGTCATAAGACTGCAATCCCTAATGAGTCCCCCGGAACTCCAAACAGCCATATGCATCATGATCTGAGAATAAGAGATAGTATACACCGATTTTGTCTTTATAAATACCGAATGAAGAGGGGAAAAAAGCTGTCTCTATCTAATTCCCAAGATCTCATTTTGAGATGATTAAAATTTAACTGCCATGTGTTGTGCTTCTTTAATGAAAGCCTTGGTCCCCACAGTAATCTTTTGTCCTGCATCCTGCAAGGACCCCCTCACCAATTTTTACAGGGGATACTGTTTGAGTGGAATGTTTCTGTTTCAGATCACTCTGTCAAGATAACCAGAACACACTAACAGAAAATGACTATCCTAAGAACAAACAAATGGACAGAAACTTTAACCACCACATTTATCAAGCAGATCTACGAGAAGATAATAACTGAAAGGGACACAACAATGGAATTTTAGCTTCCCCTGCACACCAAACTGCAGCGCAAGCAACTCTACCCTGTCTGCATTAAGCCAGTTTAATATATGAAACAAGCTATCTTACATGCCAGGAATCAATGCTCTGACCTTCCACCCACCACAAATAAAAAAACAATGCCAGATTTAAGATATCATTCATTGTAAATAGAACCTGATAAATTAGCCCTCAAGGATAGAAGCCTGATGGGCAGTGGTTGCTCTCCAAACACAATATGCTCAGCTTAAACTGAATTCTGGTTTGGGCATTCTTATATTGTCCATTACCACTAAAGTTAAAAACACATATAGCCCAATGCCATCCAGAATCTCAAAACTAAAGTAGAGAAACACTATACCATTATCAAAGATTTTAGGTTCATATAGCAGGTTCGAAGAAGAACGAAGCTTCTGAAAACGCTGCTTAGTGAGGATTAACACCAAAGTTTGGATTCAGGTACCGGAATCATAATCTGGGTGAGCATTATACTTTACCTCATCTGACCCTACCATACATGGGGGCCAGACTGCCCTGGAGCTCCCAAACATGGGGACCAGAAGGGCCTGGAGCTCCCCAACTAGTTATCAAGTACATCCCACATTGGCATTGAGGTGCTTGTAATGGAAAAGCATATAATTAGATTTGTTAATCTTAACCAATTGCAAACCTCATTTTCATGTGGGACTCCATACTGACTTCTATCTTTCATATTACCGAAGTGTCCCAGTTTCTTATTCCCCTGCCTTAATTGCCCAGTCCCACATGAGAAGGAGCACTTGTCAACTGCAATGAAATAAAGGCATGCTTTTTCTGCCAGTTAAAAAAGGTTCAGCGTTCACAAGATATTCATATCCAGACATTTTCAATCCAAATAAAGAAAAAATTGCATTGTAATAAAGGAACACAATTGGGTAGCTTTAACAATCTGAACAGAAACAAAGAGAGCATCCCAAAACCGTACACATTACAGTCCAATAATAAAAGAGCTTAACTACGAATTCTTAAATCAGGATGCCTGTGCTTACAAAAAGGAAAGAATTCTTTTCTTGCACAAGATACCCAAAATCATTTCCAGCCTGATGTAAAACAGCACACAAAACCTGGCCAATATACAATTCAGTGTGCCTCTGTAACAGTAGAAGAGACCTATTCATCTTCATACTTATGCCAACAGAGCAGCATAATGACACATCGCCGAATGAGATATAATCTGGCCCTCTGTTCATTCACAGCACCCATACAACGCCCTTTGCCAGACCCAGACCCATTTTCCCCACTGCCGCCATGTTTATTACTCTTATAATAAAACTTGGTCTTTGGGGCCATCTTCTTCTCCTTAGAAGATGCAGCATTATTCACAGCACTGAAGCAGATGCAATGACACATTGTGGCATCGATGGTAGGCGGAATTACAAATCCAGTTCCAGCCCAGAGGAGTTCTACAAAAATTATGAGGTGGGTTTCCACACAAAAGAAAATGAGAAGCACCCAATTCTACACAGAGCTAGCTAGGTATAATGAACGGCGTTGAAAAAGGGAAAAGAAGAAAAGAAGCACCCAAGCCTGCATAGATGGGACTGTGATGGGACGTGCTTTGATTGAACTTACAAAAGCCCCTCTGCAAATCTTGCTTATAATAATCATGTGGGTGTGTACTGGTAAGGCGATTTTAATTGAAGTTATGTGCAAATTATGGGGATTCGGGAGAAAGGGTATTTCCCATTCAATGTAATCATATTTTATGATAGGGGAAAACGGGGGTGCCAAATTGCCCCCTGAACCCTGCACTGTGTTCGAGAAATGACGATAATGGCTTATGCCAAATATGGGTCTCCTCGAAAATGAGAATGACAAATTTGTTAAGGTATAATATAAATGCATTGGGCCCGGGGTTCCCTCCGCGGTAAACCTGGACAATGTTACTCTGCACTGTGCATTTCCGAGGCTAATTTTTTAAAAAATTAGGCCTTTGTGACGGGCTGAGCTAAGGGTCACAGAATTTATTAAACCTAATCATCATCTGCAACGTTCATGGTGACGTCGGGGAACCGATAATCTGCTTCGTAGATGTAGAATCTATCGTAACTTCGCGTTAATTATTTAGCAGGAATGATTTGGGATTTGTCTGCTCTGCTTTGACATGTCCGACGGATATTGGCGGGGCAGACCTTTTTTTTTTCCTTTTGCCCGTCGAAATATAGGAGAGTAGTTTATAGTCAGTGGGTGGAAAATGAAAGGTTTAACTATTTCTGCTTCGTACAAGAAGTTAATATAAGTATATTAAGGGTCTTTACCGAAATTAAAATGTGTCAAGAGTGTTGTAAGATTTGAAAGCAGTAAGTGTACCAACTCTCCTCATGATTGTGCATAACTTCTCTCGTATCTTTTTCATGTAGGGAATGGTGATCAAAGGGTATAGTTTTCATTATTAATTCTAATTCTATATCCATTAAAATTAGTTTTATGGAAACATTTTTAATCTCCTAAATGTTTATAATTATTTCATATTAGCGAATCTAAAGAGGTGATCCTTTTCTTGCTTGAGATATTTTAGGTCAAAGTTTCTTAAAATCCTCGCAGCTAAAGAATTATGGATAATAACTTTGTGGTGGGGATGATGGTGTGTGTTTGCTTGAAGATAATGGGTAGTGTGAGATGATTCATCTTATAGATGTGATGAGATAATTGATCTCTCAAGATGTTTTGAGATTAGGACGTAAAGGAGAGGTAAATTATTATATTCCTTTTTCTCCATGCTACACTATATTTGGTCAGATTGCCAATTTAAATGGAAAAGGAAATTATCAAGTTCAAGGCTTCCATGGGACCATTTAGCATTAGTATCATCTACAAACCCATCCCATCATCTAGGTGAGAGTGGAGAATACTCAAGATCCCTCAATTCAAAATGATCTATGATTTAGTTGGCCAATAATGGCTTGATAATTGTGGATCCCATAAAACAACCTCTATTTGTCTATATCACCTTGAAAGGTAAGAATGTTGACAAGAGGCATAATTCCATAAATATGTAGTTTGAGGAATGGGTGATCCCCAAATGACTCTATAGTTCCTCAAAACAATGTTTAAAAAAAGAGAAACTACATCAAAGATGACTAAAGTGCCTTTTTAATTTACACTTCGATCTTAGGTCCTTTACACACAAAGTGCTCCATATTTTTAATAAAGGAAGATGTGTTTCCTACTAACAACATTAATTTACGAACTAAAAACTTAGTGACGGTACATGTCAGAGAGTTCCTTTTATTGACAGTAAGTCTAAGGAGAACACCATTTTTGTGAATTTTTGGTACACCTATGAATCCTTGGGGAAATGGATGCGTGAGGGATAAGCCAATGTTTTTCCTTGTCATTGAAAGATGAAATTTTCAGCACTTTGGTGACAAAAACACTTCATAAACTTTATTCGAGGGTTCTTGCGACTTCGTAAGCTCCCACGTAAATTAAAAAGCTCGAGCATTTTGGCCTCATAATCAGTCATATCAATAAGAATTGTGATGTTAACTTTGTCAAATTTAATAATAACTATTTGTGTATTTTCTTTGAGACTCTTAAGGGCCATCCACTGTTCCTATCAAATATTTTTTTTGGAGGATGAGGTCCCTTTAAGGTAAGGGTGTACTCTACTTGAATTTATTTTGCAACATCAATGTCTAAGCCTCTTATATAACCTCGCTCAATCCTAGTAATGAAGTCTTCATAAGGAATTTTATTTAGGGAAACTATGAAGAACATACTATAAATTGAAAGCCTAAACAAAGGGTTATTAAGACTAAGACTAGAAAGGTGTAATACATTATTAGTGATCACCCCTTTAATGACATCATGAGATAAGTTGTGTGATAAGACAAGAAAGGTAATAGTAAGAGCATGGCCATTCCTAGGTATTAGGTTAAATCTGGGGAAAACATTCAAATTGTGGGTAGTGTGAGAGATTCATTTATAGGATGTTTTATGGATGAGGACAATGATTTGTTCAACGATGTTTTGAGATTAGGACGTTCAGGCAGGTAAATGTATATTCTCTTTCTCCGTACTACACTATATTTGGTCAGATTGCCAATTTATATGGAAAAGGAAATTATCAAGTTCAAGGCTTACATGGGACATTGCTTGAAGATAATGGGTAGTGTGAGATGATTCATCTTATAGATGTGATGAGACAATTGATTTGTCAAGATGTTATGAGATTAGGATGTTAAGGAAAGGTAAAATTATTATATTCATTTTTCTCCATGCTACACTATATTTTGGTCAAGATTGTCCACTTTTAAAATGGAAAATAAATTATAATCAGTTTCAGCGCTTCATTAGACTTTTAGCATATTAGCATCCTACAAACCCATCCCATCATCAGGTGAGAGGGGAGAATACTCAAGATCCCTCAATCAAAATGATCTATGATTAAGTGGCAATAATGGCCAAATTGTGATCCCAACCTAAAACCTCTATTTGCCTCTAATTCACCCCTTGAAAGTTAAACAAGTTGAAAGAGGCATATCCACTAATATGTAGTTTGGAAGGGTGTTCCCCCAAATGACTCTAATAGCTTCCTCAAAACATGTTTAAAAAAGAGAGAGAGAAAAACTACATCAAAGATGACTAAAGTGCCTTTTTAATTTACACTTCGATTAGGTCCTTTACCACACAAAGGCTCCATATTTTTAAAAGGAAGAGTGGTTTTTTTTTTCCTACTAACACATTAATTTACGAACTAAAAAATTAGTGACGGTAATGTCAGAGAGTTCCTTTTATTGACAGTAAGTATTAAGGAGAACACCATTTTTGTGAAGTTTGGCTACACTATGAATCCTTGGGGGAAAATGGAGCGTTGAGGTAAGCATGTTTTTTCCTTGTCATTGAAAGATGAAATTTTCATCACTTTGGTTGACAACACTCATAACTTTATTCAGAGGGTGGTTTCTTGGAGACCTTAGAAGCTCCCACTTAAATTAAAAAGCTCGAGCATTTTGGCCCTCTAATCAGTCCATATCAATAAGAATTGTGATGTTACACTTTGTCAAATTAATAATAACTATGTGTGTATTTTCTTTGTTGAGACTCTTAAGGGCCATCCACGGTTCCTATCAAATATTTTTTTTTGGACGGATGAGGTCCCTTAAGGTAAGGGATTTGTTTGTGTATCCTACTTGAATTTATTTTGCAACATCACATGTTAAGCCTCTATTAACCTCGCCAATCCTAGTAATGAAGTCTTCATACGGATTTATTTAGGGAAACTATGAAGAACATACATAACTTGAAAAGCCTAAAACAATCGGGTTATTAAGACTAAGACTAGAAAGTGTTAATACATTATTAGTGATCAACCATTTAATGACACAGAGATAAGTGGGTGATAAGACAAGACACGGTAATAGTAAGAGCATGGCCATTCTAGGTGGATTAGGTTAATCTGGGGGAAAACATTCAAATGTGGGTAGTGTGAGTGATCAATCGTATAGATGTGATGAGGACAATTGATTGTAAAGATGTTTTGAGATAGGACGTAAGGAAAGTAAATTGTATATTCCTCTTTCTCGTACTACACTATATTGGCAGATGCCAGTTTATATGGAAAAGGAAATATCAAGTTCAAGGCTTACCATGGGACCATTGCTTGAAGATAAATGGGTAGGGTGAGTGAGATGATTCATCTTATAGATGTCTGTGCTGAGACATTTGATTTTCAAGGATGTTATGGATTAGGTGTTAAGGAAGGTAAATTTATTAATTCCTTTCGCCTGCTACACTATTATTTGGTCAGATTGCCACTTTAATGGAAAAGGAAATATCAAGTTCAAGGCTTGCATGAGACCGTTTAGCAATTATTATCATCTACAAACCATCCCATATCTAGGTGGAGAGGGGAGAATAATCAAGATCCCTCATTCAAAAATGATCTATGGATTAAGTTGGCAATAATGGTGATAATTGTGGATCCCATAACTACAAACCTTATTGTCCTAATAATTCACCTTGAAAGGTAAAGAATGTTGACAAGAGGCATAATTCCACTAAATATGGTAGAGTTCGGGAAATGGGTGTTGATCCCCCAAATGACTCTAATAGCTTCCTCAAAACAATGTTTAAAAAAAGAGGAAAAACTACATCAAGATGACTAAAGTGCCTTTTTAATTTACACTTCGATTAGGTCCTTTACCACACAAAGGCTCCATATTTTTAAAAGGAAGAGTGGTTTTTTTTTTCCTACTAACACATTAATTTACGAACTAAAAAATTAGTGACGGTAATGTCAGAGAGTTCCTTTTATTGACAGTAAGTATTAAGGAGAACACCATTTTTGTGAAGTTTGGCTACACTATGAATCCTTGGGGGAAAATGGAGCGTTGAGGTAAGCATGTTTTTTCCTTGTCATTGAAAGATGAAATTTTCATCACTTTGGTTGACAACACTCATAACTTTATTCAGAGGGTGGTTTCTTGGAGACCTTAGAAGCTCCCACTTAAATTAAAAAGCTCGAGCATTTTGGCCCTCTAATCAGTCCATATCAATAAGAATTGTGATGTTACACTTTGTCAAATTAATAATAACTATGTGTGTATTTTCTTTGTTGAGACTCTTAAGGGCCATCCACGGTTCCTATCAAATATTTTTTTTTGGACGGATGAGGTCCCTTAAGGTAAGGGATTTGTTTGTGTATCCTACTTGAATTTATTTTGCAACATCACATGTTAAGCCTCTATTAACCTCGCCAATCCTAGTAATGAAGTCTTCATACGGATTTATTTAGGGAAACTATGAAGAACATACATAACTTGAAAAGCCTAAAACAATCGGGTTATTAAGACTAAGACTAGAAAGTGTTAATACATTATTAGTGATCAACCATTTAATGACACAGAGATAAGTGGGTGATAAGACAAGACACGGTAATAGTAAGAGCATGGCCATTCTAGGTGGATTAGGTTAATCTGGGGGAAAACATTCAAATGTGGGTAGTGTGAGTGATCAATCGTATAGATGTGATGAGGACAATTGATTGTAAAGATGTTTTGAGATAGGACGTAAGGAAAGTAAATTGTATATTCCTCTTTCTCGTACTACACTATATTGGCAGATGCCAGTTTATATGGAAAAGGAAATATCAAGTTCAAGGCTTACCATGGGACCATTGCTTGAAGATAAATGGGTGGTGTGGGATGATTCTTCTTATAGACGTGATAGAGATAAATTGATTTTGTTGAGATGTTTTGAGATCAAGGATGTTAAGGAAAGGTAAATTATTATATTCCTCTTTCTCCATGCTACACTATATTTGATCATTTTGTCAATTTAAATGGAAAAGGAAATTACCAAGTTCAAGGCTTCCATGGGACCATTTAACATTAGTATCATCTACAAACCCTATCCCATCATCTAGGTTTGAGTGGAAAATACTCAAGATCCATCAATTCAAAATGACCCATGATTAAGTTGGCAAAAATGGGCTGATAATTGTGATCCCATAACTACAACCTCTATTTGTCCTAAAAATTCACCTTGAAAGGTGAAGAATGTTTACTTGAGGCATAATTCCACTAAATATGTAGTTTGGGAATGGGTGATCCCCCAAATGACTCTAATAGCTTTGTCGAAATAATGTTTTAAAAAAGAGAAACTACATTAAAGCTTACTAAAGTGTCTTTTTAATTTACACTTCGATCTTATGTCCTTTACACACAAAGTGCTCCAATTTTTTTAATAAAGTAATAGGTGTTTCCTACTAAAAATTTTAATTTACACACTAAAAACTTAGTGACGATATATGTGGGAGAGTTCCTTTATATTGACGGTAAGTCTAAGGAGAAGACCATGTTTTGTGAATTTTTAGTGCACCTATAAATCCTTGGGGAAATGGATTTGTGAGGGATAAGCCATTGTTTTTCCTTGTCATTGAAAGACAAAAATTTCATAACTTTGGTGAAAACACTCATAAATTTATTCAGAATGTTTACTTGAGACATTCCTATAGCTCCCACTTAAATTTAAAAGCTCAAGAATTTTGGCGTCATAATTAGTTATATCGATAAGAAACGTCATGTTACACTTTGCCAAATTTAATAATAACTATTTATGTATTTTCTTTGAGACTCTTAAGGGCCATCCACTGCTCCTATCAAATATTTATTTATAGAGGACGAGATCCCTTTAAGGTAAGGGTGTACTCTGCTCGAATTTATTTTGCAACATCAATGTCTAAGCCTCTTATATAACCTCGCTCAATCCTAGTAATGAAGTCTTCATAAGGAATTTTATTTAGGGAAACTATGAAGAACATACTATAAATTGAAAGCCTAAACAAAGGGTTATTAAGACTAAGACTAGAAAGGTGTAATACATTATTAGTGATCACCCCTTTAGTGACATCATGAGATAAGTTGTGTGATAAGACAGAAAAGGTAATAGGGAGAGCATGGCCATTCCTAGGTATTAGGTTAAATCTGGGGAAAACATTCAAATTGTGGGTAGTGTGAGATGATTCATCTTATAGATGTGATGAGACAATTGATTTGTCAAGATGTTTTGAGATTAGGACGTTAAGGAAAGGTAAATTGTTATATTCCTCTTTCTCCATACTACATGCTATATTTGGTCAGATTGCCAATTTAAATGGAAAAGGAAATTATCAAGTTCAAGGCTTACATGGGACCATTGCTTGAAGATAAATGGGTAGGGTGAGTGAGATGATTCATCTTATAGATGTCTGTGCTGAGACATTTGATTTTCAAGGATGTTATGGATTAGGTGTTAAGGAAGGTAAATTTATTAATTCCTTTCGCCTGCTACACTATTATTTGGTCAGATTGCCACTTTAATGGAAAAGGAAATATCAAGTTCAAGGCTTGCATGAGACCGTTTAGCAATTATTATCATCTACAAACCATCCCATATCTAGGTGGAGAGGGGAGAATAATCAAGATCCCTCATTCAAAAATGATCTATGGATTAAGTTGGCAATAATGGTGATAATTGTGGATCCCATAACTACAAACCTTATTGTCCTAATAATTCACCTTGAAAGGTAAAGAATGTTGACAAGAGGCATAATTCCACTAAATATGGTAGAGTTCGGGAAATGGGTGTTGATCCCCCAAATGACTCTAATAGCTTCCTCAAAACAATGTTTAAAAAAGAGAGAAACATACATCAAAGATGACTAAAGTGCCTTTTTAATTTAACAACTTCGGATCTTAGGTCTTTACACACATGAGGGCTCCATTTTTTAATAAAGGAAGAGTGCTTTCCTACTAACACTATTAATTTACCAAACTAAAAACTTAGTGCTGGTACAGTCAGAGAAGAGAGTCATTTTATTGATAGTTAAATCTAAGGAGAACACCCTTTTTTGAATTTTTGGTCCACTATGAATCATTGGGGAAATGGATGGTGAGGGGAAAGCCAATGTTTTCTGATCATTGAAAGATGGAAATTTCATCACTTTGGGGTGACAAAACTCTAACTTTATTAGAGGGTTCTTGAGGACTTCGTATAGCTCCCACTTAAATTAAAAATCTCAAGCATTTTGGCCTCATAATCAGTCATATCAATAAGAATTGTGATGTTACCTTTGTCAATTTTAATAATAACTATATGTGTATTTTCTTTGAGACTCTTAAGGGCCATACATTGCTCCTATCAAATATTTGTTTTTGGAGGATAAGGTCCCTTTAAGGTAAGGGTGTACTCTGCTTTAATTTCTTTTGCAACATCAATGTCTAAGCCTCTTAAATAACCTCTCTCAATCCCAGTAATGAAGTCTTCATAAGAAATTTTATTTGGGGAAACTATGAAGCAAATACTATAAATTGAAAGCCTAAAAAAAGGGTTATTAAGACTAAGACTAGAAAGGTGTAATACATTATTAGCGATCACCCCTTGAATGAAATCATGAGATAAGTTGTGTGATAAGGCAGGAAAGGTAATAGCGAGAGCATGACCATTCCTAGGTATTAGGTTAAATCTGGGGAAAACATTTAAATTGTGGGTGACGAAATGGAATAAATATTAAAATATGTAATAATAGTGTTAGGGATAAATTTCTTAACAGGAGAGGCAATACCAATAATATTTTAAATTATTGAGAAGGCAACATTCTAATGGAGAAGGGCACAAGATGGAATCCAAAAGGGTTAAGGTATTAACACAAACCGAAAAGGGGGATGGAGGATTAGGGAGGGAATTAGTTTGAAGTGCACAAAAGAGTATGGTGAAGGAGCCATTACTAAGTCATCAACAACAAGATGTTCAATGTAAGCATGCAACACGTTTTCACTTATACAAGCACCATGAACATGGATATTTTTTGATGGAATATTTATCACAAGGAAAAGAACATGCGAAAAAATTATTAAAATGAGAGGAGTTTGAGGAAACCAATGGTGAGGATGAGTCAGAAGAGGTTGAAGTAAATTTGATGTCATAGGATGAGGAAAGAGGGTAATAAGAAATTATACTATTATACGAAGTTAGGTCTCTAAAATACTCCTTGTAGCAAGGAACATTGCTACATGTCTGAATCTTCAACAATTCATCAAATTTATTTATTTTCTTATCAATATATTTCAATAATAATAGTTCATTTTATGGAAATGATCCTTTCCAATTAGGACCAAACATTACATTTTATTTCTTGTGATAATTTTAGATTAAGAGAAAAGAACGCAATGGAAATGTTTTCTAAATTTTTATTGGTTCTCTTGATTTCATTTTTTACATAGTATTTATGGTCTTAAGAAACAAATTTACTTGTATCAATTCAAATTTACATAGTAGGTGGAAAATGAAAGTTTTTCGTTTAACTATTTCTACCTCAAGAAGTTAATATAAGTAATGTTAAGGGTCTTTACCAATATTAAAATGTGTCAAGAGTGTTGTAAGGTTTGAAAGTAGTAAGTATACCAACTCTGCTAATGATTGTGCATAACTTCTCTCATATCTTTTAAATGTAGGTAATGGTGATCATAGGGTATCAAATTTTTCATTATTAATTCTAAGTTTATCTCCATTATAATTAGTTTTATAGAAGAATTTTTAATCTCTTAAATGTTTGCAATTATTTTATATTAATGACTCTAAAGTGGTGATCCTTCTCTTGTTTGAGATATCTTTGGTCGGAGATTCTTAAAACCCTCATAGCTAAAGAATTAAGGGCAATCACTTTATAGCGTGGATGATGGTGCATGTTTTCTTGAAGATAATGGGTGGTGTGGGATGATTCTTCTTATAGACGTGAAGAGATAATTTATTTTTTGAGATGTTTTGAGATCAAGGAATTAAGGAAAGGTAAATTATTATATTCCTCTTTCTCCATGCTACACTATATTTGATCATTTTGTCAATTTAAATGGAAAAGGAAATTACCAAGTTCAAGGCTTCCATGGGACCATTTAACATTAGTATCATCTACAAACCTATCCCATCATCTAGGTTTGAGTGGAAAATAGTCAAGATCCATAAATTAAAAATGACCCATGATTAAGTTGGCAAAAATGGGCGATAATTGTGATCCCATAACTACAACCTCTATTTGTCCTAAAAATTCACCTTGAAAGGTGAAGAATGTTTACTTGAGGCATAATTCCACTAAATATGTAGTTTGGGAATGGGTGATCCCCCAAATGACTCTAATAGCTTTGTCGAAATAATGTTTAAAAAAGGAGAAACTACATTAAAGCTTACTAAAGTGTCTTTTTAATTTACACTTCGATCTTATGTCCTTTACACACAAAGTGCTCCAATTTTTTTAATAAAGTAATAGGTGTTTCCTACTAAAAATTTTAATTTACACACTAAAAACTTAGTGACGGTATATGTGGGAGAGTTCTTTATATTGACGGTAAGTCTAAGGAGAAGACCCTGTTTTTGAATTTTTAGTGCACTATAAATCCTTGGGGAAATGGATTTGTGAGGGATAAGCCATTGTTTTTCCTTGTCATTGAAAGACAAAAATTTATAACTTTGTGAAAACACTCATAAATTTATTCAAATGTTTACTTGAGACATTCCTATAGCTCCCACTTAAATTTAAAAGCTCAAGAATTTTGGCGTCATAATTAGTTATATCGATAAGAAACGTGATGTTACATTTGCCAACTTTAATAATAACTATATATGTATTTTATTTGAGACTCTTAAGGGCCATCCAATGCTCCTATCAAATATTTATTTATAGAGGACGAGATCCCTTTAAGGTAAGGGTGTACTCTGCTCGAATTTATTTTGCAACATCAATGCCTAAGCCTCTTATATAACCTATCTCAATCCCAATAATGAAATCTTCATAATGAATTTTATTTGGGGAAACTATGAAGCAAAGACTATAGATTGAAAGCCTCAGAGAAGGGTTATTAAGACTATACTAGAAAAGTGTAAGAAATTATTAGTGATCACCCCTTTAATGAAATCATGAGATAAGTTATGTGATAAAGTAGGAAAGGTAATAGTGAGAGCATGGAAATTCCTAGGTATTAGGTTAAATCTAGGTGGGGTGAAGAAATGGAATAAATATTAAAATATGAAATAGTAGTGCTAGGGCTAATTTTCTCAAGAGGAGATGCTATATCAATAATATTTTAAATTATTGAGAATACAATAATCCAATGGAGAAGGGCACAAGATGGAATCTAAATGGGATAAGGTATTAACACAAACCAAAAAGGGGGATGGAGGTTTAGGTAGGGACTCGGTTTGAAGGGCACAAAAGAGTATGGGGACGAAGCCATGACTAGGCCATCAACAAAAATATGTTTAATGAAAGCATGCAACATGTTTTCACTGATAAGAGAAACATGAAAATGGACATCAGTTGAGAGGAAGATCTAGCACAAGGAAAATAATGTGCCAAAACATTATTGAAATGAGAGAAGGAGTTTGAGGAAGCCAATGGTGAGGATGAATCAGAAGAGTTTGAAGTAAAATTAATGTCCTAAGATGAGGCAAGAGGGAAGTAAGAAAAAATTCTATTATAGGAATTTAGGTCTCTAAAAATCTCCTTGTGATAGGGAACATTGCCATCTTTCTGGATCTTCAACAATTCATCGAATTTATGTATTTTCTTATCACTGTATTTCAATAATAATAATTTAAATTTTATGGAAATGATCCTTTTCAATTAGGACATGTAATGATCCTTTCAAGGATGTAGTCACTTTTCCTTACCCTTTAATTCCCAAACGCGCTGAAATATCACCCAGTCTAAATTGGGCACTCACCCGAACCATGCGAAGGTGTTAGGCCCCTCTTCTATGTGAGATTTTTCAAGAATGTTACCATGAATGGTAGAGTAATTGCATACATATTATAACAAGAATGAAGAAACTAGACCCAAGAATATATAAACCATATTATGACCATGAACATCAAGGACAAGCAGGAATAAGATCTAAACCATGAACACAATAACTAGCACAAATATTTAGATCCTTGAGCACTAATACTTAGAACAAACACCATTATATTAATCCACCATTGTTACAGTAGCCAAATACATCATAAGGACCATAAAAATACTAGATACATCAACATAATAACATTCTAACCCTACAAACACTCTGTTCAAGAAGACCCAACAACATTCTCTCGCATCTCCCCTCTTCTGTCGTGAAAATCAATACATATACAAGAGAAGAGTGGGGATTTCACCCTCCACCACCTAATCATCACTCAAGAGTAGGCCACATACCAAATGTCATCATGCTTTACCATACTCAAGTACCGTAAGCATGCAAGCTTTCCCCTAATGACAACTAATCCATAACTAACTCTACTTTACAGCTCTTAATCCTAAGCATAATGATCATATCCTAAAGTAGGATTTTCTTGGGCTGCAATTCTCCATGCTTTAACCTTATCCATAACCAATTCTAGCTGCATCTCCACGTGTCCTTCATTAAAAATCTAACTATGGCCCAAAATTGAACCTAAGGCTCAGCCTATTCTACCTAGGCATGAACCTCCGTGCCCTTCTTGAAGCTAATTCTACGCGAGCCTTTGCACTTTTCTATCACACAATAAAACCCTTCACACCTCAAGTACTTAGTCTTATCAGAGGATCAACATTACCCCACACTAGTTTGATTATCACCCTAAAAAATTCTTCAGAATTTCCATACAAAATTCAATTGATCCAAAAACTGGCTAAGGCAAAAACATTGTGCATTTCAATAGTCTAAATTGTTAACTGGAGGAGTTCAAGGAACTTCACATCTATCTCCCCCTTTAACTTCTTCCATGCCTCCAATTCGGCCATTATTTTTTTTACGCTTCCTCCACTATGCTGGGTACATGTTCTGGTGTAATCTCTTCAACTTTCCCCTTGATCTCTTCTATGACCACCACCAGCTCCATGCAAACTCCCTAGAACTCATCCATCTTGTTCTATGATAGAATCTCAGAGTTCACCAATCCAAAATTCTAACTTCTCGCGCTTGGTTTTTATCTTATCCTTCTAATGTTGTGGTGTCAATTATCAGCTGGGCACTTTCAATCTTATTTTTCATGACCTTCTCCTGTAAGGCCTTTAGGATGGCCTCTTCATCTGTTACCCACGCATCAATAACAAGCTCACACTTTGCTAACTGTTGAAACCCCTATCTGCTAATATGTTTTCCTCCTTAAGTGGGTGAGAAAATCCTCCAACTCAGTAATTCGGGCTTCAACATAAATCTTGTTGTTCTCCTTCTCCTTCGTGACCTCCTTAGCTATGGGTCCCATGCCATCTTTGATGTTGACCAACAACATCCCACTAAGTCTTCCAAATACTCCATCTCATCATTATAGTCCATCCTGGCTTGGCTCACCAGTGTCTGGACATTGTCCCAAGACTTTCTTAACCAAGGTGCCAGCTCGATCATATGCTTCCTTTGTCCATGCATGTTCATCCCTTCAAAACATTGCATAGTATTTCTATCTCCTTTTCCTTCCCCTTTTGATCTACAACCAAGGTCTGAATAGTCGCCCCTGCATATAAGCTTTTCCTTATGACTTCTAAGGACATATTCTATAGCGCATTACACACCTACTCATCTATAAGGTGGCTTGGATCCACCACTTATAAGTCACCCCTTTCTTTTTCTTCAAATGGATGGTCTCGATCACATGATCATTGACCTCAAACTCGGGCTCCTCTGCATGACAATGCAAATTCCAACTTATCATTTTCTTGGTCCTCATAATGCCCCCATCTTGGTCTAAGATATCCCAAGCATGCAACTTCTCTGCGGAAAGGGTGCTCTGGAACCGTGCGTGTAACACCTTCGTGGGATTATCCATGAAGTCCATATGAGAGGACATATGCATCCACTTCTTCCTCACCACCTTGCACTTTTGTGTTGCTTCCTTGGGGTGTTTGATCCTGCAGCAAACCCTTTATCCTCCTTAATAACAAAGGAGTCTCCTTTATTCTTCTCTTATGTTTCAGTGGGCTAGATAGGTGAATTTTTCTCTCGCATTAACTCTTCACGGGTCCCTCCATTGTAGGGGCCTTTACCTTTGCACTGCATCAACTTCTTCCTTGGCCTTTTTCTCAACCCTTCTCTTCTCCTACTCCTCAAGCTCCACCTCAAATTCCTCTCTCAATGTAGTGTGATCATCTTCCGAGCCTGTCTCTATCAAAGAACTAGAGACATCATGTACCTTAGGATTTTTCTACTCCGTCTCTTCTTCCTCGGACTGTTTAACTTCTTCACACTTTGGTTGTGAAGCCTCAGTGCCTCCCTACTATGATGTACCTATGCCCCCATTGCTATTCTGACGTGAATAATACTTCCTTTTCCTAGAAGTGTCTAATTTCCCTCACTTCCTTCTTCTTCTTCCTCTCCCTCTTCTTCTTAGACCACTTTCATAGGTAGGATCAATGCCTCTCTTGGCCTTAGAAAGGTGGAGTCTGTAACCTCCACTTCAACTCCTCCTTGTGTCTTAGGGCCTAGCTATATGAACACTTGGTATATGAAGCCCTTGATAGTGACATTGATCTACTGTTGCAGATCTAGGAAGTCTTGCTTCAATACTTTGACATACATCTAGCCTCGCATCGTACTTGTAGGTCACGTGAAGGGTGTGAACATCAGAGTCCACTTTTTTGGCATCAATGGTCAACTTTTGTGCCTCTTTCAGCTGATTGATGGACACACTTCATATATTTCATAGTGAATGCAAATGAAAGTTTGCACCACGACCCCATTTCCCCATTGGCCATCTTAAATTTCACCAAGTTGAAGTGTTGCATAACTGCAAACTTCACTTGGTCCCCTACAACTACTAACAACTCAAGTAGAATATGCCACTCGTTCTCAAAGGCCTTGCGTAATCTCTCGTACCATTTGTTCATCTGGGCCTTATACGTGCATTTGTGATGGAGCCATCACAAGTGAACTACAAAAATTACATTGCAGGAGATGAGTGTGCTGGTGGGTAAACCCACATGTTCCCATCTGGTCCATTAAGGATGCCAATTTCCCAAAATATGATTAACAGTAGGATGGACCCCACATGATCTTTGTCTCCAGCTTCATTTTTGCACCTACGCTTCCTTAATGATACTCTTCATAATGAATTGTGTGAAGTTATAGTGCACTCATTTTGATACTCTGTACATAATGTACATGTATCTTTTATTTATATTTGTCCATTGTTCTGATGCACCCAATTTGCAGTTGATAAGTCAGGAAACAACCCTTAATGTCTGGGTCATCTAGATTTGCAATGACCTGAGCCCTTCCCCCCTTCTCATAATTCAACTTCTTTTCACAATTCTTCAATTTTCATGTTGCACATAGGTCAAGTGACCATATCCTCACCAGTGTTTCGCAGGCCTGTCACTCTTCTTATCAACTAGCCCATAATTCTCATTCTTCTCCCCATAAAGTAGAAAAAATCCTCATGTACCCGTGACATTAACCACTGGAAGAGAGGGGTGGGTTTAGCGAAGAAGGGAAACTCCCATAACTGTCAAAACTCCAGTTTTATGTAACTCATGTTGCACCGAGTCATCAACCCTAGGGTTTCTGAGCTCGTCTAACACTGGGACATCTTTAACCAGATCTGATCCGACATCAACTTTTTGTGTTCTTATTTTTGTGGTTAAACTCGCTAATTTACACCTATATAGCTTTAAACTCCACTTCTCTACTTTGATCACACCTTGGGGGGTACTACATTTCCGAGTATATCTCTATGGGTTCCTCCTTCTCCACCACCGGTCTCTTGGTTCATGCCTTTCTTGGTGCCATTTTTGTTTCACTACATGCCCTAGGTGTTCAACTTCTCCTTGTCTTCCTCGAGCTCTCTGACTACGATAGCTTCACTCTTACACAACCCCCTACTACCTCATTATTTACTCCACTTATCACTCGCAAGGTCTCGTCACAGTTTGCAAAATTCCACTGGTTCATAAAAGTACTTCACTTCTTTATCACAACCTCATCACACTTCAATTACTCGAGAGCACAAAAATTTCAAAGGCAAGGTAGTTAAAATGACTACCCTTACCCCCTATTTATAATTTTTCATGACCTCAACGTCCTTTCGACCCACGCATTTTAACGTTACTTTTTAACAAAGTACTTTTTCTGCTTAAGTAAAATTCCACGACCCCACCTTGCATGCTGCAGTCTTGTAACCTTCTGGCATGCTAACACTACTTCACTGCCACAGACCTCCTCCATGTGCTACTGCATGCTAAAGTACTTAACCTCTACAATATCCACTAAGTAATTTCCCATGCCACCGCCTACCTCACATTACACTACGTGATTTTTTTCTCTCCTTGCATGGTCTTCAATCATCTCAACCTTCCTCAGAACACCTCTCATACAACAACAAACCATTTTTCTACCTTTGTGCCAATATCCTAGAAGGATTATCCAATCAATCTAACCTCCCTTAGAAATGTGCCAACCATTTTCCGCATTATACTTCAATCCACCCCACACTAAATGTATGCACGGTCCTCTATGCATGGAATCACTTAAAATGTAATTATCTATTAGCGTGCACCAATGAAACACAACATATGACTAAAAATACAAAGCATAGTGATGATGAAAGGAAACACATATAAAGGAAAATGCATTAAAGGAAAACCTAAGCTAAATGGAAAAACACTGCCTTATTACAAACACCAATAAGACTTATTTATAGTAGGGCTTCAACCTACTCCTGTTAAAGTAATTGGGAAACCGTGTGCCATCCAAAGCTTCTAACTGGAAAGAACCTGATTCAAGTATATAGGTCACAACATACGGTCCCAACCAATGCACTTGGAACTTTCCAGGATGGCACAAAAACTTGGAGTCATACAGAAGAACCATTTGTCCAACTTCAAGCTTCTTGTTCTTAATGTGTCGATCATGCTAGGCCTTCTATCTTGCTTTCTCTGTCTTCTAGATCCAATGAGCTATAGTGTGCCTCTCATCTAACTGCATCAGTTTTTCTATGTGCTCTTCAAGTGCTTTCTCATCATCCAATCCTCCTACACGTGTAATACATAGGGATGGTAACATGAACTCAACTGGTAAAACAACCTTTGCGCCAAACACCAACTGAAAGGGTGTTTCTTTGTTTAACCTCTTATAGGTTGTTCTATATGACCAAAGTACAACATAGAAACTTTATCATCCCAATATTTCCTTCCAACATCACAGATATCTTTGTCAATGTGTGGCTCAAAATCTTGTTGAAAGCTTCAACAGTTCCATTAGCTTGTGGGTGATAGGGTGTAGTCTTATGATGTGCTACCATAAACTCTGCCAATAATATTTTAACAGTCTCATTCAAGAAATGAGTACCCCTATCACTTGTTAAACTCAATGGACATCCATACCTACTTATGATATTCTCCCAAAGGAACCTTGTTGCAGTAGTTGTAGTGTAATCCTTCATAGGTGTTGCTTCACCCACCTTGTAAGATAATCTATACAAGTAATGATGTAGCACGACCTGGTCCTATGCACTGGTGGGGAAATAGGGTCCATGAGTCAATTTCCCATTTTTCAAAAGGTTTCGCACTTGCTATAGGCCTCAATGGACATTTCATCTCTATGCCCAGGCTTCCCAAGGCACTGGCAATGATCATAGCCCTTGGCATATTCTTGTGCAATCCTTGTACAATGTTTCCCAGCACAAGCCAGCCATCAGAATCTTATGCCCGGTGGCTCACCCTGCATAGTGTCCACCAACAATCCCTCCATGAGCTTCCTCCATAATACCCACGTGCTCATGTTTAAGTACACATCGGCACAAAATATCATCCCGACCAAGTTTTTATATATCTCCACTAATCAACATGTAAGGCGCGACGTGAATGGACAAGTTATTTTTTTTCTATACTCTTCATTCTATCAGGTGCCACACATATTCATAAAAAGACAACAATATCCTCCAAATCAGAGGGTGCATTGTAATCTGAAAAACTGTGCATCTGACATTATGTCTTCAATGCTCTACTCATCCTCACCTGAATTAATTCTTGAAAGATGGTCAGGTCTTGAATTACTCTTTCTTGGCTTTACCGCGACTGAAAAGTCAAACTCCTAAAATAACAAGATCCAATGACATATGCACCCCTGCAAAACAAGCTTGTTTACCAAATACTTAAGTGACATGTGATCTGTGTAAAAGATAAATTGAGTAGCCAACAAGTACTGCCTAAACTTATGTAGTGCATAAATCATAGACAATGCTTCAGCTCCGTTGTTGTGTAATTCTTCTCAGCTAGAGTTAAATTTTTGCTTGCAAAACACAAAGGGTGATCAACAATCCCTTCTCTAGGATGTGCTAGAACTGATCCAATTTCCATTCTTGATGCATCCACATGCACATGAAAGGGCTTGTCCCAAGAGGGAAAGCGTAAAATGGGCATAGTAGTAAGCTTCTCCTTCAACATATCAAAAGCCACATGTTGCGCCTTATCCTAGTGAAATCTTCCCTTATGCCTCAACAGTTCCTCCAAGGGCATGGAAATCCTGGCATAGCCTTTGATGAACTTTCTGTAGTAACTTGTATGCCCCAAAAATCCATGCACTACACTTTGATTGGTAGGCTCCTCCAAACCCAAAATAACAAAACCTTTGACAGGATCCACCAATAAACCTTCCTTACAAATAATATGACCTAGCAATGTGCCAAAAGGAGTAGCAAAGACACATTTCTTAATGTTTAGAGAGATACTTAACTGTCTGCACCTCTCAAACATCAATCTCAAGTTATCACAATGATCTTTCACCAATCCATACATTGTCCAATCATCAGATAGACTTGTAGAAACTTATGAATAAAGTCTTGAAATGCTTGTACCACAATGCATGAAAATACAACAGGCACATTCTTAAGTCCAAAGGGCATAACCGTGTAAGAAAAGGTTCCCCATTCAGTGGTGAAATTAGTCTTCTCTTGGTCTTCTTTTTCAATCCTTACCTAGTGATACCCTGAGAATCCATCTGTAAAAGAGTAGATTTTACGCCCTGCTACACCTTCCAAGATTTCCTCAGTAAAAGGCGTTGGAAAAGGATCTATAACACATGCAACATTAAAATATCTGTAGTCCATACAAATCCTTATCCTCCCATATTTCTTGATACTAATCACCATTGGGATAACCCATTCAGACTCTTCAATGGCTTCAATGATCCTGGATTCCAACATTTTATCAATCTCTTCTTTCACCTTCACACACAGATTAGGATTCATCCTATAAGGCCTTTTCCTAATCAGGTGTGCACCTTCCTTCAACTTAATCCACATCTCTCCCAATGAGTGATGAACCCCTTTCAATTCATGGTATACCACATGTAGGAACAAATCCTGGAAGTCACACAACAACTCAATTATCTTTGAAACCTCTTGGTCTGTCCAGTAATCACCAATGATTACTTCTTTCAGTTTCTGCTTTTGTTCCAATGTTGACCTTCTTTGTCTTCAAAGGCTTATGGTAAGTGCACACCTTCTCATCTGCACTATCCAAGACTTCACGTGTACCCTCTGTATGATCAACATCTAGGTTATCTATTTCCTCATCATCTATCAGGTACACCATTTTTCCTTTCTCTTTTTCAAGGTAGGTGTGCTCAAACTGTACTTCATCCATTCTTCTTCTTCAAAGAACGCCTCCAAATCAGGTTCCCCTAGAAAATATAGGATGAGGTCCTCAACTTTGGCTACTATCTCCCAAAGTAAGGCACTTGACTACCTGCAAATCTTCATTCACTAATGGTTTAGAAGATAAATACTCAAAAGTATGAATAATACATATTGTTAACTCTTACCAATTTCCTGTCTGATGATGTAACTCTGAATAAACATACCATGCACCATGTGCACAACCTTGGAAGGTGGAATAGAACTTATGCACCTAGAGTGAAGGGGGTAAAGCTTCTAGGCCTTCCACCTAGGATTTCTCACATTCTTGAATGTGGTACAAGGTCAGATTCCTTCCCATGATAGTCACATATCTTTGAAGGTGCATTATTCTAGAGAAATATAATAGAGAATGTGATTCTTACTTCACGTAACTCTATAATATTATCCCAATGAGTCATCCACCAAACGTATGACTATTCCACACAAGGTATAAATAAGCATATTTCTCTATTCTACTTCACATGTCCACTGTACTTCCATAGTGCACAAAAAGACATCAAGGTTACCTTCTCCAGTGTAACTTGGTAATTGTCTTCCTCCCAGATGCCTAACTCGAGTGACACCTTGAAAACTCAAGTCACAATGCCCTTCAATTCTATCCCAACCAACTCATAAGTCCCATGTGCCAATTATCACATGCAATGCTAGTCATATCACTCATGAACTGAGCATCATCCCACTGAATGAATCCTTCTCTGATGGTTCAATAAAATCTGGGTCTCTGATGGTGTGCACATAAATTTTATTTATGTCCTCATTAACCCAAAGGATCTACATAAGGTGTAGACCTCCCATATGTTAGCAGAATAATTATGTGCTCCTTCTTGTTCTCAAAACTGATGTATCACTTGTTGAAGCACAAATCAGGATTATTTTCATAACACCAAGGGCATCCAAGTAATTCTAGAAAACTATCTTCCTCGGCAAGTGCTAAGACTTCAAAATACCCAGTGAACTTGGCCCCTTGAATGGTTATGGAAGCATTCTTCAAAACTACTGATGGGCATAGCATTAGTTCTATTCGCCATGTTCAACACATTTGAAGATGGCTGCAATGGTGGTCTCCCCATATGATTCTATGCATCCAAAGTAAGAACATTAACCTCTACACCTATGTCAATTAGTATGTTTCTCAGGATCCATCCATCAACTACCGCATTCAACGTGATTTCCTTGTCGTAATCAAGACTATGAGGAGGAAAATTAGCATGTAAGATCTACCTCTCACACCCACTTCCAGCATGCGTGGTATCTTTCCTCTTAACCACTCTTCTAATAGGGGAATGATATTTTCCTGGTGTAACATCTTACATACCTCTTTGAACATCATCAACATCCTTCTAAGGGATCTCAGCACTATTCACCTATTCTAACTTCTGCGACTGCTCCTTCAAGCATTGGATATCTCCTTGCAAATTTCTAATAACCTCCATAGTAACCTGGTAAACCTCCTTCTAATAAGTTGGATAAGGGTACTTTCCATGCAATACTTCTTCTCTTGTAATGAGAGGCCTCTTCTTTGGTTGTTATCTAACACGTGCAACTTCAGTGGGTGTAGTTACTAATATAGGTTCCAACTCAGGATTAGACGCTACCTCAGGCATGAACAGGGGTTCAACACACTTCACACTAACCATTCCCATGCCCTTGTCCTTCTTCTGATTCTGGCTCATGTGATCATACAAATCAGGGCACTCCTCATACTTTTCTTTCTTTCTCCACCATGAGAATTGTATCAAATCTGGGCATTCACACTTGTAGTGTCCACAATTGAAACAAGATCCACAGGGGAAGTCACTCATTCCTCCATCGCTTACGACCAATACGGCCTCTGAATCCTTTGCAAAAACTTCTTCCCCTTCCTCCGACATCTTCATTCCCTTCATGTTGATGCCCTCAGGTTTTAGAACTATTTGCATGATGTTGGTCTGGGGCACACCAATATCAATTGCATCATAAATCTTGTCTATCAACTGGCAATCCTTCATATCATGAAGTAGTAGATGTACAAATCTTATAATAGTAAGACACATTCTTATGGAGCGTGCATTGTAACAATGGGAATCTAGTTAGATCATGATCCCCATGACAGATTTCACAATCTAACGTCATGGCTGTGCGTATCGAATTTTGAGGGAAACTATCTTTGGTGTGTCCTTCTCACTTCACAATCTGTACACCAAAGTCCATTACAAGTCTCACGTGTTGAATTCGTAGACAATTTTTCAAGTTGTTTTGCCATGGAAGCAATCTGTGCCTCCAAAAAGGGACTTACCCCCAGTATCAATGCTTCCAATGGCCTTTGCACGTAGAGAAACCTCCAAGGCCTCATGTGGATCCATGAAAGTCTTATGTGAAATTTCTCATCTAAAAGGTGTTATCAAGCCTCCAACGAACCACTGAGCATGCTGAGAGGGATGGATATCATAAGATAACTTTGAAAAGAGAGTATTAAAGCATGCATCATACTCCCCACACACTCTCTGCCATACCCTGTAGAATCTCTTTGAGCACGTTGATGCTCATTTTTCTCAAATTCAAGAATATGAAATTCTACCAAGAAGGCATTATGCAACATGTTATAATCCACTTCCATACAATGCAGGTCATACTTTTGGTACCAGCTATGCGCACACCCCTACAACGTAGTTACAAAATTGCTAGCCTTTCACTCCAGGGTAGTGATCCCCTTAGCATGCCATAACAATTCACACTTGTTTACATACTCCACAACATCCTCAACACTTTTATAATTAGGTATATGAAGATACATCTCATATAATACCTATTGATGAGGTTGTGTTCCTTACCCACCAGATCCAAACCTTGATTCTATCCTCTGTTTCCTCTACCACCAGATCCACTAGATCCACTAAATCTACTAGCTCCACTAGCTCTAGATCCTCTAGATCCACTGGATCCTCCTCTTGTAGCATGTACAAGGCCTGAAGTGGTGCTACTCTATGTTCGCACAATTGTGCTAAACTGAGCTCCAACAGTCTGTGATGTTGAACTACTTCTAGACGTGATACCCATGCTCTGTGTACCCACACCTTGTCTAAATGACGTGCCTAACAGGATACCACCAAACATAGGAAATGTCTTCCTAGATATAGATTAATTTAATGAAAAGTGATATCTACCTAATGTTGTTTTCTCAACAACACTAACATGACTAACAATACTTGTCTTAGGAATTGAAAAACTAAGTGCACGGGTTAGGCTGCCAAGTGGGTTGAGATGCGTGCCTATGGTCCATCTCATTTCTTCATCTAATGAGCTCTCAAAAAAAGCTGAGGGGGTTCTTCTTCCTCATTTTCCAAGATGGGGTAGCATAGACTACTCAGGTTCCACATCCTTCGCATGAACCTCAAATCCTTCCCACAACGTCTGCCTCCATACATCCATTGCTCTTGTAATCCCATACTGTTTCATCAATTCCCTCTCCCATGCTTCATTATACTTGATCTGCATTTCCCCTCTCTTCACTTCTATCGTAGGATCTACCATCTCTTGCCACACCTGCTTCCGTTCCCTATACTCGATGGGAGTTTAGCTATCCATACAAAATGAGTCAAAACTTAGAGTGATGATCAAGATCTTAATGGCTAATGATAATCACGCAAGAAATATCCTCACAAGAACTTGAACTCAGTAACCTCTAGGAAAGAATAAGTAGAAACAATGTACTCCAACATGTAGCTAGTCAACATACCACTCTACCAATAATCAATAACACGAGTCTAGATCATATCAAAATTATGTAGCCACTGATAATCTTCATGGGTCTAACCACGAGATCGATAATACCAACTCTTCCTCGATGCATACGCTAATAACCATTCATATAGTTCTACTGGAAAACAAAAAAAGAAAGTCTCATAGAGCTCATGATATATATGCTCTTCTACCCATGTATGCACATCAAAGTTAGGTCTAGTGTCGAATCTCTGTACAAACCCATCCTCCACGTTCTTAAGCCAAGTCTCCACGCTGGCCAAAGTCAAGTGTGCTGCCATTACACACCATTTGTGTAACAACTTCAAAAGAGGTCCTGACAAAGGAAACAATATGTAGTCAATTTTCCTAACCCTTTAATTCTCGGGTACACTGGCATATCACCCAGCCTAAACTGGGCACTCACCTGAAGCGCGCGAAGGTACCAGGACCATCTTCTATGTGAGTTTTGTCAAGAATGTTACCATGAATGGTAGAGTAATGCACAATAGTAATTGTATACATCTTATAACAAGAATAAATAAACTTGACCCAATGATAGATGAATCATATTATGACCATGAACATCAAGAACAACAAACATGAATCAAATCTAAACCATGAACATAATAAAAAACACAAATATTTAGATCCATGAGAATTGATATTCAAAACAAATACCATTAGATTAATCCACCATTGTTACAGTAGCCAAATACATCATAAAGACCATAAACAAACCAGATACATAAAAAAATAGCATTTTAACCCTACAAACACTCTGCTCAAGAAGCTCCAACAACATTCTCTCGCATCCTCCTATTCTGCCATGTAAATAAATACATATACAAGATATTGGAGGGGACTTTCCCTCCACTACCTAGTCATCACTCAAGAGTAGGCCGCATGCCAAATGTCATCATGCTCCGCCATACTCAAGTACCTTAAACATGCAAGCTTTCCCTTAATGATAGTTAATCCATAATTAACTCTACTTTATAGCTCTTAATCCTAGCATAATGATCATATCCTGAAGTAGGAATTTCTTGAGCTGCAAGTTTCCATCCTTTAACGTTATCCATAACCAATTCTGGCTACATCTCCATGTGTCCTTCATTGCAACTCTAACTGTGGCCCAAAATGCAGCTAAGTCTCAACGCTGTTCTGCATAGGTTTGAACCTCCATACCCTTCCCAAAGCTACTTATGTGTAAGCCTTTTCACCTTGTTGTCACGCGAAAAAACCCTTTGCACCTCAGGTACTTAGTCTTATCACGGGCTCAATAGGTTTAGACCAAAGAAAAGGGATTTAGCCCAATACCACATTTATGTAGATTTGATTTTTAATTGCAACAGACTGATAATGTAAAATCAACAAATTGTACCCTTCGCAAAATCATGAAACTACTGAAGAAACACAACTAGAAATTAATTAATGTCTAGTTAATTGCCACCACAAGAAAAATGTATATTTAGGGTCTAGAAACCCCCAAAAATCATGAAACTTGAGATTCTGGCCTTATAAGTTATGGAAATTTAGAATATCAACTGAATATATACATATAAATTCACCAAACCACATAAACCCTACTCAAGGTAGGTTGCTTCACTAAAAAGAAGCCAATATCAATATGGAAATGATAGATCTCTACTTAAATTATCCTTATAAACCAATTCCCAAGTCAAGATGAAGGGTTTTCATCCTCCACTCAACATCTATAAGGGTTTTCATCTTCCTATGCAAACACACATGAGGATTTTCATCCCCAAGTGTAAGAACATGGAGCATCAAGCTGATAATGCCCAAGAAAAATAAAATTCGCCAGGTATAAAGCTAAAATGATGTGTTATCTTCCATTTTCTACCCCTTCATTGGTTCCAAAGCATTAAAATATAAGGATGAACTCTTAAATAATTTATTCTCCTTCATTAGATTCCATTAACTCATTAAAACCTATCCGACTTGACATAAGAGACAAAACAATAAAAGAAAATATTATAAATTAGTAAAAAACATATCATACAGAAGCTCATAGTTCTCCTCCATCTTCTTTACTTCTTTTCCATGGAGAGGAATGGCAAGAAGTCCAAATAGTGGTTCTCAAGTGGGAAAAAGGGACATTATAGGACCAAACATAAAATTTAATTTCTTGTGCTAATTTTAGATTGAGAGAAAAGAGTGTAATGGAAATGTTTTCTAAGTTTCTAGTTGTTTTCTTGATTTCATTTTTTATCTTAGTATTTCTGGTCCAAATACTTATATCAATTCAAAAGGTGATGAGATATTTTTACAAAAGTAGGAATTCTATACACCTTATTTTCATCTCTTGGTTGTTTTTCTCTTCACAAGAATTATTGGCACATTAACCTCCCTTAGATTATATCCTATGATGTATCACTAAGAGAAGGGTTGGTTGGTTAGTGGCATTACTTGTGAGAGATGTTTGATGTGCAGTCAATGATACCTTATATACACTTATTTTAATTAATTTCCGATTAGTTAAGTGTGATAATCGTGAATTAGAAAAAGATTAAAGAAAGGTATATGATGATTATTTAGAATAAACATTAACCATGAACATTCCAAAATATTGGAAAAATAATTTGTTGCAAGGGAAAATTAAGTGGTTTTCACCAATGGCCACCAGACTAGGTCCCTCCTCTTGGAAATGGGGAGGATCCCATTTATTTAATGCATGGAATAATAAAATTTTTGGGTGGCCACTAGGCCAGGGATCACACAAGAGTAATCCACTAAACTTGTGGTAAATTACTCATATAGAATATAAGGGAGGAATTTTTTGGAGAGAGGTAATGAGAGGAAAGAACATAAGGAGAGGGTTAAGGTTGTGAGTAGTCACTTCCAAATTTCACAAACATTAACCAAAGTAGGTCCACATTCAATATGAAGGAAAAAAACTATGTAAGAAATAATAAGATTTACAAATCAAGACACAAAGTTCTATTGATTTATTCCTCAAAGACACAAAGTTATTTATTGGTTGTTTAAGATTTCAAAGCTTGCATTGTTGGAAAGTAGAAAGTAGAAGAATGTAGAAAAAGAGATAAAATAAATAGCCTCTTACTTGTAGTAGGAGAATAAAAGCTATCAACTCTTTGGAATGGAGAAGCCATCCTAATATGTATCTTACAAAGTGTCTATTCTTCTCCCCCCAAGTAAATTTTCATATTCCTACCACTTGCGACCTTTTATATTCCCGTAGGAATAAAAATAATTTATTTTCTTATTTATGAAAAGGAAATTTTACAATGTGAAATAAAAAGGTCACTTAAGTGAATAAGATGAAATATCCAAACATTACATTCCCAATGAATAATTAAAATGTGGAGAGATAAGGAAGAAGAGAGATAAGAAGAGAGAAGTTTTCAATCCGAAGATGAAGAAGCCTCTGATGATGAAGAGCTTCCTCTTAATTAATTATGTGGAAATTCTCTAAGGATGAAATCCTTTCCCTTAAAATATTTATTGAACTGAGCCACTGAAAGTGTAAGCTTCTTCTCTTATGGGATAATATTTCTCACCAAAGAGTGAGAATAAAGAAAACTCATCTTATATATGAATGGGGAAACACTACCCCAATGGGTTATTTCTTTATTGATCCCAAAATTTTCCATCTTCACCTTGGAAAAAATGGTGAGAGAAAAAATTAAAAGAGAGAGGATCTCATGTGATAGTACTTTCTATTTTTCAATGATCTTCTCCACTCATCCATCCATCATTGTCTCAAAAGATGAGTTTTTCATCTTCGTGATGATGAAAGATGGTGAAATAGACGGGAGATGGATGGCTATGAACAATTTGACAAAAAATCCCATCACTTACTATTTTTAGTAGGTCCTATCCCAGATCTCTATTTTTATAAAGCATTCTTTTGAATGTCATAATGAGATGAGAGTGGTCCCAAAATTTTCATTTTCATTACGAGATGCTTTGCTCCAAATTTTAGACAATTATCTCATCTGGATCAATGGGAAAGCATAAAATTCATTGAAGATGGAATAATACTAAGAGAAAACTAAGTCCTCCATATATCCAAAAATATTCCACTTCATCATTCAAGAAATGGTTCAAATGAAAGTTGATTGTATGAGGATCATTTGCTCCAAATTTCAGGCAATTTGGTTCTTTGAATCACTAGGAAAATGCAATTATATTTGAAGAGGAAAGAATAATGAGAGAAAAAGAAGTCCTTATCTAAAAAATTCCACTTCATCATGCAAAAAATGGCTCAAATGAAAGATAATTTTATGAGGACCATCTACTCCAAATTTCAGGTAATTTGGCTGGCTGGATCTCCCATAAAATGCAAAGACATTTTCAGCTATTCTAGGCAAAAAAGGAGTTCTTAGCTATAAAATACTTCTCAAATAGATAATAAATCATGTCATGATAGTCCTCGAGTGATATATCATCTGAAATTCATTTTTAAATGGAACATTTTGGCAAAGTTTCAAGGTTTTTTGACTACGGGATCACCGACAATGAACAAAAGACCATTTTAGAAAAAAAGAGCACGAAGTTGGTTTTATTGGATTCTGTATACACCTAATTTTCAATTTTCATCTTACACACTTATTTCTAAATTTTTTCGTTGTGTAGGTAAGGGTAGCTGATGCATATATTTCTTAAGTAGGTGCCTTAAGGAGCCTGCTAGGAATGGGATATGATTATTCACATAGTCATTAAAGACAATACATAGAGAGTATCGATATGTGGTCCTAGCCTTAGTTTTCCTTGCATTAGTTATCCTTGTCCCTTTATGTCTCATACACATTACAAACCTGAAATTTTTCTTGCATTTCACCGTTTGGCACTTTTTTTATCCATCTTCTTGATCCATGACACCTCTTTTTTGCTTTACATGAAATTTAGATATCTGTGGGCAATGGTGTCAGTATTAGGTGTTTTCCTAGCCAATGCCATCACCCATGGGTGATGGACACACACACACACACACACACACACACACACACACACACACACACACACACACACACACACACACACACACACACACACACTAGTATGTTACATTATGAAGGAAGCAAGTAAAAATCATAGGAACAAGCCATTCACTTTTCTCTCTTGCACCAACTTTGCATTTGCTTACTTTTCCCTTGGTTCATTTCGTAATTGACTTGGATTGGATTGGAAAATATTCTTGGGAGGATTGCTTTCACTACTGGGTCATCTATAGCGAGTCTAGGAAAAAAATGGTGTTCCTCTTCTCCACCCAATAATGATTCTCTCTTGGTGTGCTACTTCTTTGGAGATATAGACACATCAGCAACCACCCCACAGGTAAGTGATCCAATTATCTTTATCATTTTACATATATTATTTCATTTCCCTTCCCCATTGCTCTATGTTATCTTAGTATTGCATGAACACTAGTGTTAGTTAACATATTGCTCTTATACATAATCAACTCCTCATGTTTTATTTTATTTATTTCAGTTATATTACATTAGTATATATTGTGCATGCTCGACTCATCCCCCATAAATATATATCTCTCCCCCATTTACTGATATCTTAGGAGGGTACTCTCCTCTATCTTGACTAAGAGCCTTAGAAAACCTAGGTTAACCTATTGTAGGGATTACTACCCTCGTGGTATGTAACCTTAGCGCTTGTCGTAGCCCCTTGAAACTAACCCATTGTGTGTCGATTCTTGTGGGTATCCTATTTGTTTCCTCAATACACTTTTAGAATAGGATACTTAAAAGTGCAAGCCATTAAGACACTTTTTTGGTCCATCATACATGTCTGGTGAACCTGACGTGAATCTTATAGGACTCTTGATCAAGTGAAACTTGTTACACGAATTCATCTCCAAACTTGATCTCATTCCTAACCACTAAAACATATATAAAAACTTATAAACTTTCCTACATAGATACCGTCGTCTAGGGGAGATCCTATCTATTTTAGCATATTTATTTCTAGATACTATTAGCACCTGTGTAAATTTTGTTACACGATTGATCCCTTTTGTTCCTCCAAATTTGTTTCCAGACACCATCAACCCCTGTGTAAACTTTGGTGCGTGACTAATTGTATATGTAGGATCCATCTTAGGACATTCTCTCATCTAGATTATCATTCCATCATTGAATATCTAGGCCTTGGGTCTTCTGTATCTGATGCATAAACATTTTTTGAAGCCTTTCATCTTAAAGATAAATTTCCATTTTGCATGGAATGTTGTGTCATAGGAGCCCCTATAAAGAATTCTTCTACCTGCCACAATGGCCCATTTGGCGGTAAGGAAGAGGAAAATGAAATTGATATCATACCTGATCATCCTCCTGAGAGTAAGAGATTCCTCATGTAATTTCCTCAATACAAAGATGAATCAAAAGAAATGTTTAGTAAACATCTCCTTTAATTTATCACATAAAAAATTGACAATAGTGAAGAAAAAGGAAAAGGTCTCGAAGTAGGTTCATCTGAGAAGAACTCCAATTATGACCCTAATAACCTTATTCTCCATCTTATTGATAGGATGAGTCAATAACAATCAATTACTATAACTCAATTATTTCAAATGTAATCCAACATGGCTCAACTAGTCAATCACCCAATAACGAGCTCTTGGGGAACCACAACCCCTCGTTTTCCAAATGGGCCTAATGGGGTACCCATCACCCAAACCCTATCCAAAATAAAGTCTTAAGATAATTACAACAAGAGCCTCTAATACCTGACTTTGCTGGCATGGATATTAGTGGCATTGCTCCTTCTATCTCCTATGATGGGTCCACTGATCCCACCCTTTACATCAAGGATTTAAATAACATTTTCAAGGAATGGATCAGAACAAATTCATATGATGTGACCAAACTCCTAGCTAAGAATATCATTGGAGATGCTTTATATTGGTATCATACTTTACCTAATTCCATAGTTGAGCTAGAGTCCTTGGTGACAACCTTGGTGAAGGAATTTCAATATCATGATCTACTTGTGAACAACATCAACGCTTTCATTAACTTCCAAAAATCTGAAAATTAATCAGTACAAGATTTCATCAAGTTTTGGAAGAACCCATCTACATGAGCATAACATGATATGTCTAATGATAGTCTCTTCTAGATTTTTTACGAGCTCTTGAACCTTTGCTTCAGTATAAGGTGAGATTCTTTTCTCCCACCTCTCTAGAAGAAGGCTTTGAACAAGCTAAAAGATAGAATTATCTAATGAGAGAGTTTGGGAAAGCTCCTCCTAAGACACAACCTAAAAAACAATTCCAAATTCTTCAACGTTCTAGGAAGAATAACATGAAAAAAATGGAGTGTCTGATATTCTTCCTCTTGCCACTTCTTCGAATATAACTATTTTTAACATTGATCAATAAAATAATAGCAACAAAAATAAGCCTAACTATCATCAACCATTCTGTAAGGAAGAGTTGAAACTTCACTTAACTAAGCCATTTACCATGATCTTGGATCCTTCTCGAGTTTTTCCTCAATGTCATGATAAGATTAAATTCTATTGGTGGCATGCTAATTGGGGTAAATCTCATGAAAATTTTCATGCATTATGAAAAAATTCCATCAAATGTTTCCTACATTCCCAATTTTACCACAATACCATCACTTACAATTATTTTGATTGAAGCATTTAAAGACCATGATGTGGCTCAACAAAAATATCTTAATGAAGATATCAACCAAGCTAATAAGATCTACATGTATTCTCTAATCCCATGCCTAATCATAATTTTGCTAAGATTTCTAAGAAGAAAGAACATGATATGTCTAATGTAGTCGATATGGATTATCCTCCTAAAAATATGGTTGTAATTAATGATGTGAAGTACATCATAGCTTATGTAGAACCTAAATACCCCACATCATTCTAGCCTTGATCTCACATGGTTATATATCCTTATGTACCTGAAAAATAGGCTAAAAAAAAATGTTTCCTCCTCCAGATGCCATTGACCCCCTGTGAAAAATCTTATACAGGGCTAATGATGCTTGAAATTGTTTCTTTGGATACAAAAACCATTTCCCCCTATGAAAATAAATATTGCAGGGTCGATGGTGCAGAGGATGAGATTTTTTTTTTTAGAAGATTCCTTGATCACACCCACTTCTTTTGGCTCTATTTCTGAGGACTCCCATCACTCTTAGCACACTGCACAACTAAGTCATGACAAGTGGGATCCTCTTGAAGCACTTAGCCAACTTCCTAGTCAAGTCCCCTTCTTAAAAGTTACGCGTACACCGCCTCACCACTGTGAGTGTCTGATGACAACATTGTTTGACTTGAACATTCCATTTTTTTCCCTCATTAGGGTAAAGTTTTTCATTGCATGGCTCGGAGGAAAGCATCCATAGACAATGTGAGGAGCTCTCCATTCATATAGACCTTACCATGACTTCTCGCTCTTGTATAGGTTTTCATATAGCCTCTATGATACTTGACAAGCTCTTGATCCACACAGATGATCCACCCCTTTTCATTTCAATTCAGATTAGTCACATTATGGTCAAGTGTGCTCTCATTGATGAAGGAGATGACACATGTGTGGCCTCATTATATTTCATTAAGGCTCTTGGGTACTCCATAGATAACTTGAAATCTACAAGTACCACTTGCAAAGGGTATGATCACCTGTTCAGATAAGTTTTTTCCTTCATACTTTAAATTAATGAAGTGAAATAACAAAAACAAAACCGACCTCAGAAGATGGAGGGGTTTATTGATTCCTGCGAGTAATGGATGTCGATGATGATGTTTTATTTAAGCTATCGAGTCTGAATGAGTTTAAAATTCCATCTGTCTTGAAAATAAATTTGTGATCAGAAACACTAAACATAAAGGAATAGACAACTAGATAAACAAGCTTCTCAGAAAATGTCAATTCCAGAAATTTAAAGGGACTTCCTTGGAGGGATTCCAACTTGTTTTGTAACAATTAAGTGAATTGATAAAGATAACGATGGCAATATATTATAATAGATAGACAATGGATGTAGATCTCTATAATTCAAGGTTAAAAGGAACATCCTATGTGGATTCATAGGTGGCCCAAGAAAGTTTAGATGGGATCTGAATGGACTCAAAGTAGTCATACCAGAAGTCCTCAGTCTCTTGCTACATGTAATGGAGGAACTTGATTTGATACTCAATGTATTGTTCAGAAATGAAAAATTGGATTGCAAAGAGTGTGAGTTCGTGTAAGATGTTGTATTGTTCCAAGAAAAAAGGGTGTTGGAGTATGGGGAGATCATAAATGCTTGTAATAGGATGTGAACAACCAAGAAATGCCATCTAACAAAGAGCTATACTTGGAAACAACATATTAAATGCATATGATTTGATAAAAATGATGAAAAGATGATAAATTGATAAAAAGATAGACGTTGATAGGAATCGTTGATGATTTAGGCCAATCGCTAGCGATTAGGGTGAATCACTAGCAATTGCTGTAGAAATTGACAATTTTGTAAAAAATGATGATAAAAGCTCTAAAATGATTTTTTTGATTGATTTTAATGCTTCCTATGAATTGAAAATGGTAAAATGAGATGTTGGATTACCTTTGGATGGATATGGAGGTAAAATATGCCTCAAATATTTAGTGGGAATGATTTGAATTGTTGTGTTGTCTTATCATGCCTCCTGGGGTCTGAATGATGAAAAGGGCCAAAAAAATAATGTTGTAAATGATTGATATTGATGCCTGATGATGTCTGAGTACTACTGGATGTTGAGAAGAAAAATATCTAAGTGTGGAAATGAATGATGAAATTATGAAGATCCTAGAGAGAGCACAAAGGTGTTATTTATAATCACTGATGATTAGGTACAATCACCAATGATCCACTTTTATTGGGGGAATAACTAGAAAACTGGTTGAAATCGCTTATAATAAAGGGTTTTTGGTTTGGGATTCGGCTAAATGGTTATGTGAAGGTTAGGGACGAGGTGTAGATGTTAGGAAGTAGTATAAAAATAGGTTTTAATGGTTTTTAAAATGGTTAGGGTTGATTATGGGTAGCTAGGTGGTTTTTAAGAAGGTGAAATAAGATTTTATAGTTGTGAAGTGATATTTACGGGGGTGTCGGACGATATTTACATAGAGTAAATATTGTGAAGGATTTTAGACTTAGGATAAGTGGTTTATGGAGTAAATAATGTGTTTATCTAACTTGCTTTTATTTAATATAATTGCGAACATAGTGTATGTGTTGAGGGAAATTAGTAGTGTTAATTTTAGGTGTCTACATTTTCCCCTTCCGTCGAGTAGTTTGGTGTAGGTAAAGTGCTAGAAAAAAATGATTTAAAATTTGATTTTATTTGTATGGGCAAACCTTCATCAAATTAGGGTGATTGCAATATAATGCAAGGAACACCAGTTTGAAAAGTTTGTTTTTGGATTCATTTCATTTGAAAATTTTCCTGAGACGGGTTATCAATATAGTAAATGCATTCTCCCAAGATTAGAAGCCTCATAATCTTATGTACATATATAATGATCACCAATGATTCAGATGAATTTATAGTGATTCACGGAATCATTGGTGATTCCTACGAAAATTTTTGGAGGCTATAAAAATCTAATTTCTACAGTGAATAGTTCATTTGTGTGATGTGTTTTGTGAGTTTGAGAGTGAAATTAAAGGAGAAATCAAGGTTTGGAAGCCATGAAATCATCGAGTAGAAAACGAAAGCCCTTGTAAAAGTAGGTACTTTATTTTGTTTTTTTTATCAGGCTTTAACTAGTTTTTAAGTTTTTTTTCTTTAGGGTATGTACGGAGGTTTTTTTTTTAAAATCATCGAAATCACCGATGATTCAGGTGGATCACCAGTGATTCACTTGAATCGCCAATGATTTTATTTATTTATTTGCGACCAGGTTTATTTGTTTGCAACCAATTTTTTTAATGAAAAGTATGATGAGGATGGATTTTAATATGTTTGTTTGTGTTTTTCTTGTGGTTGCAGGTGTATGCCATGATGACTATCTGAGAAAGTATTCCATTTATCCTAGTGAAGGTATGAGAGGATATGTTAGATGATGATTGGAGTCATGTGGAGGCTGATGGGTTTATAGGAATGCATGATTATAAACGCATTCATATATCTCAAGGATTATTGTTGGATATGATGTAGAGATGGGAGCTAGTCACTGTACATTTTGGTTATCAACATGTGAGATTATGATTACTATGGAGGATGCACATAGGATTACGAAGCTGCCAATCTAAGGGGAGGGTATTTAATGTATTGATGAGACATAGAGGGAGGATGTTATGAGGAGGTTGTATGGGAATGATGATGTAGATGTGAGGTATACTTTAGGGGGTTTTTATTATCAATCGTTGTATTCTACTGGGAGAGAGGGCTGTACCTGAATGACGATGTTGATGATGGGGATTTCATGTTTTTCTTTTCTAGATTCCAGAGGTGATAGATTTCCATGGAAGATGAATGGAGTAGTTGTAGAGATGATGGAGCATCATACTATATTTTTTGTGGGCCCCTATACTACTGCACAAACATATAAAGAGTTTTCAGCTAGGAGAATCCATAAGAGATATTGGATAGATGTGGTGTTTTTTTGTAAAATGTTGGGAATTTAAACATATTGTTGTGGCTTGTCCATATGGTTTTTGTGGGGGGTCTGGACATGATTGATAGATATACTAGTTTTGTGAGATGGTGGAGTGATGTAGGAAAATCAAGAGGGGTGAAGAATGAGTCTCATTATAGAGAGATCCTTACAGGTTTACAGGTGGGAGATGTTGTATGGAGAGTACATGTGGATTTTCTAGTGTGTCTGGGATTAGAGCATAATCTTGATATGATATATCAAGAAATGTGGGTACATGGGAGACAAGGGAAAAAGTGGGAGCTTGTCTGATTTATCCATGTTAGATGAAAATTTGGCTTGATTCAATATGTTCATGATGCCCCAATACCATATAAGTGAGATGAGGGAGATTTGGATACTCTTAAGGTAGTTGTGGGACAACCTCTTATTATAGCTGATGAGCAGGGAACCATGGGTCTAGATGAGCATTATCACCTAGTTCCTATTGATGGTGTTGGAGTGACAGCTAGTTAGAGATGGTGGTGGATTGGTGCTTATGTTGAGTTTGAGAGGATTTGATTGGTTTGGAGAGGGAGGAGGGTGTGTGCTTAAGTAGAGGGAGTGCATGAGATTGTCAATGTTAGAGATGATGAAGATGATGAAGAAGATGAGGGGGACATGGAGGTTACAGTTGTACAGTTGTTGGATGAGAAGGTTACAGTGGAGGTTGAGAGAGATGGTTTATGGGTAGAGAGGGATGATTTGATTGGTGTGTAGGCTACCCTGAATGGTGAGAGGGATGGTCTTATAGTTGAGCGTGATGGGCTTAGGAAGTAGTTGGCACAGGTCATGAATGACTGAGATAGGTATAGAAATCAGTGAGCGACCCTAAAAAGGGCTCTTGGGATTATGGGGACATTAATGTTAGGTGAGGAGTTGGTGGTTTGAGCCGAGGACAATAGTCAGATGGGTACACAGGGCATGGTTTTACTATGCTCACTATTAGTCCTTATAAGTGGAGTTGGAATATTATGATGACTTAGTGATACGAGACTTTCCCAATGTAATTCTTTATGTGGATCACTCAACAGAGTGAGGGGAAGCTCCTAGTGTTAGCGTAACGAGTGTGAGCTAGCCACCTAGAGGACCAAATGGAGTAGGTGGAGGTATACCAGGAGGAGATGGTCATGGGAATTTCATTCATGATAGTGTATTTCTTAGAGGTTTCTAGTTTACTAGATAATTTATGATATGCATTGTATTTTGATATGTTTACGACTATTTTACGAGGCCTTGATGTATAAATTTTGATATACAGAGTGAGGGGAATCTTGATGATGTATTAAGACATTAATATTGATTATATATATGATGACATGATTTGGCTTATGATTCATGTGTTAGCTTTATTGTGATGTGATTTTTTATGACTATGTTTATTTTGATGAATGTTAATGTTTTGTATGTATGATGATTATGTAATTTGATTGTGGGATATTTATATGGTTTAAATGTTGAATGGTAATGTATTGATTTTATTATCACTTAGAGGTGATTCAAATTTTATCAAAATGTATTCCAAATTTTTAAGACAGGAGTAAAAATGGAATAATTACTTTGATATTGGATTTGATTCATACATGATGGGTATAAAGAAGGTGAAAGCACTTGCACTTTTGACCTTAGCAATGTATTTTAACATGAGACTTTTAGTAGGTAGTCACACATGGGATCCCAAATATAGAGATGGATTGATAAAATGTACCTTCCTAGAATGTGAAAGGGGTAACATATGTAGTTTGTGTGGGGGAAAAAGGGTTCTCCTTTAAATATTTTCATAGAGAGATGCCCCAACTTTACATATTTTTATTTTTAAGGAAAACCGATTGATGTGGGAAGTTTTCTTTGATGGGAAAGTTGATCAATGTGGGAAGATTTCCTAGGATGCCTTGATATTTTAATTTTTTAAGGCCGATCGATGTGGGAATCAATTTTACATGGGTAGCCATACTTCAAGGGAGTGGTATACAATTGTTTATTTTTTGAATTTTTGACATTTACAGATAGTTGTCCTTCGAGGGATCAGTTTATAATTTGATGGGTAGCTATCCTTTGAGGGATCAGTCTACTTTTATTTTGAAAGTGTGATTTGAATAGCTATCCTTTGAGGGATCAATCGATTAGTTTTATAAGAGCATGCATAGACGTTTTAGATTTTTTGAGCTGAGGGAAAAACCCTAATAGATCATTTTAAGGAGGAGAAGAAATGTGTACACTACCTACACATATATGCCCCATGACACATTTTTGGTTTGTAGATAAAGTTGGATGATTGTAATAATTTGCAGGGCTTTTGCTAAGGACAAACTTGTCCAATTGAAAGATGTGATGAATAGAGTCTTGGTGCTAATCTTTAAGGATTTTAAGGATAGTAACAAAGAAAGCCACACACTTTGTAATCATTATGATGATAAGATGGCTGGTTGATGGTGGAATAATATCTTTGATGTAAAATATTGTTATGATAGAAAAAGGTTAACAATAGAAAGGATGCAAGTGTAAGGAATTCAGAGGTTCCTTTACAAGTGAACCATAAAGGGAGGCTAAGCGGTAGGCTCCCAACCCATACTTGTGAGTAATGACGTATAGAATGATCCAGTTGGGGGAGAACTTTCCACATTTACTCCTTTCTAAATTAGTGACATTTTGATTTTATTTGAGAATGAGATCACCTATTTTAAAGTGACGCTATTTTACATGTTTATTGTATGTGTATTTGATGCGGTCTTGGTAGACGTGATGATGTTTAAGGGTTGTTAAGCATCTTTTATCTAATAATTCTAACTATGCTAAATGGTCTTGTTTATATTCTTCCTTGGGGATAAAGTTTTTAAGTGATACACAGAGTGACGAGATTTGAAGTTTAAGGGGAAGAACCACCTCGAATCCATAAATGAGTGAAAAGGGTGTAGCACCTGTAGGAGTACGAATCCTAGTTCGATAAGTCCAGAGGGAAAATAGGATTAGGAGATGCCAGTTTCTACCTGCATCATCTACAGTTTTCATGAATATTTTGTTAAGTATTTTATTATAAGATTTGGCTTTTCTATTTTATTGAGGATAGTACAGTGATGAAAATATAAGTTTGATGTTGAAGGTGTCGCAGAGTTTCTTAACATATTTATTTTTGAAGGATTTTCCATTGTCTGTGACAAGTTTGTGAGGAATACCAAATATACATATGATGTGTTGATAAATTAAGTCAATGATTTTGTTTTCTTTAGTTGAGGTTAAGGGAATTGATTCGACCCATTTTGTAAAGTATTCAGTGGCTGTGATTATAGAGTGATGGGTGAGGATTAATAGTGCTAATGAGGTCCAAACCCCATTGTGAGAAAGGCCATAGGTCTTGGGATGGTTGTAAAGATTGCTAGGAATGTGAATGAGGTCTAAATGTTGTTAACATTTGAAGTATTTTTAATGTATGAAAAATGATATTTATTGATGGTAGTCTAGTAATAGCCCAGTCATAAGACACGTTTAGCAACATCAGTACCATTGAAGTGTCTGCTGCTTATACCATCACAAAATTCTTGGATGGCTTTAACGAATACATGGGATTTAAGACATCTTAGTAATAGGCCATCAAATCTACATTTATAAAGGATACCGCCTATAATGACATAAAGGGCAACGCGTTGAAGAAAATATATTTTAGCATTTCGGGATAGATCAAATGGGATTTTAGATTCTAAAAGGTGGTCAAATATCTATGTGTACTAAATATCAGTTGAATTATTGTCAATAAAGTTGATGGAGGGGAGTTCATTTTATGATACGGTTAATCTATTTGTGAACAACTATGAAAATTTTGGAATTTCTAGTTGATTCTTTGGTTGATAAAGGAATAAGGGATCCTAAAGAAGTCATGGTGTCTACAAACTTATTAGAGGATCGTGGAATTGTTTGAATGCTTTAATGATTGAAGGCTTCGAGAAGAAATTCAAAATTGGATTTGTATTTTTTTATAGGATTTCATTTTTACATTGATAATCTCCTATAATTTGACTAATGATGAGTCATGAGTCTCCATATATTTCTAAGATTTTAACGCCTAGTGTCATAGTTGTTTGACGAACCATTATTAAAGCTTCATACTCGGCCATGTTATTAGTGCATTTGAAATTAAGTTTGAATGATAGAGGAATAAGAGTGCCCCAGGGAGGTATGATAATGATGCCAACCCCTCCCCCTTGCTAGAATTTTGATCCATCAAAGAAGTGGGTCATTTTGATAGGAGTGAATTTGTGTTCATTGATATTGTTGATAGATTCATTGAGAAATTGTTCATGAGGGAGTTGAGTGTTAGGAAGGGGTGCTTCAGTAAGTTGATCAAAGATGACATGGCCCTTAATAGATATTTGTGATATGATTTCTAGGTCAAACTCAATCATAAGCATAAGCCATCGAGTGATGCGGTCACTGTGATTTTGTTTAGAGTGCATAGTTTTAAATGGATGGAAGTTGGTGACAATGTAATTTTTGTGATTGAGGAGATAGTGGCGTAGTTTAGAGGTTGCAAAGTATACTGTGCAACACCATTTTTTGGCTTTGGTGTAATGAGTTTCATATTCATGGAGGGTATGAATTATGTAATAGATGGCTTGTTCACGTCCCTTCTCATCACAGTGAGTGAACATGGATCCTAAGGCTTGATTTTTGGTGGGTATGTAAAGGTAAAATGGCTCCCCCTCACGAGGAGGTGTGAGTATATGAGGTGATAGAAGCTATTGGTTGAGTTCATCAAAGGATTTTTGACAATTATGATCCCATTTAAAGTTAACATCGTTGCGAAGGAGGGGAAAAAGTTTATAACAATTTGAGATTTAACATATGAAATTTCAAATAGATTTCAATTTACCGTGAAGGATACAAAATTGTTTCAGGTTTGATGGAGGAGGCATTTCGATAATCGCTTTGATTTTGGTTGGATCTACTTCAATACCTCAAATATATATGATGATCCCTATAAGATTTCTGGTGAGAAGACCGAAAACACATTTACTAGGGTTAAGGTGGAGGAAATATTTAATAAGACGAGTGAAGACCAAGTCAAGGAAAGTGAGATGATCTCTGTGTTGTTTAGATTTTCCTAGGATATCATCTACATAATATTCATCAGTTTTATAGATAAGACCATGGAAGATATATGTCATGACACCCTGATAAGTGGCTCCTACATTATTAATTTTAAAGGGTATGACATGGTAATAGAAGTTCCCCTAAGGGGTAATGAAGTATGTCTTGTGTTGATTGTCAATGGTGATGATGATTTGATTATAACCACAAAATATTTTTATGAGGGAGAGAATTTTGTGGTTGGATGTTAGATTGAAAAGCTAATTGATATTCAGAAGAGGGAAATCATCTTTTAGACAAGCAATATTGAGATCTAGAAAGTTGGTACAAATACATAACTTGCCTAATGCTTTGGTTACGAGTATGATGTTAGAGACCCATTATGGATAGTTAATGGGTATGATGAAATTAGCAGAGAGAAGACATTATAACTCTTCTTTGATGAGAAGAGCTACATGGTGTGTCCTATGAAGTTTCTGTTTGACTTGTTTGGCATTGGGATAGGTGACTATATTTTGTATGATGATGTTGGGGTTGATACCTGACATATCACTATATGACCAGGAAAATGCTTGACTATAATTACATAAGAATTTTATGAAATCATTTAATTCTTGGTGTTCTAAGAATTGGCCGACTTTAACTATGCGATGATCTTAAGGGGGGATTATGTTAATGTCGATAGTGGATTCATTGAGAAGGGTTGACGTGTCGGGTGGTAGGATTTTTTGAAGAAAATGGTTCTCTTATCCCATATGGGAGAGGGTATCTTGATCGTCGTGACATTGAAGGATGTCGATGGTGGGCTAATCTTCTTCAATCATTTCTAGCTAGATGAGAGGAAATGTTTTACTGACATGATTATATTGATAATTCAATGGACCTAGAGAAATAGTATTGAATAAAAAAGTTAGGCATAATGTATATATTGTGTCGTTGGTGTCCATAGGATCATCAGGTTTTGTTGAGGATGATGGTCCTAGTTCTGTGATACGTAAGGGTGCTGTATATGAGGATAATTTAGTGGTGGGTATTTCATATCCTAGTATGTATTTTTCATGTGGGTTTATGGAATGTTGGACAGTTAAATAATGTATTCCTTGTTCATAACATCCAAATCCAAAACACTTCCATGCACAAGGATGGATATACATTCATACAAAGGTTGGATTATATAAAAAATTTAAGTCTGACATGAATGAGATGGCATGGTGTTAATGAATGTATTGTGAGGAAGGACAATCGATCCCTCCATAGTTGATATTTGTTTTTAGATATGCGGGGCCATAAGAGAGAACATCTCTGAAATTAGGCTCATGCAAGATTTGTCTGTTTTGTCTTCCATACGTTTTGGGTGTAGGAAGAAAATTAAGCATGAAGAGAAGGTACTCCACCAGTGAGAGATGTTCTTTAATTTCACTAAGGGAGGCATCATCGGTAGTTTATATGATGGGTGGTGTGCTTGGGAATTCTTTGTCAGAGGGTTTTTATTTTGATTTAGGTAACATAATTTCATTTGGAAGATATGTCATATTGCAGTCGGTGAAGGGATTAGGATCCGCAGGGACTGTGAATGTTTGGCCCTCATATTTATATTTAAGACACCAATGGAGTGTCCGAGGGGACACAATGCAATGTACACAGTATCCAATATCATCCTAAAAATTTGTTGTTTGGAACTCTCCCTCTATAATGTAGAATATTCAGAAGATTTTTACACCACTACGTAAGAGGTAGAATGATAGTACCCAATGTGGTAGGTCGATTGTATCGTTGACTGTCAATCAGGGACTGGTGTTTTGGGGGCAATAACGTAATTTTATTTTTGAAGATTTTCCATTGTCTGTGACAAGTTTGTGAGGAATACCAAATCAACATATGATGTGTTGATAAATTAAGTCAATGATTTTGTTTTCTTTAGTTGAGGTTAAGGGAATTGATTCGACCCATTTTGTAAAGTATTCAGTGGCTGTGATTATAGAGTGATGAGTGAGGATTAATAGTGCTAATGAGGTCCAAACCCCATTGTGAGAAAGGCCATAGGTCTTGGGATGGTTGTAAAGATTGCTGGGAATGTGAATGAGGTCTAAATGTTGTTTAACATTTGAAGTATTTTTAATGTATGCAAAACGATATTTGATTGATGGTAGTCTAGTAATAGCCCAGTCATAAGACACGTTTAGCAACATCAGTACCATTGAAGTGTCTGCTGCTTATACCATCACAAAATTCTTGGATGGCTTTAATGAATACATGGGATTTAAGACATCTTAGTAATAGGCCATCAAATCTACATTTATAAAGGATACCACCTATAATGACATAGCGGGAAACGCGTTGAAGAAAATATATTTTAGCATTTCGGGATAGATCAAATGGGATTTTAGATTCTAAAAGGTGGTCAAATATCTATGTGTACTAAATATCAGTTGAATTATTGTCAATAAAGTTGATGGAGGGGAGTTCATTTTTATGATACGGTTAATCTATCTGTGAACAACTATGAAAATTTTGGAATTTCTAGTTGATTCTTTGGTTGATATAGGAATAAGGGATCCTAAAGAAGTCATGGTGTCTACAAACTTATTAGAGGATCATGGAACTGTTTGAATGCTTTAATGATTGAAGGCTTCGAGAAGAAATTCAAAATTGGATCTGTATTTTTTTATAGGATTTCATTTTTACATTGATAATCTCCTATAATTTGACTAATGATGAGTCATGAGTCTCCATATATTTCTAAGATTTTAACGCCTAGCATCATAGTTATTTGAAAAACCATTATTAAAGCTTCATACTCGGCCATGTTATTAGTGCATTTGAAATTAAGTTTGAATGATAGAGGAATAAGAGTGCCCCAGGGAGGTATGATAATGATGCAAACCCCTCCCCCTTGCTAGAATTTTGATCCATCAAAGAAGTGGGTCATTTTGATAGGAGTGAATTTGTGTTCATTGATATTGTTGATAGATTCATTGAGAAATTGTTCATGAGGGAGTTGAGTGTTAGGAAGGGGTGCTTCAGTAAGTTGATCAAAGATGACATGGCCCTTAATAGATATTTGTGATATGATTTCTAGGTCAAACTAAGTCATAAGCATAAGCCATCGAGTGATGCGGTCACTGTGATTTTGTTTAGAGTGCACAGTTTTAAGTGGATGGAAGTTGGGGACAATGTAATTTTTGTGATTGAGGAGATAGTGGCGTAGTTTAGAGGTTGCAAAGTATACTGTGCAACACCATTTTTTGGCTTTGGTGTAATGAGTTTCATATTCATGGAGGGTATGAATTATGTAATAGACGGCTTGTTCACGTCCCTTCTCATCACAGTGAGTGAACATGGATCCTAAGGCATGATTTTTGGTGGGTATGTAAAGGTAAAATGGCTCCCCCTCATGAGGAGGTGTGAGTATATGAGGTGATAGAAGCTATTCGTTGAGTTCATCAAAGGATTTTTGACAATTATGATCCCATTTAAAGTTAACATCATTGCGAAGGAGGGGAAAAAGCTTATAACAATTTGAGATTTAACATATGAAATTTCGAATAGATTTCAATTTACCGTGAAGGATACACAATTGTTTCAGGTTTGATGGAGGAGGCATTTCGATAATCGCTTTGATTTTGGTTGGATCTAATTCAATACCTCAGATATATATGATGATCCCTATAAGATTTCTGGTGAGAAGACCGAAAACAAATTTACTAGGGTTAAGGTGGAGGAAATATTTAATAAGACGAGTGAAGACCAAGTCAAGGAAAGTGAGATGATCTCTGTGTTGTTTAGATTTTCCTAGGAGATCATCTACATAATATTCGTTAGTTTTATGGATAAGACCATGGAAGATATATGTCATGTCACCCTGATAAGTGGCTCCTACATTATTAATTTTAAAGGGTATGACATGGTAACAGAAGGTCCCCTAAGGGGTAATGAAGTATGTCTTGTGTTGATTGTCAATGGTGATGATGATTTGATTATAACCACAAAATATTTTTATGAGGGAGAGAATTTTGTGGTTGTATGTTAGATTGAAAAGCTAATTGATATTCAGAAGAGGGAAATCATCTTTTGGACAAGCAATATTGAGATCTAGAAAGTTGGTACAAATACATAACTTGCCTAATGCTTTGGTTATGAGTACGATGTTAGAGATCCATTATGGATAGTTAATGGGTATGATGAAATTAGCAGAGAGAAGACATTATAACTCGTCTTTGATGAGAAGAGCTACGTGGTGTGTCCTATGAAGTTTCTGTTTGACTTGTTTGGCATTGGGGTAGGTGACTATATTTTGTATGATGATGTTGGGGTTGATACCTGACATATCACTATATGACCAGGCAAATGCTTGACTATAATTACATAAGAATTTTATGAAATCATTTAATTCTTGTTGTTCTAAGAATTGGCCGACTTTAACTATGCGATGATCTTAAGGGGGGATTATGTTAATGTCGATAGTGGATTCATTAAGAAGGGTTGACGTGTCGGGTGGTAGGATTTTTTGAAGAAAATGGTTCTCTTATCCCATATGGGAGAGGGTATCTTGATCGTCGTGACATTGAAGGATGTCGATGGTGGGCTAATCTTCTTCAATCATTTCTAGCTAGATGAGAGGAAATGTTTTACTGACGTGATTATATTGATAAGTCAATGGACCTAGAGAAATAGTATTGAATAAAAAAGTTAGGCATAATGTATATTGTGTCATTGGTGTCCATAGGATCATCAGGGTTAGTTGAGGATGATGGTTCTGGTTCTGTGATACGTAAGGGTGCTGTATATGAGGATAATTTAGTGGTGGGTATTTCATATCCTAGTATGTATTTTTCATGTGGGTTTATGGAATGTTGGACAGTTAAATAATGTATTCCTTGTTCATAACATCCAAATCCAGAACACTTCCATGCACAAGGATGGATATACATTCATACAAAGGTTGGATTATATAAAAAATTGAAGTTTGACATGAATGACGTGGCATGGTGTTAATGAATGTATTGTGAGGAAGGACAATCGATCCCTTCATAGCTGAGATTTGTTTTTAGATATGCGGGGCCATAGGAGAGAACATCTCTGAAATTAGGCTCATGCAAGATTTGTTTGTTTTGTCTTCCATACGTTTTGGGTGTAGGAAGAAAATTAAGCATGAAGAGAAGGTACGCCACCAGTGAGAGATGTTCTTTAATTTCACTGAGGGAGGCATCATTGGGTAGTTTAGATGATGGGATGGATGTGCTGGTAGATTCTTTGTCAGAGGATTTTTATTTTGATTTAGGTAACATAAATTCATTTGGAAGATATGTCATATTGCAGTCGGTGAAGGGATTAGGATCCACAGGGACTGTGAATGTTTTGCCCTCATATTTATATTTAAGACACCAATGGAGTGTCGAGGGGACACAATGCATGTTACGTATCCAAGATCATCCTGAAAATTTGTTGTATTGGAACTCTCCCTCTATAATGTAGAATAATTCAGGAAGATTTTTGACACCTACTTTAAGAGGTAGAATGATAGTACCCAATGTGGGAGCGATTGTATCGTTGAAATGTCAAATCAGGACTGGTGTTTGGGCAATAACGGTATCTGCTAATCAAATTTGGTTAAAAGCGATGGATGATATGATGTTGATTACAATGCCACCATCAATCATGACTCTCTTGAAGAGAAAATCACTGATTTGGGGTGGTGATGAAGAGAGGAAAGTTATGATACTCAGGCCAAAGTGATGGTATTTCAGAAGAGTCAAAGGAGATGGTTGAGGAGGTTTTAAGAGCACCTACAAAATATATGAAAGAGTGAGGGTCATCTGCAGGTAATGACATAGATTAGAGGGCTTTGATCATGGCTTGTTTATGTGAAGATGGCATCCGAACCAACTCATAAAGTGACATTTTGACATGATCTTGGTGTAGTTATTGTTATCGAAAATAAGCCCCCTGCTTATTTTGGCTAACTTTCCTTCATTCCTTCCTTCCTTGTGCCTCAGTCTAATTTTTCACTTTTTAGGAACTCAAAATTTTCTAGGTATTACTTTATCAAATAGAGGATCTTCCCCCCTTTCTAGAAAGGTAAATAATTCCTCCTAACTCCTTATATTTTGCAAGTTATGGCCCGACTGAGTTTTTTGGGGAAAATTTCCCTTGACAAGCCTGCGGACCAACCGGAGGATGCCATGTGTCCAGTCGGTGGTGGAGGTCGGGCCAGTGGAGCGAAGCTGGAGAAATTGCCAAGGAGTTGGCAAAAGGTGTAAGGGAAAATATTGAAGTGCATGTCCATGATCCCATCGACAAATCAGGGGCCAAAAGGTTGCAGCAGAGGAGCAGGGTGCAGGGTGTTTGGGGAATTTTCCCAAAATGAAATCAAAGGAGAAAAGGTGAGGTTTAAGCCCACACCTCCACAAAAAATTTGAAGGTGACATGTGGCAGAAGAGTGGTGGGGTGAGGAGGATTTTTGGGAAATTTTCCCAAAGTCAAAAAAGGGAAAATTTTTCAAATTTCGGCCCGCAAATCCATTTTTGCCCTAATTTTGCTAGTTTTGCCCTAAATCTTAAAAGGGCCATATCTTTTGATCCAGAGATCAGATTTTCATGTTATTTATATCATTGGAAATATATTGAAACCCTCTACATGATGGAATATTCAATTTTGTTTTTTGGTGGATTTTAGTGGGAGAAAAATGAGAAAACATCTCTGGCATGTAAAAAATACAGAATTGGCATTCAACCACCAAAATTAATGAAGTATGGGTCATTTTTTGGATCTGTAGAGAAATTTACTTTGGTGTATGGGTTTGTACATGAATCCCATCACCTTGCAGGTGAAATTTAAGGGATTTTATTGGTAGTTGAACTCATAAATCATTTTTCCCGCATTTTTTACTTTCCCTTCTTCTGCTTCTCCATTAAAAGCCAGATTTGGCTCATTTGTAAAGGGTTGGATGTTTTGTTCTTGTATACTCCCCTCTTCCTCTTAGCACATGATATTTAGGAGTTTTAGACCTTCCATGGAACTTGTGACATGTTTTTTCCTTTTTTCTAGCGTAATGCATTGTATCAGATTTAGGAATGGTAATGCATGTTTTGTGAATGATTTTTTCAATTCTCTCATGCGTATATTATTGTTTTCATGTCTTTCATTTCATTATGGCAATATGTGCATGCTTGGTGTTACATCTCTATGATTTGTGTTTATTTACAAGACAAAAGTTCATCACTCCTTTGGTGTATCACCATTTTTACTTAGTTTTGTTTCTTTTTTGCATCCTTTATCTCTGTCTCCTTGGAATTTAGAGTAGGATCTAGTATTAAAAATATAAAAAATTCATATATACACCTAAACAAAGGAGTAAGAACCAGATTTCTCTGAAAAATTTTCTCACCTGGAAGGTCCCACACCTTGGAGAAAATTCAATGTTGTGCAATCACACTAAATGACCCAATTCTGAACTGCAAATCTGAAAGTCATATAAGGGGTGCTATAGATTTGAACTAATAGTTTTGGCATGCCTGATGGGACCTTAGAGGTCTTCATCTTCATTACAACAAAGTTGATGTGTATTTTTTGTAAGTTTCTTTCTTGAAAAGAGCCTTGATTTACACATCTGGTGACTCTAAAAGGATAGAATCAACTTGTTTTCAACAGTCCAAGCTTGAAGATTCATGATAAAAATTGAAACAAGGTCAAGGGCTAGAGAAGAGGGATTGTCTGAGTATCTGCAATTATCCCCAGGAAGAAGAGAAAGGGGTAGAAGGATTCAAAGGTATCCATCTCCACTGAACAGAAACTCTATCAACTCCTCCACCTAGTAGACCTTTCACCCAATCAACAAGGGTTCTTAGGTCAATCATCATGGCACAAACCCAATCCTTATGTCAACTTTACTGGAAGTAGGCCACTTTCTCTCAATGCAAAAAACCCAGTTCCAATTGCAGCATTGAAGAATATCCCATACTTTACTATGGAAAATAAGACCACTCTTGGAGATCATGTCAAAGACATTGATAATGTTTGTGCAATCCATGAGATTGTTGAGATGCAAATTGCTGTCAAATTTTTTACATATTCATTCAAAGGGAAAGCCTTGCAATGGTTTAGAAGCCTTGAGGCAGGCTCTATCCAAAATTGGAACTAGTTGTGCATAGCTCTCCACAACCAGTTTGGAGAAAAGGGGGACAACTTGTCTCTATTGGAGTAACTGAAAACTATCAAGAGAGCTCCTAATGAGTAGCTAACAGACTTCAATTTCAGATTTAAAAGAACATGGGATAGGATCCCATTGATAGTGAGGCCAACAGCTCAAGGTGCTTTCTTATAATTTCTCAAGGCTTTAAATTCTAACATTTCTATGTTAATCCAATCCATAGGAGGTGCAACTATACCTGTAGCTTATAACATCACCAGTAGGGCTGATAATTGTTTGATCCAAGTTGGTAAACTTGCACCTAGGCCTCCTATGCCCTTACATCTAGAATTAGAAAGCCCAAGTACTAGTCAAGCACCTACTTTAGCTCCTATTCCCACTCCTAGAAATCAGAGCTCGAATGAAACTTCTACTTTATCCTCTAGTGCCTCAAATGAGCTTCAAGAAGTTATGAAACAATTATAAAGTTTAGGCAATGAGTTGGTTATGATCAAGAGGCAGCAAGCTCAAAGTGTTAGGCCTTCTTATTAGCCTCAAACTCAGCCTAATAGGCCACCCAACCCAACTAAAAATCATAATCAAGTAAGGCCTCCTGCCAATAGACCATTTCAGCCCTATAACCCCAATGCTGCATCTACCTCTAAAGCCTTAGTGCTAGTGCAAAATAATGTAGCTCAAGAGTATGATTGGGGTTTCCCATGTAGTGAACCTCACATACCAATGTATGTGCTTCAATGGTGCTTTGAACCAAGCTTTGATGGTGACAACAACTGGTGTAGGGAGTGAGGCAAGTCAAGAAACAAACCAACAACAAGGGACATCTCAACAAGATACAAATCCAAATGAGACTACACTTGTGAACTGGTAGGTTGAAGATTTTTGTGGTATGAATCAAACAACTTCACAGAGTGTAATAGCTAACACATGGTCAAAGAAGAGGAATAGTTGTGAAGGGAAGTCATTAGATCCAAGTGATTCACAACCTTCCATCACTCCATAGGGTGTTGGCAAGAAAAATGCAGTTCCAAATGTGCAAGGACAGCCCAAGCCACCTCCAAGACCAGCTCAAATGCCAGTTGTTGCTGCCCATGTACAAGAGAAGAATGTGCAAATTAAAGGTCAGAAAAGGGATGTTTCAACCCCCCATTTAACATCATTGAACAAATGAAGAAGACAAATGTGAATATATATATGTGGGAGTCACTATCCATCCCAGGCCAAAGAGATCTACTAGAAGCTGCCATGAAGAATTGGTCAACCTCAAGTCAGCAAGCTCATATGTAGGAGAAGGTACTCATAAAGGCCACTCATCATGGGGGGAAGTTTGGAGGACAATAAGGTAAAGTTTTGAATCCCCCTCCATTCTATGTTTCATTGATCATTCGGGATAAACTAGTACATAATTACGTGATTAATTCTAGGGAAAGTAGTTCCGTGATGCCCAAGTAAATAACTGATTAGCTGGGCCTCCATTATGAAGTCATATCCAAGGGGGGTAGTGCAATTATATGGGACAAAAGTAGCCACAGTTGGGGTAATTAAATATTTGAGCCTCACTTTGCATGCATGCCCCAATGTCACTATTTTGCAAGATGTGTCAGTGATAGATTTGCCACCACTCTTTGTCATATGTTTGTCAAAGGATTTCACAGCTAAAATTGAAGGCTACTTATTTAATGATTGGTCACACATGTTGTTTAGGAAAAGGTATGGAGCCAAGGCCACAATCAGGTCCGAACCTATTGCAAACTTCCACATTGAGCCTCATACTCCAAGCCCAATCAATGCCAACTGTTCATCATTTGATCAAGAGGACTATCCAAGCACACATGAAGCTGATACCAAAGTTGGAAGTATCCCAGATATGAATCTTGATGAATGGGCAAGCAAGATACATGTTTTTGATCCCTACAAGTAAATAGAGGAATCTGAACTAGGAGTCTATTACATGCATGAAGAAAATCAGCCCATTCCTAGCATCACTAAGCTAGACGATAAAGATGACAATGAGGTATGGAAGCTATTATTTGATGGATCAAGAAGTAGGTAAGGTGTAGGATGAGGAGCTATGCATGTTTCACCTCAAGGAATTAAGTATTATTCAGCCTTTAGATTTTAGTTTGCATGTTCTAACAACACTGTTGAATATGAAGCCTTGATACATGGGTTATATTGGTCAAGGAAAAGAGGCATCAAGAACTTACAAGTATTTAGTGATAGTGAGCTGATTGTTAATCAAGTTAAAGGAAAACATGCTACCAAGAATGACCTACTCAAGAGTTATAAGAATAGGGTGTGGGACCTCATTGAGGATTTTGAGGGCTTTGGCATCAACTCCATCCTTAGGAAGGAAAACCAAGCTGTTGATAGGATTTTAGCAGTTGGAGCAAATTTTGATGTTGTAGAGAGTATCAAAAGGGATAAAATGTAGCCAAACATCCATGTAATTGTGAGGCCATCAGTACCAAACAATAATGTAAGTTGGAAAGTGTTTGAGAGTGACTAACAAATCATCAATTTCTTGCAAGAAGAAGCTGAGTTATCAGCCAAAAATCAGGAAAAGTTAGAACAACAATATGGTGATCAAGTGGTACAGTTGAGAACCAAAAAACTACCAAAAGGAATTGTGACTTTAGAGTCTATCTTCAATCCTAATAATCAATTTAGGAAGGAGAAAGCAAACATCCAAGTCAAGGGAGAGGATTCAAACCTCATCTCAGTTGGAGAAGGCAAGTCACTTCAAATTCATAAATGGCAACCAGCAAGAAAGGCATGAGTTCTGCAACTTTTCCAAGAGTTACCGAGATGTTTTTCTTAGAGCTTGAGGATTGAGGGTTTTCAATCCCCAACCTCGCTCAACACCACATTAACTAGATCCATGTTACTAACCCCATCAGCACAAAAGACCGATCAATCCACACATTGAGCCTCTCCTCATTAAGAAAGGAATGAATAAGATAATAAGGTAGTATCATATTCCCCATCAAGCATTCAAGCTGGTTGCAAAGTTTCAAACCTTCCATGGAACCTGTGACACATTATTTTCCTTTCTGCTAGTGTAATGCATTGTATCAAATTTGGGGAATGGTAATGCATGTTTTTTTGTGAATTATTTTTCAATCCTCTCATGCATATATTTATTGTTTTTTTTCTGGTCTTTCATTGTTACATTCTAGAAAATCTATTCATGCTTGGTGTTACATCTCTATGATTTGTGTTTATTTGTAAGATAGAAGTTCATCACTCCTTTGGTGTATCACCATTTTTACTTAGTTTCTATTCTTTTTGCATCCTTTATCTCTATCTCCTTGGAATTTAGAGTAGGATCTAGTATTAAACCTCTACAAAATTTCATGCATACACCTAGACAGAGGGTTGAGTAAGAACCATATTTCTCTAGAGAATTTTCTCACCTGCAAGGTCCCCACACACCTTTGAGAAAATTCAATGTTGTGCAATCACACTAAATGACCCAATTTTGAACTGCAGATCTGAAAGGTCATTTAGGGGGGTGCTGTAGATTTGCATTAACAGTTATTTAATGACTATTTTTTATACCATGGTGGAAGATGGTGGAGAGGAGAGGATGGATAATTTAGTCTTGGATTATGATGTTTGATTATGGGTCTCAGGGGCAAAAGAAATGGAGACATTAAATTTATCTTTAGACGAGGAAGAGGGTGAGTTCTGGAGGTGGTAAGATGGTGACAAATATTTTAGTTTTACTTTGTTATGAGGGATTAGGCTCATGGGTATGGGGACATGCTTGAGTAGTAATGTGGACAACGTCAATTTTGTGGGGAAGAAGCTTACTCAAGAATCTTCAATAGTGGGGGCTAATGAAGTTGTAGGGTGTTTTTGTTGGGTGAGGCTTATTTTGATTTGTGTAACTCTTAGGGAAAATACCTTTACTTTCAATCTTTTTATGGTTGCGTGAAAGGCTTTCACAATATTCTATAGATTGTCCTGGTGTCTAATGGTAATCATATAAGGCTTCAAAGTTATACAAAGAAGGTTTCCAGACTCAAGAGTTGGATGGTTTAGGAGGAGGCAACACTATGAGTGATTGTTGAAGAAGTTTTTCTAGAATTGTTGTATAGTGTCCCTTTGATGAGGATGTTGAAGGAAATGACATTTATTTTGTTTGGTGATTGGTTTTGGTGTGGGTACTTCAGTTGTTCATTGATGAATAGTTTTTGATTGTGTGACAGTGATAGGGGGTCTAGATGAAGGATGTGGTCTTAAGATAAAGGGCTGATATTTTTCTTTTGGTGTCAGAGTATTTGAATTATTTGATGATTGTAACCTTTTTAGATGGGGGTGGAATAAGATTTTGAAGGTAATGCAGGTTTATTAGGCCATAATTTCATCATAAGAAATCTTCATGATTTGGATAATGGGTTATTTATGAGATGTCTCTAAAGATTTTATGGATGAGTTGGGTGAAGAGGAGATAGGTGTAGATAAAGAAGATTCCTTTTTTCATGAATGGATTTGGGGTTATTTATGATTTTTTGTCAGATGTTGATTTTAGTGATTTTACTAGAGGAAATTGGGTGTAGATTCAATGATAGAAAATGTTTTATTGATCTTGTTTATGGTATGATGGGCTTGAAGGTTGTTAGTTTGTGGTTGACTACTCGATGAAGATGGTTTGGAAATGGTTGTTTGAATATGTCAAGGTTTTTTTTTTGAGGTGCAATAGGGTTGTCTAAATGTAGGTCACCTTTTTCAACAAGATTCCTAAAGGACATACAAAATTAGTGAACACTGTTTGATGTCGTGCCTTTGACCCTATGGCATTTTCAATAGTCATTATCTCTGTACTAAGAGGGTTTTCAAAACATAGGTATCAAAAGGATGGATGGGTGAAATGAGATATCATGTTAGTGGTGAGGAGTTTATGGAAGACCATACTATAAGTGTCTCTAATGGGGTATAAGTTTTATGAATTCAAGAGCATTTGCTGGTCGAACGTTCCTTAGGATTGGATTTAATGAATACTACTACGTTGGATGATGATTTGGGTTTATCTTGACTAGAGGATGGTTTAGATGGAAATTCAGATTTTGGTTTATTTGGTCTAAGTTAGACTTTTCCTTCTTTAAGATCTCAGAGTTTGAGTTTACATGCCACTGTAAAATCTCTGTAAACATCTGAAAATATTAGATTTGTAGTGTGGAAGAGATGTGTCTAGTTCATGAATGGGAAAATAATTCAATCAATTCAATTTGTGGGAGAGAGAATGATAATTGATTACTGATACCCCTCCAGTAGGAAAAAAAGTCTACAATGGACTCATCTTCAAATTTATTTTACTTGCATACAGATCTATAATGGTGATTTTATGGGAGATGTTGATTGATAAGTGTTCGAGGAAGAGTTGAGCAAGATGTGTGAATGAGAAGAGGGATTGCTAATTTTTTTGTTATACCAGTCTAAAGCATGACAAGACAAGGACATAAGAATGTTCTCAACATAAGGTCCTGATCATGAGATATAAGGTAATAGGCATGATGAGAAAAAGATCAGATGTGTTGCTGAGGTTTCCTCCTTAATATAGAATTTGATAAATTTAGGAAGTTTGCAGTGAGGAGGATAAAATTTGTATGACACTAATGGGTGAACATGCTCATTGGTTATTTGTTTATACGATAATATATTTTTTAGGGCCCATGGAAGAAGCTTCAAGACTGGATATTCAGTTCATTAAAGTCTTAAGGGGGTCTATTTGTTGTTATTGCTATGTGTTGGATGAGGATGAACCAGGTCAATTAAATGAAATTGTCTGGGTTGTTGATATGGTTGGTACTACTGTGGGATATTTTGTTGGAAAGGAATGTTTTGCTAGGGTATATTATTAGGGATGTTGTAAATGGGTTTTGAGACTAAAGGTTGTGATAGTTGGATGTAGTAATACTGGGGAGGATATATGTATTTAAAAGAGGTTTTATTATTTTTGTAATGTGTTGAAAAGGAATATACGTGTGGATACAGAGGATATGAATATTGAGGTGCTTGGTGGAAGGGTATGAAGTGAAACAAGGGGTTGCGATTGTTGTGGGATGTTCTCAAGAGGAATAGAGGTATGAATAAGGGAATGCCACAGTTGTGGTATAGATTGGGAGAAAAATTGATTGGGATGGTTGAGTTATGTGTTGTCTGAAATAAGCGGGGTCGAGGATTGTTGTGAAACTGGATGGGTACTGACAAAATGCTAGTGTGATTCCTAAGGGTGTAGATACAGGAATAAAAAAAGTTTACGTATGTTTTTGGAAGGTGGTCGTGTGTTTTGAATGAGAGGGTGGGTGGTTGAAAAAACTAATGAAATACTAGGAAATAAGAACTATTGGGAGGTGTTTGGATGGTAGAGGAAGTTGGAGGGGTTTTGCGCCAGATGAGAAAACACTCGTGTTATTTGAGTGGGTGGAAGCATCAGTTTTAAGGGTAAGAGTGAAGATATTGATTGTTGAGAGGTTGTGTCTTGTGTGGAAATCACGTTAAGGTAGAAAGTGCTGATATGAACCTGAAGACACTAGGTTGGGATTTTTGGTCATGCTATTGTTCTAGGACTTGTCATCTATTTGCTAGATAAAAATGCTCATGGATTTGGATCAATGAACATGGGAAAAACTGCCAGAAGGATCAAGTATATAAGGTTGCCCAGTTCTAAGGTAACGATGATTGAAGGGTGAACACCCAAGAAACAAGGTATGCATTAAGAGAAATGGGTTTGAGTCTATATTCCTAAAAATATAGGATCCCCGCTATCAAAGAATCGAGAGCTGAAAAGATTAGGTATCTCCAGATGAAGCAAAATGATTGTTAGCTGGATGTGGTTGTTCTCAATTTACTGTCAGGGGTGTTATAGAAATGTTTCATGTTGATAAATAATTCGTTTGAGCATATTCTATGAGAGCTTGAGAATGTTGTAAAGTTGGATGAAAATATTTATGCGGATTGCTAAAACATGCATAGCCGTGGTTTCAAGAAATTTGTATGTGGGATTGTTGTCTTGTAATAACCATAGACGTCAAGCAAACAAAAAAATCAACTAATGAAGATAAACTAGATAGTTGATTAAAAAGCAGATAAATCACATAGAAATTTTTAATTATCTTGATTAATTTTGAATAAAGTTGAAATGTGTAAAATTATTGATAACGTCCTAGGAAATGACCGTATAAGGATGGTTTTAGGTAATGTTTAAGGATGGAGTCCTGGATATACCCAAAGGTATGTGAAGCCCAAATCTATGCATTATTTTCGCTATGGGGCCTACCCCCTCACTTCACGGTGCTGTGAGATAAGGAAGTCAGGTGCATAGCTAATATACTGACAACCAAGGTGGTTATACTCAACTATTAACACTGTGTCAGTTTCCATGTTGGGTGTTGAAAAATCCCAATAGTTTCACCTGGGTATAAATGCTTCAATGCAATTTATGTTTGATGTGATTTAGCTGTGTGTGAGGGAGATTAAGTGGATGTAATCTATTAATACCTTAGCTAAACTATGTGATCAAGTAGGATGCGAGGTTCTTTTAATCCCAAAATAATGACTGATTTGATGAGAACAAATAGTAAATGCAATGCTTGAAAATGAAAAGAAAATAAGATGAATCACATGAATAAACACTCAACACCTTTTTAATTTTTTAATTTTATTTTTTTAGCAATAAATAATGCAGCAAGCAAGAAAATCCACCAGAGCAGAAATATGTAAAAGGTTAGTAAAAGACATTAAACAACAAAATAAAATGATGTTAGAGGTTGACTGACTGAGTCTACATTTTTTTTATAGCCTCCATGATCCCTGACAATCTCTTTCTTTCTTACATAGATGATCTAACCCTTTTCATTTTGATTTAGATTGGTCACACTATGATCAAGCATTCTCTCATTGATGAAGGAGATGACACATGTGTGACCTCATTATATTTCATTAAGGATATTTGTTACTCCATAGATATTTTGAAATCTACATGTACCACTTGCCAAGGGTATGGATTAGTTGTTCAGAGAAGTTTTTTCTTCCTACTTTAATTAATGAAGTGAAATAGGAAAAAAAATATTGACCCTCAGAAGATGGAAAGGTTTATCGATATGCATGAGTGTATGGATGTCGATGCTGATGGTTGATTAAAATATCTCGAGTCCATGAATGAGTGTACAAGTACGCTTTCCTAAAAATAATATGAGATCAAAGACACTAAATGGAAAGGATTAGACAAATGGATAAAGGGAGTTGTTCGGCAAAGGCTGATTCTAGGATTCCAAAGGGACTTCCTTAGAGGATGTTAGCTCACTTTGTAACAATTAAATACATTGATAAAGATAACGATAGTAATATAACATAATAAATAGATAATGGATGCAGATCTATATAATTCAAGGTTAAAAGGAAGATCTTGTATGGCTTCAAGGTGGCCCAGGAAAGTGTAGATGCGATCTGAACGGAATCAAAGTAGTCATACTAGAAGTCCTTAGTCTATTTTCTAGATGTAATAGAGGACCTCAATCTGATCCTCAATGTCTTGTTTGTCAATAGAAAATAAAGTGATTGCAAAAAGTGTGAGTTCGTTTGTAAGATGTTGTACTGTTCCCAGAAAAATGGGGTGTTGGAGTATGGGGAGATCATAAATTCTTGTGTAATTAGATGTGAACGGCCAAGAAATGCCCCATCTAACAAAGATTCATACTTCGAAGCCAACATAGTAATGTAGAGGATTTTGATAAAAAATGATGAAAATATGATAAATTGATAAAAATATAGACTTTGACAGGAATAATCAGTGATTGAGGCCAATCTCTTGTTGTTGATGTGGAAACTGATGGTTTTGCTAAAAATAATGATAACATCTCTAAAATGATGTTTTTGATTTGTTTTAATGTTTCATATGAATTAAAAAGTGTAAACAAAGATGCAGGGATACCTTTAGATGGATCCTAGAGCTAAAAGATGCCTCAAATATTGAGTGGGATGATTTGAATGTTGTGTTGTCTTGTCGTGCTTCCTGGGGTATGAGGGATGAAAAGGGCCACACATTTTTTTTGTTTTTGTAATGATTGATATTGATTCATAATGATGTATGAGTATGTCTTAGAGGTTGAGAGAAGAAAAAAGAGCTAAGTGTGAGAATGAATGAAGAAAATTATGAAGATCTTGGAGAGATGCAAGCCTTGGCCATAAAGGTTCTATTTATAATCATTGGAAGTGTACATATAATCACCAGTGATCCACTTTTTTGGGGGAAATAACTAGAAAAGTGGTTGAAACCACATATAATCAAGGATTTTTTGTTTGAGAATCAGGTAAATGGTTAAGGTAAGGTTTGGGGATGAGGTGTAGATGTTAGGAAGTAGTAGAAAATATATTTTAATGGTTTTTGAAATGGTTAGGGTTGATTTCGAATAATTAGGTGGTTTGTAAGAAGGTGAAATAAGATTTTACAAATTGGAAGTGATATTTACGTGGTGTGGGAGAATATTTACATGGAGTAAATATCATGAAGGATTTTAAACTTAAGATAAATGGTTTATGGAGTAAATAATGTGTTTATCTGACTTGATTTGATTTAATATAATTGTGAAAATAGCGTATGTGGAGAGGGAAATTAGTGGTGATAATTTTAGGTATCTACATCACTGAAAAATGCCTCATATGGGCTGTATTTGGTTACCCATCACTATTCCTACTAGGAATTTCTACATAAAAGTCATGATCTTTAAATTTTATCTATCTTATAATGTTCTCCTAAGGTGACCTTGGACTCATCACATGCACATCATTGCTTCTTTCACATGTTAGCATGTCAAGTTTACTCACCAAGGAGATATTTATAAGATTCAAGGGGACTCTAATCCTTAGAACTACGATACACTCTGGTAGAAGGGCGCATATTAACTCCTAACACTAGACAAGTCATCTCCTATCCCCTTTGGGAATATTGACATTTTAACTATCCTATAGATTCTCTTCACGGAAATTCTAATCATCCCAAATTGGTTAGACGCATGCCTCTAAATATCATGGACTTTGATGATGATGAGCCTGATGATATCACACTTAAATTTAATAATTACAATCTTCTTGAGCTTATTATATACCAATTACCTCCTTTTTAAAGTCCTTGTTCTTGCAAGAAAGAGCCCTCGGTTCCCACTGTCATCTCACGCACACCACAGTCCTCAATAGATCACGTGGTCTTACTAGAGACCATAGTCTAATCTTGTGTAGTAGGTACCTCCACATCCTACTACGATGAAAATTACACTTTAGATGAACCCCACCTAGCTAGTTATACCCATATTCATGATAGGGAAGTCTCACGTCGTTACTAAGAGACTCTTCACACCAAACTCTCGCACAACGTGAATGTCATTCTCATACAAGAGGAATCCTTGAGTGTAGTTGATAATTATTCCTAAATGGTACCTATTAGTGTGAAATCACAACACCCCCCAAAAGAGTTATGGATCTAATTTTCTAAGGTAGGGTCATTTGGTGTGATTTGCATAACATTGGATCATTCCCCGAGCTATGGGACTTGCAAATGGGAATGATTCTCCAGAGAAAGTTGATTCCTCTTCCTAAACTACCTGCCGTAAGATATTATAGTGCAGGAAAGCTAATCTAATCATAATATAACTTCCAAGAAGACAAGGAGAGAAAGAAAACAAGGAAAAATAGAGCATACACTAAAAAAATGATACACCAGAGAAGGAAAATGTTGATCATCTACCAAACTGCCGTGAGACGAAGAGAGGTGAGAAATGGAAAGGATGGAAAACAAAATCATAGACCATAGATCAGATTCACATAGAAAATGTTCCAAAACTGCATGAACACATCTCCCAAATCTGCAAATGAACATTCAAAACATGCACATATACCCTGCAATGAAGAGATGCAAGAAGAGACAACCAAAAAAGAGCAAAGGATGGACAAATGCATCGCAAAACACGTTTTTATTGCTTCAGAGTTTGCATAGAGCATAATTTACGGACAAGAGGAAAAAAATTCCATTTACAGAGTAGGGAAGGAGGTTCAAACTCCATTTCCAACCCTAGGGAAGTAATAGAAGGGGGAGGTAGAGAAGAAGAATGAACAACCTTTGAAATATGTGCCTTTATTTACATTTTATAGAAAATACGTGATAAGAGAGGAAAAAACGTAGGATATGCGCCAACCACTTTTAAAAATGTGTTTTTAATTCTTCATGTGTTGATGGGCTCAATGCAAGAGCTCATAATTCAATGTATCTACTTTGCAGACCAAAGAAAATGACCCATACTTCATTAAATCTAGTGGTTGGAACTAGTTTTTTGTCTTTTCCACGTAAAAATAGGTCTTACAAATTTATCCCCCAAATATTCACCAAAATCAAAAATTTAAGACTCCATGATGAGGATAATCTTTAGATCTTTGCATTGGTACCAAGAATGTAAAAAATGGAGCTCTGGATCAAAAGATATGGCCTTCTGAGTTTTTCCTTAACGTTGTCAGCAAAAAACAACTCAAACAAATTTTGAACTTTTCTCCCACAAATCTGTTGATGATGTGGCATCCATTGGGGTTAGCGAAGGAAGGGACTCCTTTTTTCCATTTTACACTTTTTGAAAAAAATTGAAAAAAAATCATTTTCCTCCGAAGGTCTGCCAGCCCGCATTAACTTTTTGATGTTCTAGCTTAGCACTTAATTTTTGCCTTTTGAAAAAAGTGAAATTTTTCACTTTTTCCTCCGATTACCTACCGGTCCAAGATTCCTTGGCAAAAATCTCTCCCAAGCTCCGCAGGTCCACCTTGGGTAAAGTTTCCCTTCTAACTCCACCGAGCCATAACTTAAAAAATACAAGGAGTTAGACAGAGCTCTTTACCTTTCTAGAAAGGGGAAGAAATGATCTATCTGATGGAGTATTTTTCAAAAATCCTTGAGTTCTTGAAATTTGTGAAATTTGGACTAAGGAAAAAATAGGGAGTAAGTTAACCCAAAATAAGAGGGAGATTATTTGGTTAACAACTTTGGTGACTCATAGGGGTCATCTGCCTGCTAGATGAATGATCAGTGGCCTTTGTTGCATCCATTGGGTATGGAGTCAAGCTTGATAACCAATTTTCTGATCTAATTATGAAAATATGACCTTTGAATCACTTGGGAACCCACTAAAAATTGGATTTGAACTTCAACCAAAAGCCAACTGAAATGGACTGTGCAAGAGCAATACAACAACACCAAAAACTATATACAAATTGAAAATCATACATGCTCCAAATGAAACATGCAGAGTGTGCAAAAGAACTTATTTTGCTGAAAACAAACCTACCTACACTACTCTAACCAAGAGCAAATGGAAATAAAAAAAAAAACTACAATTGGAAGGGAGAAATAACTTCCCTTCCTCAAAAATGGCAGCCATGCAACTGATTTGATATTGAACATGGCTAGTTGGATGAGTGAAAAACTAACTACAAGCTAATCTTCCACCCAAATGACCAAAGTATCAACTGAAGACAAATCCAATACCTCTTTTAGTTTCTTTGCATTTGGATTGAAGAGGTATGGAAGTTGATACTTGGTACTTTGTAGCTCATCCTCATGCACTGAAGCAAGCATGATTGGTTGTGGCTTCTCCTTTTGCTCCAATGAATCCAAATTCCTGATTGGGCAAGGTCTGGTCTGATTGATGTGCCTATTGATCTGATTTTCAACTCCAAAAATGGATTACTCTTGTAGACCTTCTTAGATGAATGACATAGAAGAAGTGGTGAAACCCTTTTTGCTCTTTCTCTTCTTCCTTTTGTGAAGAACATGGAAGATTTAAATCTTCCAAAATTGATTCCAAAAGGCTGCTATAAGGTACAAACTGCTGCAAATGAATGCTCTTGTCCATGATAGTAGGTATGCATGTTTGGAAGGTGGATGAAGGATGAGAAAACAATGTGATTTCAACTAGTTCTCCCCCATTAAAATATTCCTCCAAATCAGACATATAAACTACCTCATTATTGTCCTACTATAAATGTTCAACTTCCTCCATGGTGTTCTCTTGATCAAAATTTTTTTTACCATGGTTTTTTTCATCCCCCAACATGAAGTTTTAAATATCAAACTCTTCTCCAATGTTAGAGATCAAGAGAGATGAATTGGAAGGAGGAACTAAAGGTTCTTCTATAGCTTGTTTTGTGTTCAAAGCTCTTGGACCTGCATTTTTCTACTCCATAGCTGAAATGTGCTCCTCTTCTTTTGGATTTGGAGCAGCTTCTCCTTCCTCTACTACTTGAAGACCATCTTGCTCTTGAATGAATTCTTTCTCTATCATGAAGTTTTCCAAATCAAACTCTTCAATCTTCTTCTCTAGAGGACAAGTTGGGGCTGCAAAATCTTTATCAAAGCTCCTTTACATGGTGGATTCATCAATCAAAACAGGCCCTTTGAATTAAAGCAAGAAATTATCAATGATGCCTTCTTCTTCTGCTACTATAAACTCTAATTTGGTCTCATCCATTTGCTCCTTTCCAAAGGGACTTTGACCTGATTTTCCTTTCTCTTCCATGGCTGATTGTGCAACTTGAATTAGACCAACATTTTCTTCAAGTAGAGTGCCAACATGGACACTACATTATGAGAAAACAAGCTGATCTTCTTGCTCCACTACTACTGCTACAAACTCAGCCTTGGCCACCTCTGGTTCTTCAACATTTACCTCTTCTATAGGCTTAACCAACAAAGGAATTTTTGTAATCCCGAATCTAAGAGCCAAGTTCACTAAACTCTTAATCATTTCTTATTCTTTCACTTATTCTTCTTGCTATCCTTCATGACTGATTTTTGCAATTTCTTCTTCACTACATAGAATTGGGAAGGCAAGAGGAGAAAAAAATTAGGATTCAATCATTTGTGCATTTTTTGGTGGTGGTGGGAGGGATGGAACTTCTTATTTATTTGGAGGGGAAGGTGTTTATTTTTGATATTGTGGAGGGGATTTGTATTTGGAAGAGAAGAGAGAAGAAAATATGAGATGGGATGGAAGACTAAGGGATGGAGGGATGGTTTTTCACAACTAGAAAAGCATTAGCTGGGTCTCCAAATTGACATTATTGAAATGGTAAAGCTTGAGATGAAGAAGAAGAAATACAAGGAACTGCTAAATGACTTACCCATTGACAAGGCTGATTCAGACTTTGCTCATATGCTTTTATCTCCTCAGTCCATTGTGAAAGTTTGGGAAGCATCTCAATTATGAAGTCCAGCTTCTCCTAAGGGTTGTAGTGCCTTGGAAAATGACCTTCCCATGGAAAAGGAATCATGCAACCAATTATGAACGCTTGTATTTGAGTTGTTGCTCTTGATTGCACCATTCTAATCTCCATTTTTTGGATCTTCTCCAACAGATCAACATCTTGCATTTGATTTTCTTCATTTTTTGCATACCCCTAATCTTGGAAAGCTCCATAGCCAAAATGATTTTGACACTGCTACTCATAGGAGTAAACATTCTGATCTTGAATCTGCTCAAAATGCTGATTTGAAGGAGTTGTAAAGCACATTGGAGGTGGAATGTATTGCCGCTACTTTGAATGTGAATTCCATGATGGAAATGAAGTCATGATTGCAAAAATTCATGGAATGATGGAAAAGAATGAAATATATAGGAAAAGAAGAGTGAATGAAAATGGATGGAAAATAGGTCTACAACTCAGAGAATGAGTTATTTATGAGATGGAGTCACCAGATGTGCAAACTGTTGCTTTTAAAAACCTAGAAATTGCAACAAGTGCACATCGATCTTGTTGCAATGAAGTGAATACCTCTAAGGTCCCACCGGGCATGCCAAAACTGTTAGTGTGAAATCACAGCCCCCTGAAAAGAGTTATGGATCTGTTTTTCTAAGGTAGGGTCATTTGGTGTGATTTGCATAACATTGGATCATTCCCCAAGTTATGGGACTTGCAAATGGGAATGATCCTCCAGAGAAGGCTGGTTACTCTTCGTAAACTACCTGCCACAAGCTATTCTAGTGTAGGCAAGCTAATATAATCCTAATATAACTTCCAAGGAGACAAGAAGAGAAAAAAAAACAAGGAAAAAAAGAGCCTACACTAAAACAGTGATACACTAGAGAAGGAAAATGCTGATCATCTACCAAACTGCCATGGAACAAAGAGAGGTGAACAATGGAAAGGGGATGGACAGCAACATCATAGACCATAGATCAGATTGACACAAAAAATGTTCCAAAATAAAATGAACACAACTCCCAGATCTGTAAATGAACATTCAAAACATGCACAAATACCCTGCAATGAAGAGAGGCAAGAAGAGACAACCAAAAATGAGAAAATGATGAACAAATGCATCACAAAACATGTTTTTCATTGCTTCAAAGTTTGCACAGAGCATCATTTATGGACAAAAGGAAAAAAAAATTCCATTTATAGAGCATGGGAGGAGGTTCAAACTCTATTTCTGACCCTAGGGAAGAAATAAAAGGGGGAGGCAGAGAAGAAGAATGAATAACCTTTCAAATATGTGCCTCTGTTTAAATTTTATAGAAAAAACGTGAGAAGAAATGAAAAAATGTGGGATCTACTCCAACCAATTTTCAGAATGTGTTTTAATTCTTCCTCTGTTGATAGGATCGATGCAAAATCTCATAATTCAATGTATCTACTTCACAGACCAAATAAAATGACCCATACTTCATTAAATCTAGTGGTTGGAAATGGTTTTTTGTCTTTTCCACACCAAAATAGGTTTTGCAAATTTCTCCCACAAATCTTCACCAAAATATAAAATTGAAGAATCAATGATGAAGAGAATCTTCAGATCTTTCCATTGGTACCAAGAACGTCAAAAATGGAGCTCTGGATCAAATGATATGGCCTTCTAAGTATTTCCTTAACATTGTCGGCAAAAAACATCTCGGAAATTTTTTGAACTTTTTCCCGCAAATCCACCGATGACCTGGCATCCATTGGGGTCGGTGGAGGTAGGGGCTCCTTTTTTCCATTTTGCACTTTTTTATATAAAGTCAAAAAAACTCATTTTCCTCCGAAGGTCCACCAGCCCGCATTAACTTTTTGATGTTCCAGCTTAGCACTTAATTTCACCTTTTTGACAAAAGTGAAAATTTTAACTTTTTTCTCCGATTCCCTACCGGACTGAGATTCCTTGGCAAAAATCTCTCCCAAGCGCTGTAAGTCTGCCTTGGGAAAAGTTTCCCTTCTAACTCCACCGAGTCATAACTCAAAAAATACAAGGAGTTAGAAAGAGCTCTTTACCTTTCTAGAAAGGGGAAGAAATTATCTATCTGATGGAGTATTTTCTAGAAATCCTTGAGTGCCTGAACTTTGTGAAATTCAGATTGTGGCACAAAAAGGGAGTAAGTTAAACCAAAATAAGAGGGAGCTTATTTTGGTTAACAATACCTGAGCCTTAAACTGCTCCACTGGCTATACCTCCATGCACTACCATCGACCTAGCCAATCGATTTAATCTTATAGAAGCAAATGATCGGGTCTCTAGTTTTAACTATGAAGTTGATGATCTTATGGATGATGACCCTATCTATTGTGTCTTGATGATTGAGAAATTTTTTTCTCCATCAGTGCCATCTTCATCTATTACATCAGTGCCTTCCTTGCATATTGTCAGTAGCCCTTTACAACCTAGGAGAATCCTCTCCTTACCTCTTTCTCTTATGACTCTATGGTCCCATATGACAAATCCATATTGCACATGACACAAGGCCCCAAGACATGATGTTTCAAATTGTAGATCTTATCAATGACACATGAAGAAGCTCAAAGCTAAGGTCAAATGCGACCAAAAGTAGAAAGAATACACAAGTTTATACTTCATCTCCCTTTTTTTTCTCATCATAGGTACTGCCCACACAGTGACTTTGACTATCGGGTTCTATGCAGCAAGTGTCTAGTTCCTGAAACATATTCCCATAACCAAAAGCATAGGGCCGATTCCTCTCAGAACCAAATTCCTTCCCCTTAACGGACTAGACAAAACCTACTTATAGACCACCATCTCGCCTTGATCCTCGTCCCATTATGGGTGATCCCATTTGGTTTGGCTTGAAAATCTCATCCAGAGCAGAATCAGATCAATGAAACCCTATTTTCCATGAGATCTAAAGTCCATCGGCAATTCACTATTACACAACAAGCCATAAAGGATCTGATGACTGATGCTAGAAGTCACATCCTAAATCAAGTTGACGAAATCATCATTGATATCTTGTGATCCTTTTCCTCTCATGGCTAGTTATCTATAATAAAGTGATTATATTTTATTTTACTTCTTTGTCCCGAACCCTCACCTTCACTTGGAATCTAGGCCCCCACTTGGGTATCTACACACCACCTTTTGTCTTCGCTTGGGATCCCGGTCTACCACTTGGGTTTTTCACAAACTCCCTTGTATCTTAGTTCATCTTTGCTTGGGATGTTTTCCTCACTTGGATTTATCACCATGTACACCTTGGTTTCTCCTACAGTTAGAGCACCTCATTCCCGATTCCTCTTATTTTATAATTATGTACACCTTGGTCTTTCCCATTGGATTGATGCAGTATTTTACAAATCCTTTCTTAGGCCTATGGCCTTACTTGGATTTATTTACCCAATCGCACCCTGACATCCTACTATTGGATGTCTTAGCCTTATTTCACCTATTGGATTATTCATATTGGGTGGGTTTGGCTATCCTACCAAACCCCTTCACACTAGTTTTACCTATCTAATAATATTTATCATTATTCCTAAGTACCACAAATATCATTTTATACATAGATGCTAAAAGAAATAAAATGATAAGAAAAGAAACATACACATAACCAACACACACACACACACATGTACACATGCACATGCACACACACACACCCACCGACCCACCCACCCACACACAAACACACATCAAATCAATTTTATACATCAACAAAATTATACAAAATCAATACATGGCTCTGACCTATCTACAAAATGGTTCAAGCACCCTCATCTCCTATGGGGGTATCTAAATGATTTGGGCCGATGGATCTGTAATAGTAGTTAAGGGTTGTGTGAGCTAGATACTCTAACCCTGAATTTGGGCTCTAGAGGCCTCTCCCTATGCTCTCATGATTTTTGTCTCCAATGTAGTAATGCTCTCTGGGTGATCCCTAAGAATCTGATAGGTGAGATGCCTATTCTTGAACCAAGGTCTCCTTTACTTTTCAATAGGCTCTGTAACATCACATATATATTGCCGGTAGCTATTAGTGCATATGAATCTCTATATCTCCATAGGGTCCTCGATGCCTCTCTCCCACCAAATGAAAAGTAGTCATTGAATCCCATGCCGACGATGCTGCTAGATCCACATCAATGTAGTATCTTGGACATCTAGCACTAGATCTAGGATCTCATGGTGGGAAATATCTATTAGGGTGTTCCAATACTCCACCAGTTCCACACTACAAAAAAAACCAAATCCAAATGACACATGTCACCTACAATAAAAATATAACATGTAAAAACCATTTCTTGAGAATAGTATAAAGTAACATAATATCACACATACCTGGTTTCCTAGGCCTTTCCACGATGGCCTCACTGTCTCCGCATCAACCCAATACCTTCTCATCCTCTTCATCATGATGAGGTACATATATTATATATTGTGCTCACCTGTTTAAATGAACTAATATCATGTCCCCTCTACAGTGTGGTCTGGGCCTCTACCCCCAGGTGCAAGACCATCTGAATCTTTATCGGTATCAGGTAACCTCCTCCTGACCGATGCATCTTATGCTACCTCATCCATCCATGCTACTGGATGTATTACAACTCTCCCTTGGTGCTAGGAATAGCTCTGCTCATACCCCCAACCTGTGAACTTGTGTCTATAGATCCTCCATAGGATCCCTCCTCTGAACCACTCACTGATATTATCTGTGGTTGCCCCTGAGCATCCCCACCATACCTACATTGTCTCTTCGAACATGTTCACCCCACTTCGCATATCCTACGGTGTCATAATTCTAGTACCCTCACCTCCACTCCTATGGCCTCTCTAGATGACCATGCTGGGTAGGGTGACAATGGTGGTATCACCACCGAAATTGGTCACCAAAACTACCTCAAAAACCTACTTACCACATGGGTATCTACCTAATATATGTAATTTCCAAGCACCTCGGTGATGGCCTCTAAGTACATACTCTAGGCCATCTGGGCCACTGATCAACATTCCCTACATAGGGATGCCACATAACATCATCTAGAACCACCTATGCCAGTGGCCAAAATACTCGAAGTGGTCTCACTACCAACCTCTATGCCCATTGATGTACTCTTGGGCATCCGCTGCTACTTCCAATGGTGTCCTTGTCAACCTATACCTTGCCGCTCCTTCCAAATTCTGCGAACATCTCATATATCAAGTTGTTAATAAGATGATGGGTCCCACAAACCCTATATCCCTTACATCTGACCCTCTTTCCCCTACATCTGACCCTATACAAGTCATGCACTAATTGCACCCATATCATGGTGCCCTAGTAATATAACAACACCCCATGATGAATGAAATCTCTTTAGATGGATATCAAAAATAGGGGAATGCAACCATCTTCCTTTTGGCACAATATCTATGCCACAACAATCCCCATAACTAATTTCCAGATAACTAAAATCCCTACATCCTGCACTGTGTTGAGTCAGACACCTAACATACCCTTATCATATGTAGCACTCCTAGTAGCCCATATGGATTAGGATATCCAATACTCATCATCCAAAATCAAATCACAATACATGTGAGTCTCTTTAATGGGTAACCCCAAATCACATGAAAATCCTCTAAGATAAAAGTCATCTCCATTTTCTCCTGTCCCATCCACAACTGAAAGCTGCTGGATCTAGTATACCATGTAACCATTTTTTTTGGATCAGGTCCAGATCCAACAATATCCTAGGAATCTATATGATTCCCACAAAACCCCTTCCCTTTAACTGTATCACCTCTTCCTATGTCAATCCGGTAATTATTCCATTAAGGTAATATACATCCACACTCATGTATAGATTGATCCTATGCTCTTTATGTACCCAAAAAATAATAGAAACATAGAAATTAGAATTATGAAAAATTGGTTTGGAATGAAAAATAAAAATTTACAACTCAGATCTATAAGAATCCCTATGCCATCAACCCTCTAGCTACCGTCATCTTCCTCTGGAAACATTTCCTCACAATCCCTAGACCATCGGAATTGTGGCTAACACCATCGACCCTCAGACAAATTCCATAATCAACCCCCAACATCATCGGGTCTCTTGTTGCAAAGTTATTGATGGCATCTAGCTAAATGTGGTCACGACTTTCCCAAAATTGACTCTAAAAAATCTACTACATGACAAAAATAAATTTAAACCCCTCTCAAACCCAATTTTATTTTTTCCTAACCAACCTAATGACATGATTTTAGACAAGAATGACTATCTAATGACTCCAAAAATGCAAAATGACCAAATAATACCTATTTAACATAAACAACATTAATTGCAATGACTTACCCATGGTCGTAACTCTTCACATGTACTACCTCGTCATCTTCTGCCACCATCTCGTATTCACTCCATGTTGTCAAAATACACCTGCAGTTAGAATTCTAGAGCACAGTATCTCAATTCCAAAATAGAAACAAAAAAATAAAAAACTAATAACTATATAAACATGACATTTTTATTCAAAGTTAGTTAGGATAACCCTAAATCTCCCAACAAATTAATTTTTTTCTCCTGAACTCTGCAAAATGTGTTGTTTGTTACATCTAGATTGTGTTTTCTTGCCATTTAATTTGACCTATTATTTGTATACATTCGACAACTTTCAATATTCACATATTTTTGACACCATCTCAACATACACTATCTATGACATTATGAAATTTCAACATGACATCCGTCCCATGGGCCCCTAGCTAGGAGATTTATGTCTTATTTTATTGATGGCCTCTAGTGTTTCTTTTCAGTTTTGCTTCTTTGGGGTTTTTACACCATCGATTGTGCTCACACATGTAAGGACGAGAAACACTGTCTGGTACACATTAGTGGGTATATTTCATTTCAGCTAGTCCTTTCTTACTTTTAGTATCTACTTTCAATTTTGGTGTTACAGATTGTTTCATTCTATTAACAACCCCATGTTTCACTATTGTGACATATAATGATTAACAATTGCGACATATGTACACACCTAATTTTTTAATTTTCATATTTCATACTTGTTACTAATAATATTCCTTATATAGATAAAGGTCACCAATACATCTATTTCTTGAGTGGGTGCCTTAAGGGGCATGTTGGAAATGGGGTATGACTTTTCACATTGTCATTATGGGTTAAAGACAGTACACAAGAGAGTACCACTATGTGGTCCTAGCCTTTGTTTTCCTAGCATTATTTATCCTCTTAAATTTATGTCTCATACACATTACATGCCCAAAAACTTTCTTGTATTTCACCTTTTGGAATGTTTTTCATCTACTGACTTAATCCATCCACCACTTTTTTAATCTACATGGAATTTAGTTATCCCTAGGTGACACCATCGCCTGTGGGTGATGGTGTCGGTGTTAGGTTTTTATCTATCCAATTTCATCACCCACAAGTGATGGCATCATATATATACATGACACATTTTGACATTATGAAGGAAAGAAGCAAGAATAATAGGAATTAGCCATTTTTTTCTCTTTTGCACCAAGTTTGCATTTTCATTCTTTGCCCTCGATTCACCTTGCACTTGATTGGGATTAGATTGGAAAATATTCTTGGTTAGATTTCTTAAACTAGTAGGTCATCCATAGTGAGTCTAAGACATGAATAGTGTTTCCCTTCTCCACCCAATAGTAATTCTCTCTTGGTGTGTTTCTTCTCTGGAGAAAAAGATACATCAATGATATCCCAAAGGTAAGTTCTCTACTCTTTATCATTTTTCATAGATTAGTTCATTTCCATTCCCCATTGCTCCATGTTAGATTAACATTATATGAGCATAAGTGGTTGTTAGCATATTTTATTTTATACATAATCATCTCCTTAGCTTCCCTTTTCTTTAATTCAGTTATATTGTAGTTGTATAGATTGTGCATGCTTGAATCACCCCCATTGATCTATATCTCTCTCCCATTTACTAATATCCTAGGAGGGTACTCTCCTCTATCCTAATTGTAGGCCTTGGAAACCTTAGGTTAACATAGTTTAGGGATTAGTAACCTCTAGATATGTGACCTTAGCACTCAACATAGCCCCTTTAAACCAACCCATTGTGTGCTGGTTCATGTGTGTCTCCTATTTTTTTTGCCTTAATACCATTATAGAATGGGAGAATTAGGAGTGCAAGCCATTGAGAAACATTTTTGGCCCACCATAAAAATTCCATGGAGGAAAAATAAGATGTTTCAATTGAGTTCCATGTTACACTTCATCTATTCTCATGTTGATGTGCTCTTTTGGGGGGAGAAACTAATTTCAAAAATGACCAAGTGTTGGAGTTTTAACCCTTTTTTTTTTTTAGCACTTTAACTCACCATTAATCCAACATGGCCTAACTTGGGCCAATATGGGGTTAGAGGTTGAGTTATAACCATGACAATAGGGGACAATTGAGGTGAGGGGACATTAGGGGACACTAAGTTGCAATTTTCACTAGATTGTGACAAGTGTCACCATGTGCGAGCATGTGAGGGAGATGTAGGGGATGAAAATAAGATTTCTGGGAGATGAGATGTAGTCCTCTATGTGTTTGAGGGATAAATCCATGAGATTGGATGAAATGTTATGTCCCATCTATCCCCTTGGATGTTGGAAAAATTGGAAAAGGGACAACAATCTCAAGAAAATATGCCATGGGTGGAGTTTCTCATGAGAAGAGGCAAAATTTGTCTTAAGACAATCTTATAAATTTTCCTAGCAACCTTTACTGTCACTTAAGTGATGAAAAACATTATACCACAAGGGAGAATAGTTTTGTGTCCCTAATATCCCATTGTACCAAGGGATAAGGGATAAGTGACAAATGAGGTCAAAAATATTGCCACCTACTTTATGCTAATGCAAAATTATAAAATGGGAATTCTTTTTCCACCCGGGAGATATAATTAGCCATTTTGGGCAGCATAATGTATGATTTTACATGGAAATGGAAAAATAATCCAATAAGAACATTTATAAATTATTAAAATGAGTTCTTGAATTTTTTCTTATGTCTCCATTTCTCCTAGAAAGGTGCATTGGTGACCAGAGATTTTGAGATAGTTTGCAACAAGAATGAACCAAACCATCACTTGGGTCATAAAGGTGGGTAAATTTTATTCCATTTTATATTTATTTAGGATCCCATCTCCCCTCTAGGTTCCCAAAACATTTAGTGAAAAATCCTTGTCTATAAAGGCTACCATGCTCTAGCGTTGGATGGATTTCTACTTTCTATGATTCTAAAACTTTTCCTTATTTATTCCACCATGTAATAGAATCTACGATATCTCTGATGACTATGATATGAGCTCACTAAACAACCTAAGGTTCTTAAAACCTTTCTAAGACGTTAGCCTTTTAATAAACCATACATACCCATTTCCCCAATTAGTTCATGGAGAGAATTTTTTTTGAGACCACTACAATGTTGTAGAATATATTCTAAATAATATTGTCATGGAGAATAACATGAGAAATTTCCATTGATTTCAATCTAATCTCTTGAAATGATCTAAGGCTCCCAAAACCTTTCCTAGAGGTTGACTTTTAAAAATAGGCAATTTGGAAAATTTTGACAAGTTTAACCAAAAGGGGAAAAAATTTCAATAGGAGTTTCAAGTAGAATTCCTAAAAACATTACATGCAAAAAATTGGATCTAACTTGGGGACTTTTCTTGGGTTGGAAAAATTGCAAAAAAGGAAAGTAGGAACACCATAATCTCATGAAATTATATAGACCAGTGACATATCCATTGGGTAAAATAGAGTCATCATATTTAATAACTAGTTGCAACTAACACAACCAAGGGAAAAATAAAACAAAAACATGAAAAAATGGAAACAAATCAAGAGGAAATGAAAACATGCAACAAAAAAACATAAATCACCTATGGTACATGCGGGGGACAACCCAATTTCACTGTATTAATTCTTGTTCTTTGAATGTTACCTATGCAGGGGTAACACCAAATATTTTTTCTGTACAAACCCATTGACTGGTTTGATGAATTATGTATCCTTTCTCAAATTCTTGAGAAATCAATCCACTATAAGATATCTCCATATGCATGAGAAAGAGAAAGTTGTGTGTTTCTTCTTCAGAAAGTTTGCATAAATATTATTACAAGTCAGGGTCCACTCAGATAGCTCATTGTCTTCACTGATATGTAATTTCTTTTATTTTACTACTCCATTTTCAAATTCAAGCATACTTTTGATTTCTCATTTTTCACTTTCCTAATACTACAAGAATTATTCTTAATCATACCAGGCTCATCATGTTCAAAAGTAGCCTTGTGATCTCTAATGGGAATTTCCTCTTTTCTTGTCCTACTCCATATGATCATTCTCTCTATAATCTGGTTATTTAATTTAAAGTATTTGAAATTTTCAACTCCATCTAAATCTTATTTCTGCTCTATGTTTACCTACTGCTCTAGTTGACCCTCCTTCAGACACATCGATTCATCTTTGATATTTTTCTTGCTATGGTGTGACTCACATGATGTTTTGTCCTCTTGAAAATAGAATAAAAAAATGCTAGGATTGAAATATGGATATCGTCTCTTTCCTCATCATGACCATATTGAGCTACAATAATCATATCCATGTTGGAGATATATTTTACTTGGGAAGAATCATTCTTGAGAGAATCAAACACCTTTTCATCCACTTGTTCCTCGTTGAGAAGGTATTCTACTCCAAATGGAAATATAAATATTCATAGTCATAGTCATATTCTTTGAGTGTCCTCATTTTGGATCTCGAGAAGATGATAAAAAATTTAAGGTTCATACTCTAAGAAGTCACTTGACATTACTATTTCTTCATGGTTGAAATTACTTACATTCTCAGGACTTCTTTGGGGTAAGTTGTGATCTCCATGATCTCCATCATCATCAAGCATGAAAACTATATCTATATCTAATGAGAAGTACATACTATTAAATTCAGGGTCCAACATAGTTACATATCATCAAGTTATTTTTCAATCTTATCGATAAAATATGGGTACTCCTCCATCAATATAGGTATCTCAACATATTCCTTTGAAGATAAGAAAAAGTTGCTATATCTTGAACCTTGGTACAAAATGTCTACTCTTGGATCATCATATCTCTAAAAAGTGTATCTCATTTTTATCATGGGAAGAAGCTTCCTCATTTTTCCCTTGACTGGTATGGTGGCATATGACCAATCCATATGTATCACTCCACCAACATCTCGATAGAAGATCCAACTCAACAAAATACCATATCAAGTTAGAATGTATGATACAAGTATATCCATCCCAACCTTATTGTCAGGGATGTCCACTAATACCACTTGAATATATTTGGATTGATTGATGAGAGGTACTTCTTTAGTATCCATGGAGTAACATTTTCTAGTAGTAGGAGTGTGGATGAGATCAAGAGCTTTGAAATTTTTTATGGGAATGATATAATTAGAAGCTCTGGAGTTAATGATATAGTTTCTCAATTTGTACCCACTGATTAGAAATTAGAGGTAGAAAGATTCTATCTTCTGAGAAGAAAAATATGTGGAAGTAAAAATATTATGAAAATGAGTGACATGGGGGGTGGGAAGTGGTTCTTTAGAAGTGGAATTATTGGGATCATATCTTGAACTACTTCCTTCAATAAATAAAATAAGTTTATCAAACTATTGAGGATGAGTTCCTAGATATTCAAATTCAAAATTTTTGATTTTGGCCTTCTTGACATGATCAATGATATAAAGAATGAAGAGGTGGAATCTTGGGGAAAATTTTTATTCTTGGAAGGTGTAGGAACTACATTCTTAGAAGTGGAAGTAGAAACTAATTTGACTAGAGCAAGATAAAGATACTTACCTGGAGAAGTTGATATAAGTTTGGATGAGGTGTTCTCAAGATTATTCTTATATGACTACATGGAAGCGGGATGTAATGATCCTCTTTTTTTTGTAGAGTCATTGTTTGAGGATTATAGTTCTTAACTTTGGAAGTAGAGGAAGAGGCCTCTTTTGCGCTCGTGAGTGAGTGAACACTGTAAATGAGTAATTATTCAAATCAGCCATGGAATCATCTGCATCTTCATCATCTATGGATAATTCATTGTATACAATGCTAGCATATCCAATTTTTTCAACCTATAGGTCATCATTTTATTCTTCTTCAGCTTCACAAGTTACATTAACAAGTGGAGCTTACAAGGAAATCCTGCATGGTATTCTAGTAATATGATTTTGATTTTCAAAATTCTTCCTAAGAACCTCCTTACATAAAGTACTTTGAGCAAGTTATTTTTTAGATAAATCAAATCATTATCCAATTTTTGCTAAAGTGGATTAATAGTCTCAAAAATAGAACTTTTACCTTTCTTTATATTACTTGACATGATAAGATCATCTTATACCTCCACTATAAGGTCTTGAGCTTTATGCAAGGTAGTTGGTTGGTCTCTTCTCAAGATGAATCCAACATCAGGAAGTTGAGCATTTATGAAGAACCTATTTTGATTGTCTTCAATAAGACAAGCACCAATAGGAATATTGTTAATAAAATTGTTGAATTTGGCCAAAAATTCTCTCATGGGATCTTGTGGTTCTTTCTTCATTAGAGGAAATTGAGCAAGAAGGGAATGCACATCTTCCATTGAATTTAAATATGCTTCAAATGTAATTTTCATATCTTCTTAATCAATGATTAAGCAAGATGAAAAATAGTAGAACCATTATGTAATGACATCTTTTAATAACTCCATGAATAACCAAAAAACAACATCTTCAAGATCCACTCCAAGAATGCCATAGGTTGTGATAAAGGTCATAATATGATCATCTAGATGTTTCTTTCCATCTCCATAGAATTTGGGAAAATTAATTCTCGATCCTCTAGGAAAATCATGAAGTAGAGGAGGTAGAACCAACACACCCATGTTCTATCCCCATGCTAAAGGTGCAACAATCTCTTCTTCTTAAACTCTTTCTTTATTTTCTTCACTTTGAGAAACAAGATCTCAAGGACTAATGTAACTATATTTGTAGTAGGGTCTTCAAATGGATTTTTAGAAGATTTTCTTGGAATTTGTATGGGAGTAAACATGAAGTTATCTTATTCATGTGGCTCGAATAGAGGATTATGAAATAATACAATGGAAATTTCTTAGTTTCCTATTGTATATATTCTATGTTCCAATTTTTGAAGGAATTTTTAAATGAGGAATATGAAGTGAAAGGTTTCATATAAAAATCAGCACTGGATTTTCAAGCAATAAATTTCATGTTTTTGAATTTCATATTTTGTGAATTTTTTTATGGTTTTGGGATATTTGATTTTTTTACTTTTGTGGATTTTTATAGGGAGCATGATAAGTAAATTTTCCGCATGGTGGATGCTAAAAAATGTTAGTGAAATAATTTTTTGTAAGGGAAATTTGGTGGTTTTCACCAATGATCATGGGAATAGGTCCCTCCTCTTGAGAATGGGGAGGCTCTCATTTATTAAATGCAGTGAATAATAAAATATGTGGGTAACCGTTAGGATGGGGATCACATAGGAATACTCCATTAAACCTATGGTAAATTTCTTGAATAGAATACAATGGAGGAATGTTGCTAGAGAGAGTTAGGGGGAGGTAAGAAAATAGGGAGAGAGTTAAATATGTGAGTAGGCACTTTGAAATTTAACAAACATTAATGAGAGTAGGTCCACATTTAATAGGAAGGAAAATAACTGTGTAAGAAAAAATAAGATTAACAAATCAAAGACACAAAATTCTATTAATTTTTCCTCAAAGAGACAAAGTTATTTATTGGTTGTTCAAGATTACAAATCTTGCATAGTTGGAAAGTAGAAAATATAAGAACATAGAAAAATAGATAGAATAAATAGTTTATTTATTGTAATAGGAGAACAAAATCTATCAACCCTTTGGAATGGAGAAATCATCTTAATATAATCTTACAAAGTGTCTCTTCTTCTCCCCCTAAGTTAATTTTCATACTCATACCACTTGTGACCTTTTAGATTCCCATAGGAATAAAAATAAGTCATTTTCTTATTTATGAAAACAAACTTTAAAAACAAACTAATATAGTATAGGATCTTTTTAATCAAAAATTGAACTTTTACAATGAAAAATAAAAATTTCAATTAAGTGAATAAGATGAAATATCTAAAAGGTACATTCCTAATGGAGAATTATAATGTGGATATAGAAGGAAGAAGTGAGAGAAGAATAGATAAGTGATCAATCAAAATATGAAGAAGCCTCTGATGATGAAGAGATTTCTCTCGATGAATTCAGTGGAAATTATTAAGGGATGAAATCCTTTCCCTTGACCTCTTTGTTGAATTGAGCCATTGTGAGTGCAAACTTCTTCTCTTACGTGATACTCTTTCTCACCAAGGAGTGGGAATCAAGAAAACTCATCACATATAGCAATAGGGGAAACACTACCCCAATGGGTTCTTTCTTTCTCGATCCCAACATTTTCTATTTTCACCTTGGAATAAAAGGTGACAGAAAAATTGAATAGAGAGAGTATCTCATGTGATAGTACTTTACTCTTTTGAATTATCTTCTCAACCCATCCATCTATCATTGGCTCAAAATCTGAGTATTTGATCTTCATGATGACAAAATCTAGTGAAATAGACGGGAGATGGATGGATATGAAAAATTTGACCAAAATTCCATCACTACCTATTTTTTATTAGGTCCTACCCCAGATGTATATTTGTAGAAATTATTCTTCTAAATTACTGAATGAGATGAGAGTGGTCCTAAAAGTTTCATTTTCATTCTAGGATTCATTGCTATAAATTTAGATAACTCTCTCATCCAGATAAATGGGGAAGTGTAAAATTCATTGAAGAGGGAAGAATACTAAGAGAAAACTCATTCCTACATTTATTAAAAAATACTCCACTTCATAATTCAATAAATGGACCAAACAAAAGCTAATTTTATGAGGATCATCTATTCCAAATTCCAAGCAATTTGGCTTGCTAAATCGCTAAGAAAATGAAATATATTTAAAGAGGAAAAAATAATAAGAGAAAAATCAGTCATCCATATATAAAAAATACCCCACTTCATGATTCAATAAATGAATCAAATGAAATATAATTCTATAAGGATCATCTACTCCAAATTTTAGCTAATTGGCTTGTCAGATCACTAGAAAAATGCAAAGACATTTTCAATTGTTCTAGGTAAAAATGGAGTTCTTGGCTGTAACATTCCTTCTAAAATAAAAAATAGATCATGTCATGACATCCAAAGATTGATATATCATATGATTTTTTTTTTTCAAATTGAGTATTTTAGAAAATTTTCAAGGTTTTTCGACCATGGGATCAACGACAAGGAGAAAAAGACCATTTTGGAAACAAAGAACAAAAATCTAGTTTTAATAGATTCCATAGAGGAAAAATATGAAGTTTCAATGTAGTTACATGTTAATCTTCATTTATTTTCATGTTAAGGTTCTCCTTTTGAGGGGGGGGGGGGGGTGGAGTACTTTTAAAAATGACATAGTGTTGGAGTTTTAACCCTTTTATTATTTTTAGCAAATTAACTCCCCATTAACCCAACATGGCCTATCCTAGGTCAGTTGGGGGTTAGAGGGTGAGATTCACCAATTAAAATAGGGGATAATTGAGATTATGGGACAATGTGGACACTAATTTTCACTTTACTCAAGATTGTGACAAGTTTCACCATGTGAAGGAGATGGAGGGGTTTAAAATAAGCTCTCGAGAGTTGAGATGAGGTCATCCATGTATCTGAGGGATAAAGACATCATATTGGTTGCAATTTTATGTCCCATATTTCTCCTTGGATGTTGGGACAAAGGGATACTGGGAAAAAAGCGCAAAAAAATGTGACGTGGGAAGATTTTCTTATGAGAAGATGCCAAATTGGTCTTAACACAAGTTTTCAACTTTTCCTAGCAACCTAGGTTGTCACTTAATTGATGAAGAGCATAATGGTGAATAACATGATGAAGATAAAGATGATGATAAGATGTCCCATAGGTGTGATACAGGAAAGAATAGATTTAGAAATTTTGAGGACAAAAAGAAGTCAAAGAGAAGTTTTTATTCCAAGGAGGATTAGAACTCATTAGAGGTGAAACTTGTGAATCTAATTCGGATCATGATAATGTTGGAAATGAAGTACTATTCATGGACAAAGGAGTTGGGAGTTCTAAAAATTAAGGTTCCAGATATGGAGGTTCATGTGTTGATTCATTTTAAGAAGAGGTTGATACTGATATTAAAACAAAGTTGATTTGTATCTAAGAAGAGTTGTAGCATACAAAGAAGAAGAGCAAGGAAACGAAGGCACATATTAAGGTGTATGAAGTAAAGATTCCTCTTCCTGAAGAGTGACATTGGATTGACATTCATGAGCTAGAAAATCAATTAGATATTGTATATGCAAATATAATGTCCAAGGAGGAAGAGTGCATTGGATATGAAAGAGAAATTGTGTCCCTAAAGGCATAAGTAACTAAAGTAGCTAGCAAGGTAATATAATTTCAAAAGTTTGACAAGAGTTCCAAGGATCTAGATAATCTCTTAGAAATTTAGAAGGTTCCAGGTGATAGGATAGGTCTAGGATTCAATGAAGACCTAAAAGGTGAAGTGATATCTCAAGAAGATGCTACTAAGAGCAAGGAGAATACTGGCCCAAGTCTCAAACAAGATCATAAGGAGAACATATTTAAGAGAAATATGAATACAAGGTCTTTTAGATATCCTAGTGTAATGGGGAATGAGAAGTATTTTAATGGCTATTTTTATGCTTACAATGAATTTGGTCATAGATAAAAATAATTTGAAATAAGGTCCTTCATGAATGAGGGTTCATGGAATAATGGAAGAAGGTTTAGCTCTCATTAGCCAAGATGTAAACATGAGGTTATTTGCTATAACTATAATCATGTTTTTCATATTGTAAATTTTTGTTTTCATATTCCTTCAACAAAAAATTATATTTTTTAAGGTCTTATAGGATAGGAAAGAAAGAAATATAAAACATGGGATCTAAGAGTAAATCATGCTAATGTAGCTACGAATAAGTTAGATGTTGGAGTCATCCAAGGATGATCACATATTTCTAATTAGAATAAGGTTGAAGAGGTTAACCCACAGGTGCCAAGGAGGTCTTATAATATTTTAAGATTACTATTTTAGATCCCAATGACTAGGGATGTCTCTACTAATCTATTTAGAGGAATTCATCAATTAAAATAATCATAGAGTTAGGTGGATCTTGAATGGATGCAATGCGATATGTGTTGCTATGCTTGAAGGGTTAACATATAGTTTGACACCATTAATATATGTTGACTCATGAATCATGACTTTATACTAATGTATGTTAGCTTGATAGTTTGCAGGATAGTTAATGACAAGATTTGAAATGAAAGGTATGTGTTTTTTTGAGCATTGTAGTCTGTGGAATTGGGTTATGTCATGAATCTTAAATAGCTAAGAAGGATTGTGAAGGTGTGTCACATTGAAAGGATATCAATGCATAAATCATAGTTTATAGGACAAGGTGGAAACCATGAAGTTTGAAAAAGATATTGTTGACAAGCTCAAATGAGGTAAGATACCATGTTAAATACCTATTACTACTAAGAAAGACACAAAGTATGTTCAAGATATATTCATGGAATTCTTTTGAAAAATATGTTTTTATAGTTGAATATCTAGAAGAAAGTGAAATAACAAGTTTTAAAGTCAGATATATGGGTTTCTAAGTAGTTAGATACAACAATGTACATGTTTGGGCCTATAACTTTGTTTTGAGGTCTGTATTGTCACATATAGCATTGTTAGGAAGGTTTGAGTGCCATGTGAGCTTCAAACAAAAGAATGAAGTCACAATAGGTTGTAACATAGGTTGAAAGAGTCATAAAGACTTGATTAGACAAAGACGTTGCATGAAATTGGTTGAAATTATTTTCCATGATCCATTTAGTCTCATCATAGTGTTTTAGTTCCTTGAGAAGTGAATCTAATGAGTGTGAAGTATTTCAAGAATATTTTAACTGTATTGAAGGGTGAGAAATGCATGTGTTAGCTTGGAGTAGTGTTGTGTGACCTTATTCAGGTCTGTGATAGTCTAATGAAGTAAGAATCAAATATGGAATTTTTTTTCTTAAGTATGATGATTCAATCATTTGAAGCATAAAAGGTATGTATGTATGATTGTACTAATATTCATAGTCATATAATCATGTTGAAGACTCAAGGAAAATCGTGTGTGTGTGTGTGTGTGTGTGTGTGTGTGTGTGTGTGTGTGTGTGTGTGTGTGTGTGTCAATAATATGGTTTCATGCTGAAGAATAAATACCTAGAAAGTAGACAATCAGTTTGAAGAAGTGAGGTAAGTAAGTTGTTTCCTAAGATTATGTCTTGAGATATAAAAGAGTGGTTTGTGTATGAAGTCTCTTGTATGGAGGATTGGAAAAGTCAAGATAGGATATTTAAAATTTTTAGCACACATGTTTTATCCTAAGAGATCATCTTAAAGTTGTTTGACATCTTTGAAATAAGATTGATATGCATGGTTGAGCCTATAATTGTGTCTTGAGACTGATATTGGTCTGTGAACAATTGAGAACCAATGTTGGGTGTCTTATGGAATTAAAGTAGGAGTATCGAGTATTTATTTGGTATCTAAAAGGTCTAAAATTGAAAAGGACAAATAAAAAAATAAAAAATGTGTGATGCGTGTATTAGATCTTCCAACTATGTTTTGAGATCAAAGTTGGTTCTGTGAGCAGGGATCGGTCTGTTAATACCAATATGATCTTGAAGTTGTAGAAGCCTATAATGTTTTGAGGGATACAAAGACCTAAATAGATCTCAAGTATGGTTTCGAGGTATGATTAGAAGCTTGAATGTCTTGAAAAGCAAGTTGCAGGGGTCAAATCTGGGTAGAGTGCTTTAATAAGGTATGCTTGTGTTTTGAATGTGCTTCAAGAAGGTGGTTTGAATTTTTGAGTATGATGTGCTCAAGTTTTTGGATAATGACCTTATTTAGGTCTTTGATGCCTAAAATGGTTAAAATTAGCTGTGTATAGAGAAAATGTGCATAAAGGATTCTTTGGTGGACTAGTATGGTTCATTGCAGTTTAAATAGAAGAAGTACAATGATTGGTCCGTACGATCAATATGTCCTTAAACCTATATGAATAACATAAAGACATAAGGGGGTTATTGGTATGATGGGTAGGTTATGATCAATAATGTGAGCTTGAATATAGTTTTGACAAATATTTTTCTAGTGGAGTATGGAGAGAAGGCTATTAAGATGAAGTCTATATCATGATAGCACATAATGGGAGAAGAGTAAAGAAAGTGCTAATCAATGGTTTTTGGTAAGCTTTCTTGATGTGTTTGGTATCCTTGTATGAGTATATGACTCAAGGGGAGTTTAATGGGTATGTTAATAAGATATTCTATGGATTCTTGGTCTCCGTGGGAGCTAGGTGGCTCTGTTCTAGTTGTATCTAGTCATGTTAGTGTTAAAGAGGACTATGTGTGGAGTTACAAGGTTGGAAAAAGTTTGAAGAACATTTAATATTTATTGAAGCATTGCAATTTTGAGGATGATGAAAATGAAAGAGAAGTGTCATTGAAAGGTTAGAAAGGTTGTTCATTATTCATAGTAGTTGGTTGATGTGCATTGGTATTTGTTATGTGGTGCTTGATTAAGGTCTAAGTCATTTTTGGAAGGCATGCATTTGTTGATGGGGAGTTGTGTTGCTCTAAAAAGTGAAAAATGAGAAGAATAAGGTCTAGTGAACCTTGTTTTATTTTTTCAATGTTTCTAAATAAAAGGTGAGCCTAATATGATGTTAGAAGAAGAGGACTAAATTTTTATAGGTATGATTACTTTTCATTGATGTAAAAAGGGGGAGGATGATAGGATGTCATGTAAGTATCTTAACGGGAGATTGAGCTATTTGTGTTTGCCATCAATGAAAAAGGGGGAGATTGTTGGAATTGTGTTGTCATTGATGTCAAAGTGTGATGATTTCAATGATGTCTAAGGTATCATTGATGTTAAAAGGAGTAAGAAACATGAAGGTTGATTGGTAGTGTCTTTATGAGATTACTTGGTCTAGGTGAGTTGCTTGATGTAGTGGAATGGTTCTCGAGTCAATGAGATGTCTTGAAGATGTAGTAAAATTTTATGCTGATGTTATAGTGATACCATGAAGTGTGTTAAAGGATATTATAGGTTGGAAAGAGTGGTAAAGTGATGAGGAGGTCAACATGGAAGAAACAAGCATGTTCAAGAGGACTAGTTATGAGGCTTAGTCATCAGGATGAGGTATGACATAATGGAGTACATGTATGTAACAATTGTTTGAGATTTGTGAGAGAATGGGAAGCATGTATATTAGTTGTAGAGAAACTCACAAGTTTCTTAGAGTGTAGGTATAAGGATAAGTTATGTTTTCTAGTTCTACAGTAGACCTATTTTCAAGCCCCAGGTGTCCAAAAGAGATTGGTCAAGAAATTTTCAGCATGGGTATATAAATTTTTTCATTGGAAAAGGTGTAGTAGATTGTTTTAGAGGCATGGTCTAGGTTTTAGGTGCTGGTTTACATGTTTGAGAAATATATTGTATTTTTAGCTCTACCAAAATTTTAAAAGTGAGAAACTGTAGACACCTCAAAATTTACATACTTATTCCCAATACTATCCCATTTCACATCCTAGATCATATATCTTAATGATTGATTAATCCAATTAATTAATCATGCACATTACACCACTTGTATTAATTAAATTAGTCCACAACACAATTTAGCTAAGTTAATTATCATTTATCAAACAAATTATTAATTAATTATCTTACACATTATAGCTAATTAAATTAGTTACTTAATTAGGAAAATACACCTATTTTCCTACTCAGCTTCAACTTCACTATCTTAGTTAACTCCCATTTGAACTCCACTTCCTCATTCTAGTCAATTGTACTTGAAACTGAACTTCCCTACTCCACTTGGAAACCTCTTTTAGATTCCTATAAGTGTGGGGGAAATTGGGTTGTATGTGTAATTCAATTTATGGATCTAAATTCTACTATTATAAATTTCTATTGCCCATTGAAATCTATAACTTTAAAACTTAGTCTACTTCATATTCCCGAGTGATTACAATTATGACATGGATCTTAGTCAAACTCTTACAACCACTTCCAACTACTACTCAACCTCTATAAAAGAGAAATCTTACCCCTTTGTAATTCCTCTTCGATTATTTCAATATAACTTTGTCAATTTTTATATCCAATATATACGTATTGGAAGCCATATCCAGGCCAAATATTCCCGTAACATATGCAAGTTCTTCATTTGGAGATCAAATCAAGAACAACCACAAATCAAAATCTACAAAATTCCACAAGCTTAAATCTTCTACATTCTTACTTGAGGTTTACAATATTTGAAGGTTTGCAATAACACTTTAAAGAGGGGTAAATGTAAGTACCCCAAATTTACATACTTATTCCCAATACTATACCAGTTCACATCCTAGCTCATATCCCCTTTACAGTACATTAATCCAATTAATTAATCATGCACATTACACCCCTTGGATTAATTAAATTAGTCCATAACACCCTTTAGTTAAGTTAATTATCATTTATTAAACAAATGATAAATAATTATCTTGCACAGTGTAGCTAATTAAATTAGTTAGTTAATTAGGAAAATACACATATTTTCTTAGTTAACTACTACTTCACTATCCTAGTTAACCCCCAGTTGAACTCCACTTCCTCATTCTAATCAACTGCACTTAGAACTCAACTTCCCTACTCCACTTGGACTCCACTTATATATTCCTAGAAGTGTGGTGGCAATGGGTTATACATGCAATTAAATTTCTGGATGTACCTTCTATTATTCCAAATGTCTATTGCCCCTTCAAATTTGAAACTTCTAAAATAAGTCTACTTCCTATTCCTCGGTGATTACAATTATGACCTGGAGCTTGGTCAAATTCTTATAACCTCTTCAAAATACTACTCAACCTCTATAAAAGAGGAAGATTACCCCTTTAAAAATCCTCTTGGATTATTGCATAATAAATTTATCAATTTTGCTATCCAATATCTGCATATTGGAAGCCATATCTAAGAAAAATCTTCTCGTAGCATTTCCAAGTTCTTCATTTGGAGATCAAATCAAGAGCATCCACAAATCAAAATTTACAAGATTCCACAAGCTTAAAGCTTCTACACTCTTACTCAAGGTTTACAATATATCTATAGAGAAGGTATGATTGTTTTGAATTGTCATTTTTTAAGTTGTGGAGCCTGATCTTATTGGTTAACACTCATACCATGGGGGTTGCAAGGGGGTAACCCCTTGTGGGGTTCGGGGGGGGGGATGGACCCCTCGGTGGGGGTTCAAGGGTAGTTCCCTCGAAAGCCAAATTTTATATGTATTTATTCATTGTAAAATGTGGGCCATTCATTATTAGGTCACATATCTAATGGTATAGGTTATGGTAGCTTTTTTGTTTCCCTAAAAACGGATGTGCTGTGTGGCTCATTTTTTATTTCTATTTTCATTTTTATTGTGAGGAGGAGACTATGATATAGAGAAGAGGAAATTACAACATATTTTCTATAGGGTGTATCCATTCTTGTATTTTTTTGGATGAAATAAAAGGACTGGCTGTTTTGGTGGAGGTAGCCTGGATCTGGGTGAACCACATTAAATATTATCTCTGAGTTGTGTTATTTTATTTTCTGCACCTTTAATTTTAGATCTATAATAAATTATGCATTTTAATTTCCACTATTGTGATTATATGGGATTGTTTCCAATTATTTTATCCCTTATTTCCTAACACATTTATCTTTGTTTATTTATTAATATCCTTATTTACAAAAAATAAGGTCAATATGGACTATTTGATGCTCGTTGGCACATGTAAAATCTACATGGTGGTCTAATATATTCATGGTAGCTAGGTAAGGGTCTTAGGATGACATTCCATATATTATTTTGTGGATTGAGGGGTAAATCTGTATAAACAATCGTTAAGAGGGTAAAGAACTTCTAAACCATCTTTAAAAACTAGTTCAAAAGTGATGGAGAAGATTTTATTTCTTATGGACCATAATGGATTTCTTGATCAAGTTTTATGATTAGATGTTATAGAGGAATACTCCATATTTCTCCAGGTGGCATTTAGATGTCATGAATGTGTGTGGACCCCATTAAAATCTTTGAGTTTCTCAAGAAGTTGTGATTTCTCCAAAGTTGTGAACTATACCTATTGAATAAATTGGTGTTTGAGGAATTTTGGAAGACTTTTACATGTCCATTTTGGTTTTAGATCATGGTTGAGCCCCTAGGATGTCTGTTGAAGTCCATTTTGTAAGACTAGTTTTTGGGGTGAAAATGATAGTTTTGGTGTTCCTGGTTGCAGAGGTATTTTGGTAGTGTTTCAGTCTGAGTTGTAGTGTCTAATGCACTTGGTCAAGACCCTAAGGTCATGAAATTTCTAGTGATATATAAAAATTACATCATTTAGGTGATTTGATGAGGGTTTAAGCTTCATTTTTGAAGACTAGTTTTTGGGGCATCTTGGTTGTCCTTGTTCTCAAGAGGTCTTCATGATGAGAGATGGTGGTATAGAGATGGTAAATCATGTAGGAGGCATGGAGAGGACTTGTAAAACATGTATAATCAATTTTAGATGTGATTTAACAAATATGGAAATTTATTAAACCCTAGAAATTTAAGAGTCACATGCAATAGATAAAATGATAAAGTATAGACCTAACATAAGCAATAAGTTAGAGAAATATGAAAACCTAGGTGAAAGAGAGGAAATAAGAGAATTAGATGATTTTTCAAGAAATTTTGAAGTGTGTTGAGCTAGAAAACTGATTGAACATGAGGACATACTGTCATAACCAAGTCTAAAAAATTACATAACTGTCAGATATGTTGGTAATGGGGTGCCTGGAATGGGTCAGGGGTACCTAGGCATTACAGACTGGTTCTGAGTACCCATGATAATGAAAAACCTTAAAAATTAAATTTTGTAGTTTGACAAGATGTTCACTAATGTTCTCTGTTGGTCACTTGTATGTCGTTGGATGATCTCCGAATTCGCTAGTAACCTGTAAAACAAAATAATTCTTGCAAAACCCCAAAACAAATCAAATATTAACAAGAAAAAGATGCAAACGGGGAGTCAGAATGACCCCGAAGGTCACCTAACAGAGTGAACTAATGACCAAGCACTGCACTACATCTCAGACTCTATGTAGTTCTGTGTGTGTATGAAGAAGCATGCCCTAGGTGGATCTTGTGTAAGAGGCACTTGAAAACAAGCAATAGCTAAATGTAGCAACATAGATAGATGTGTGGATGTCAAAATGAACTTCCCCTCCTATTCATGTATGTAGAAAACGCACTACCTTGTCCCTTGAATGAAGCTAGATGGATTCTTTGATGCTATTGAAATGCATTTGGATGCCACCTTAGGTGATAGTAATATATTCTTAGAGCTTGGTCCCTTATTATGGTCACATATCTTTGTATTTATATGATTCCATTATTTGAATTTTGTAATTAAAATATAGAAGGCCGACTGCTAAGAAAACAAGAATCCCAAAAGATAAAAGAGGACCAAAATGGGTGAGAAAGATATAAAGAAGTCATGAGTGCCCAGAGGGGACGAGGGATCATGGGTGCTAGTGTCCTAGTTGGGTATTGTTTTCTATAGCCAAGAAATATAAATTAGTGAAAGTTAGATTGGGAAGTGAGATGTGTAATACCATAGAGAAAGTAAGAAAAAAAATAAAGAGGCAAAATATAAATGTTATCTACTAGTTTTCTCGCTTAGGAATCATATGAATAGTAGTATGTGATTAGGACCTAGAAATGTACCCAAGTGTGTGATTTAGTGTTTACACATTCCCCTACTTTATGTTGTTGAGTGAATACTTGATAACATAAAGGATATTAGAGATGCATACCTGATAAGCATGTAGATCGATGGCGAAATCATGCCTAGGAGACAGGAAAAAGCGTGGAGTGATAAAAGATGAAGCGTGGAAGCTAAAGACAAGGAAGTGATCTTAGGGGTGAAAGAGTATGTGTTATGTTGAGTTGTACCTATTGTTGTTGTCACTTGATATGTTTGATGATGTGATTTTTAATTCTCATAAGGACAATACTGTAAAAAGAAGAGAAAAATAGTAGTTAAAGTCATGTGTATGTGAAAAATTCAATCCAAGTATGTAAAAAACATGTAAAAGTATGTAAAAATGTGAAAAAGAACATGTGGACCTAGTCCATGTCGATTGAATAGGATAGAAAGCATCTTGAAAATGATGTAGAAGAACATGTTTTTGGGAGATCTCGCACTAAGAATGAGTGTTTTGCGTGATCGCATGCCACGACAAAAGAAGTGTTGGGGAGAAAGGTCTAGTGTTATTCTTCAACCATGACTACTTCCCAAATATTTATACACCACTACAGATGGTGTGATCATGATTTTTTACAATTCGATAGATTTTGATCTAGTACAATCTAATGTAAATAGAAAAAAGAGATAATATGCATGCTGATTGCTGGAAGATTGTGCCTATTTTGTGAAAAGTTTTGTGTAAACTACTGAAAACTATTTTGATATGAGAAATTTTTTATAATTGCCCCTGGTCATAGGAACCTAGGAAGGGTCATGGGTTCCCAAGCACCCATGTTTGTGTCTGGATGCTTGTGTTTGTGTTGTGCTGAGGACCTAAGTCATATTCGGGACTGCTTCTGTGACTGAATACTTTGTTGTTCCTATACTGTGCTATTCTGAACTGTGACTGTGAACTTTTGAATGGGGTTACTTAGTCACCTAACCCCTTGTTTGGGGTGCATATAATTTTTCTAGAAGGATGTGACCCAAATGAGAGGACCGGAAACTATGTTGAAACTAATATCCTATAGGGGGAAGGAATTTTCTTGGTAGATTCTCAGGTACATTTAAAAAAAGTGGATGGAAAAATGTAATAGTGCAATCATGACAAATATGCAAATAAAAGACAATGTGTAATGTAGTAATCAAGAAGAAAATGTAGACCAAAAAAATTAGGGTTAGAACATGGGACATCACTCATAATATCACAAGACAATCAGGGCTGAAGCGGCCAAAAACATAGAGTGTGCACACAATATAAAGGGCATAACCCAAAAATAATGGAAAACAATAACAAGTAAAGTGTCAGATAACCATGGTGTAAAATTGTTCCTATAAATAAAATGCTGCACATGAAGCACCCATTAGCATGTTAAAAATATAAAAAGTATGTCAAATCAGGTATGATTTGATAAAGTAGTGTGTTATTACGAATATGTAGTATAAAAATGAAACAATAACACCTGCAGTGTGTATGAAAGTAGATGCCCCTAAGAGCTGCTGTGAGACTGGTAAGAGGTATAGTGCCAAGCATCCATGTTGCGTGTAATAGATTTGAGTAAAGTATGCATTTACAACTAGAATGCAAGTGAACATGCATGTGTATATATAAAATATAATGACATACGATGTATCCATCTAGCATGAAAACAAAGTGTACATGTAATTAGTATAAAAAGCAAGAATATATGCAACCAAGATATGTAATATGATGTGAATGTAAATGGAATGAAGTGAAACATGAATGTGATAGGAGTAGTATTCCTCTTAAGAGTACGTGGATGAATATTTGTGAGATGAGGTTCCTTTATAAATTCCCCCTAAACAATTAAGAATGAACCATAGAACAAGAGTGCATCATCGGGAAATGGTTTGAATTTTGTGCGCTAGATAGATAAATCTATGAATCACAAAGCATAGTAGAGAGTGAGTGAGTTTGGTGAGGTTCATTTCATATTTAGACCCTCAACATTTGAGTATGAACCATGGAATTAGAGTTAGTCAAAGGGTAGTGTGATGTGTAAAAATGTGATGCTAGAAATATGTGTCGTAAATGCACAGAGTGTGTAATGTGTTGCATGTATGATGTGAGGTTCATGAATGTAGTATAACCTCAGTAGTCAAGTGTGAACTATAACATGAGATTGCGTCATCTGGTAATGATGTTAAAAGCGTATGAAGTTGTGTTAGATGTGTACAAAAGAATAGATGCGGAGCATAAAGTGACATAGTAGAAAAGCGAGACACCTGGTAATGCTAGAAGGGGGAATAGTAAGGATGATTCCCCCAAAGTGTATGATGTGTAGAAGAATCAAATAATGTCATCTAAGAGATCATCATTTCCATGGTAAAAATTTAATGGAGGTGCATCAGATACTTGGTAAGTAATAGTATGTGGTGGATCAAGTAAGGAGCCATTGCAACGTAAGTTTTACATTCCCATTGCATATTCTTCATCAGTCAAAGGAGGTAATGGATATCCATGTGCATACCATCGAGTAAGATATTTGGAATAGAAGAGAAATGAATCATTTCAAATAAAAACATTTCCGAAGGGCATGGGGAATGAAATGTCCATATGATCAAGATCTAAATTGCCACCAATATAGTCAAGCCAAGACCTAAGATTGCCCGAGATTAAGTAGAGAAGTGTAAGGAGTGTGCGTAACACAAAATTATAGGAGGAAAACAAAAATGTCATAAGAAAAAACAATACGAAAAATATCCATGATAGAGATGGGGTGAATAGGGTGGGGGGAGAATATCATCGAATGTGAATTTGAGCTGAGCCAAGAAATCATATGTGCAAAAAATATCAGAGAAAATGGGATCAAATGGAATGTGTTGCCAACAAGAATTATTCATGTAAAATATACATGTGAAAGGAGGGATCACAGATGCAAGTTTCTCATGAGAAGGTAATGAAGGTGGTATGTCCAATGATGCATGTAAGGACCCCCGATAAAAACACTATAGCATTAGTAAAAGGAGGGGGTGATAGTGAAATAGATGGGACAATGTCTAATGCACAAATGGTGTCTTCTAGTGGGGGAAAGTTGTCTAGATAGTCCATGGGTCATGGATCAGCAGCAAGATACATAGTAGTAGAATTTGGAATAAATAATGAAGTATTTGGTTCTAGGTGGAAATATTGGAATGAATTATTATCACCGAGAACTATATATTAAAATATCTCATGTAAGAATTTAAAGCATTAGTGAAATGTAGAAGGAACTGCTTGCATTTTGTGAAGCCATGTCCTACTGAGTAAGCAATTATATGGAATTGGGATATCAATAATAAAGAATACTGTAGGAAGTATTATTGGGCCAACCGTGATAGGAAAAGTAATAGCGCCTATGCATGGATGCATAGTAGAATCATATGTCTGGATAAAAATAGATGTTTGGTTGAGATTAGCTAAGGAAAGGCCTCTATTTTAATGAATGATAAAGTATAAAGATTAAGCTCAGATCCATTATAGAATAAAGTGTTTTTAATACCCAAGTTATTGATTCAAACCCATATATAAAGGAGAGGATCATTTTCATTAACATAAAGATTGTCAGCTATAGTAGATGGAAAAGTAAGTTGTTCATAAAATGCATCTACAAATGTCAGATAAATTATGTTTGAATGGGTAGTAGAAGGAATATAGGTTTTAACCAAGTGAGTAATTATTTTAGCTCGATAATCATGATTGACTAGCAGGAAATCATGAATGGAGATATCCATGATGAGAGGATGAAAAAAGTGATAAAATGAATACCCAAAAGCTCTCGAATAAGACGGGTTCACCAAATGATTTAAAAAATATGGAAATTTGTAAAACACTAGATATTTTAGAGTCACATACAATAGATCAAATGCTAAAGTATAAATTTGACCTAAGAAATAAGCAAGAGAAATATGAAACCCTAGGTGCAAGAGAGGAAATAAGATACTTAGATGATTCCAAAATAAATATTGAGGTGTGTTGAGCTAGAGAATTGATTGAATAGGAGGATAGACTAATGCAACTAAGCCCAAAAAATTACAGAAATATCAGATATGTCGAGATTGGGGCACCTGGACTGGGTCATGGGTGCCTAGGCATTGGAGATTGGTTTTGGGTGCTGACTACTGTGAAAAACCTCATACACTAAAATTTGCAGTTTCACAAGAAGTTCGCTAATGTTCGCTGTTAGTCACCTATATATAATGTATGATGGTCGAATTTATTAGTAACATGCAAAATAAAAAGCCTCCTATAAAACCCCAAAACACATGAAATATTAAAAATAAAAATATGTAGATGGGGAGTCTGATTGACCTTGATGGTCACCAGACAGAGTAAACATATGAATGAGGAATGTACTCCATCTTAGAATCTATGGTAGTTATGTGTATGTGAAGAATCATTCCCTAGGTGGATCTTGTGCAAGATCCACTTGATAGAAAGAAATAACTAGATGTAGCAATATCAATATATGTGTGCATGCCAAAATGAACTTCCCCTCCTATGCCTGTTTGCAAAAAAAAATTCCCTTGTCCCTTGAATGACTGTATATGGATGATTTTATTCTCTTAAAATGCCTTCAAATGCAACCCTAGGTGATAGTAATAGATTCTTAGACCTTGCTCCTTTATCATGGTCATAAAGCTTTGTATTTATATTATTCCCTTATTTGAATTGTTAATTAACATTGAAAAGGAAAAAAATGAGAAAACAAGATTCACAAAAGATAAAAGAGAGCCAAAAGGGGTGAGAAAGATATAAAGAGGTCGGGGTGCGAAGAGGGGATGAGGGAACTTGGGTGGTAGCATCTTAGCTGGGTGCTAGTGTTTAGATCCAAGAAAGATAAAGTGGTGAAAGTAAAATTGAGTAGTCAAGTGTGCAAGACTGAAAACAAGAAAGAAAACAAAGAAAGAGGCCAAAGATAGATGCTAATTACTAGGTTTCACACGAGTGCTGGTTACATGTTTGAGAATAATTGGATGTGTTAGGCTCTACCAAAATTTTTAAAAGTTGAGAAATTGTAGACACGCCAATAGGTCCCAAACTCAAAATTTACATACTTATTCCCAATACTATCCGCAGTTCACATCCTATACATATATCTTTATAGATTATTACATCCAATTATATCAGGCACATTAACCACTCTTGTATAATTAAATTAGTCCACAACACCTTTAGAGCTAAGTTAATTATCATTTATTTCAAACACATTATTATTCAATTATCTTACACCTTATAGCTAAGTAACGTTAGTTCCTTAATTAAGAAAAATACACCGAGTTTTCTACGCACTCAACTTCACTATCTTATTAACTCCCATGTTGAACTCCACTTCCCTATTCTATTCCACCTTGTACTGGAATTGAACTCCTACTCCACAACATACTCCACTTGGAACCAGGTTAGATTCCTATAAGTGTGAATGGTACTTGGGGTTATGATGTGTAATTCAGTTATGGATCTATTCTACTATCTATAATATGTCTATTGCCCATGAAAGCTAGAACTTTAACTTAGTCGACTTCATATCTCGAGTGATTACAATTAAGGACATGGAGCTTGTCAAACTCTTTACAACCCCTTCCAACACTACTCACCCTCGATCAAAGAAAAAGCTGACCCTTTGGAATTCCTCTTCGATTATTCAAAATAACTTTGTTCAATTTTTTATATCCAAATATCTACGATTGAAGCCATATCCAGGCCAAATGGCCCTAACATTGCAATTCTTCCTTTGAGAGCAAATCAGAACAGCCCAAATCAAACTCCAAAATTCCACAAGCTTAAATCTCTTCTACATTCTTACTTTGGTTTTACAATATGTGAAGTTTGCAATAACCTGAAAGAGGTTAAATGTAAGTACCCCCAAAATTACTCCTTATGTCCCAATACTATACCATTTCCCATCCTAACGTCATATCCCCTTTTTTTAACAGTACATTAATCCAATTAATTAATCTGTGCACTTACAACCTACACCCCTTGGATTAATAAATCAGTCCCCTACACCCTTTAGTTAAGTTTAATATCAAGTTATTAAACAAATGATAATCATTAGCGGGCAACCAGTGTAGCTAATAAATTAGTTAGTTAATTAGGAATTGCCATATTTTCTTAGTTAACTACTACGCACTATCCTATTAACCCCCAGTTGAACGCCACTTCCTCATTCTTATCAACTGCACTTAGAACTCAACCTTCCCTACTCCCCTTGGACTCCACTTAATATTCCTAGAAGTGTGTGGCAATGGGTTATACATGCAATTAAATGTCCGGATGTCCCGTCTATTATCCAAATGTCTATTGCCCCTTCAAATTTGAACTTCTAAAATAAGGTCTACTTCCTATTCCTCGTTGATTACATTATGACCGTGAGCTTGGTCCAAACTCTTGTAACCTCTTCAAAATCCTGACTCAACCTCTAGAAAAGAGAGATTACCCCTTATAAAACTCCGCTTGGATTATGCATATACATTTTCAATTTTGCTATCCAATATCTGCCTATTAGAAGCTACTAGAAAAATAATTCCCGTAGCAGTTCCAGTTCTCATTGGGAGATCAAATCAGAGCATCCACAATCAAAATTGGACAAGATTCCAAAGCTTAAAGCTCTACACTCTTCCTGCAAGGTTTACATATATCTACAAAGAAGGGTCTGGCTTGTTTTGTATTGTCCAGTTTTTTATTTGAGGTGGTGGAGCCTATCTATGGGTTAACACTCATGCCGTGGGGTTGCAAGGGGGTACCCCCTTGGTGGTGTTTTCGGGCGGGGGGGGGGGGGGGGGGGGGGGGGATGACCCCTCGGTGGGGGTTCAAATGGTAGTTTTCCCCTTGAAAGCCACATTTTTATATGTATTTATTCAATTGGTAAAATTGGGTCCATTTCATTATTAGGTCACCTATCGAATGGATAGGTTAGTATTTTTTTTTGTTTCCCTCAAAAAAGATTTTCTGTGTGGCTCATTTTTTAATTGCGATGGTCAAGTTTTAGTGTGTGAGGAACTATGAATAAGGAAGAGGAAATTACAACAGATTTTTATCATAGGTTTATCCTTCTTGTATTTTTTTAGAGAAATAAAGTATTTGGCTGTTTTTTTGGTGGAGGAGCCGTATCTGGTGAACCACATTAAATACTCTACTGAGTTTGTTATTCTCTTTTCTACACCTTTAATTTGTAGAAGCGATAAGAATTAGCATTTTATTTTCCACTATTGTGATCTATAGGGGATTGTTTTCCCAATGAACACATTTTATCCTTATTTCTAACACATTTAGTTTTTTTATTTATTATATCCTTATTTACAAAATAAGTCAATATGGACTATTTGATGCGCGTTGGCACATGTAAAACCGCATGGTGGTCCAATATCTTCATGTAGCCTAGGTAAGGGTCCTAGATGACTTCCATATATTAGTTTGTGATTGAGGGGTACAATCTTATAACAAAAGGCGTAAAGGGGTAAAAGAACTTCTAAACCCTCTTTAAAACTATAAAAGTGATGGAGAAAGAGTCTTATTTCTTATGGGACCATAATGGCTTTCTTGATCAGTTTTATGATATATGTTATAGAGGAGAAATCCTATTTCTCCAGGTGGCATTTATATGGCATAATGTGGTTGTGGACCCATAAAAATCTTTAGTTTTTTCTCAGAAGTTTGTGATTTCTCCCCATTGAACTATACCTAATTAATAAAGGGGTGTGTTTTTGAGGAATTTGGAAGAATTTTTACTTTTCCATTTTGGTTTTAGATCAATGTTGAAGCCCCTAGAATTCGTTGAGAGTCCATTGTGTAAGACTAGTTTTGGGGTGAAAATGACAGTTTTGGTGGTCCTGAGTGCAAGATGTATTTTGGTAGTGTTTCAGTCTAAGTGTGGGTCTATGCCTTGTGAAACCCTAAGGAGGTCATGAAATTTCTATTGATATGTATCAAAATTACCTCATAGGATTTGATAGGGTTTTCAGCTTCAGTTTTGAAGACCTAGTTTTTGGCAACTTGGTTTTCCTTTCTCCAAGAGTCTTCACATGTATGAGAGTCGTGGTATAGACGTGGTAAATAATGTAGAGGCATGAGAGGACTTTTAAACATGTATATCAATTTAATGTGTTAACAAATACGGACATTTATAAACCTAGAAATTTAGAGTCACATGGGCATAGATAAATGATAAGTATAGATCTAACATAAGCACTAAGTGAAAGAAATATGAAACCTAGGTGAAAAGAGGAAATAAGAAGAGAATTAGATGATTTTTCATTTCACAAATTTTGAAGTTGTGTTGAGCTGGAAAACTGAGTGAACAGGAGGACAAATACTGTCAGAACCCAAGTCCCAAAAATACATAACTGTCAGCTATTGTGGTAATATATGGGTCTGGACTGGTTCCAGGGGTCATAGGCATTACCTACTTAGGTTCTTGTTACCCATATAATAAAAACCTTAAAAATTAAATGTTGTAGTGACAAGATGTGCACTAATGTTCTCTGTTGGTCCCTTGTATGTCATTGGTACTCTCGAATTCTCGTAGGAACCTGTAAACAAAAATAATTCTTGCAAACCCCAAACAAATCAAATATTAACAAGAAAAGATGCAAATGGGGGAGTCAGAATGAACCTCGAAGGTCACCAACAGAGTAAAAAAAAAAAAACACAGAACTACTGACCCAGCACTGCACTACTCCATACTCATGTAGTTCTATGTGTCTATGAGAAACAGGCCCTAGGTGATCTTGTGTAAGATGCACTTTCTTGAAAAGAAACAAGGCAATACTAAGGGAGCACCATAAATAGATGTGGGGATGTCAAAATGAACTCCCCTCCATTTCATGTATGTAGAAAAGCACTTCCCTTGTCCTTGACTGAAGCTAGATTATTCTTTGCTGCTATTTGGAAATGCATTTGGATCCACGAATTAGGTGATAGTATAGATCTTAAGCTTTGGTCCCTTATTAATGGTCACATAGTCGTTGTTATTCTAATGATTTCCTTATTTGCATTTTGTATTACATATGAAGAATGCCGCTGCGCAAGAAACATCTGCCCAAAGATAAAAGAGACCCAAAATGGGTGAGAAAGATATAACGAAGGCTTGAGTGCCCAGAGGGGACGAGGGATCATGCCTAGTTGTCCTAGTTGGGTATTGTTGTCTATAGCCAGAAATAGAAATTAGTGAAGTATAGATTTGGGAAGTGAGATTTGTATACCATAAATAAAGTAAGAAAGAAATAAAGAGCCACATTATAAATGTTATCTCCTATTTTCCTCGCTAGGAATCTATGAATCCGTCGTCTGTATTAGGCACCTATAAATGACCCAAGTGTGTGATTTAAGTGTTACACTTCCCCTCTGTACTGTTGTTTGAGTGGGAATACTTTATAACCTAAAGGATATGAAGTGCATACCTGATAAGCATGTAGCTGCTTTGCGAAATCAGCCTAGGAGATAGGAAAAAGCGTGGAAGTGATAGATGAAGCGTAGGAAGCGAAAGACAAGAACGTGAGCTAGGGGTGAAAGAGTATGTTCACTTTACGTTGTCCCTATTGTTGTTAGTCACTGGATGGTGTTGGAATGATGGATTTTTTTTCCTTCTCATAAGGAAAATACGCCTGTAAAAATAGACTGAAACATGTAGTTAAAGGCAGTATTATAAAAGGTCGAAAAAATCATTCAACCATTATGGAAAAAAACCATGGAACACCACCGTAAGTAAAAATGTGAAAAGAAACACATGTGGCAAACAACAATAAAAACTAAATCATGGCGAAATACTGACAGAGCTATAGAAAATCATCTTGACAATAGTGAAGTTCTTAGCCCTACCAGCAACATGCTTTTCCCACATGGTGGAGACTCAATCGAGCCTCATGCTAGAATGAGTGGGGTGCTCCCTCTCGCGGAGATGCTAATTCCCGACAAAAGAATACACACCAACACTTTTAAACACGGCCGAGCTCGATAAGTCTCGGTACAGCAGCCTCTGTGTTGAAGTTTTACAAACCTCATTCAAACATTACCCCCCCGAGAAGCGCCCCTCCCGAAACAAAAAAGCAGAAGAGAAGAAAAAAGAAACCAGTGGGGGGGGAGAAATACGAATAGAAAGATTACACTTGCAGAAAAAAGCGCCAAGAGAAGCGTTCTTTTTACACTTCCTCCGTCCGAACCCCCCGACGCAAACTCAGGAATGAAAGAAAAAAGAGAGAAGAGCATGTTGGAGTGCTGGAAGAAGGGGGAGGAGGGGGGGAAAGGGGGGGGGAAAACTACGGAAACTAGGGGAGATGAGAGGTTTTATAATGTTCCCTGGTCTAGGAACCTAGGAAGGTCACGGTTTCCCAACACACAGGGGGGGGGGGGGGATTGTGTGTTGGGGGTGGGTGCTGAGACCTAAGTCATAGTCGTGACTACTTCTGTGACTGAATCTTTGTTGTTCCGAGACTGGGCTATGCTGAAATTGTGGAACCTGTGAACTTTTGAATGGGTTACTTAGTCCACCGTACCCCTTGTTTGGGGGTGCACTAATTTGTTCTAGAAGATGTGACCCCAACTGAGAGGACCGGAACCTATTTTGAAACTATACCCTATAGGGGGAAGGAATTTGCTTGGTAGATTCTCATGTACATGTAAAAAGTGGATGGAAAAAATGTAAGAGTCAATCATGACAATATGCAATAAAAGACAATGTGATTCTAGTCATCAAGAAGAAATGTAGACCAAAAATTTAGGTTAGAACCTGGACACACGCATAAATCACAAGACAATCAGGGCTGAAGTGGCCAAAAAAATAGAGTGTGCACACAATATAAAGGGCATAACCCAAAAATAATGGAAAACAATAACAAGTAAAGTGTCTGATAACCATGGTGGACAATTGTTCCTATAAATAAAATGCTGCACATGAAGCACCCATTGCATGCAGAAATATAAAAGTATGTCACATTAGGTATGATCCGATAATGTAGTGTGTTATTAAGAATGTATAAAAATGAAACAATAACACCTGCCGGTTTTATGCAAGTAATGACCCCTAAGAGCTGCTGTGAGCTGGTCGGAGGTATAGTGCCAAGCCTCCATGTTGCGTGTAATAGCTTTGAGTAAAGTTTGCATTTACAAACTGAATGCCAGTGAAACATGCTGTGGATATATAAAATATAATGAAATACGATTTGCCATCAATGAAACAAAGTGTACATGTAATTAGTAATAAAAGGCAAGACTAATGCACCCAAGATATTCATAATGATTTGACCTGTACATGGAATGAAGTGAACATACGTGTAGGAGTAGTATTCCTCCTGAGAGTAATGTGGATGAAATTTTGTGAGATGAGGTTCCTTTATCAATTCCCCCTAAACATTAAGAATTAACATAAACAGAGATTGTCACATCTGGGTGACATGGTTTGAATGGTGTGCGTTAGATAGATAGAATCTATGAATCACAAAGCATAGTAGAGAGTGAGGTGATTTGGTGAGGTTCCTTTCAATATTTACGACCCTCACATTCGAGTATGGAGCCATGGCAATTAGAGTATCAAAGGGGTAGTGTGCTGTGGAAAAATCGATGCGAGAAATATGTGGTCGTAAATGCACAAGTGTGTAATGTGTCGCATGTATGATGTGAGTGGTTCATGAATGTATCATCACCTCGAGCGTCAAGTGTGAACTATAACAATTAGAATTGCAATCAATCCTGGTAAGGATGTTAAAAGCTATGAGTTGTGTTAGAGTGTGTACAAAAGGAATAATCGGAGCATAAATTACATAGTAGGAAAAGCGAGACCCTGGTATGCTAAAGTCGGGAATAGTACGGATGATTCCCCCAAAGTGTAGAGTGGAGAAGAATCAAGTAATGTCATCTAAGAGTATCATCATTTCGCATGGTAAAAATTTAACTGTAGTGCATCAGATACTTGGTAGTAATAGTATGTTGTTGATCAGTAGGCGCCATTGCAACGTAGAGTTTACAGTTCCTTGCATATTCCTTATCATCAAAGGAGGTATGGATATTCCATAAGTGCATACATCGCGTACGAATAGTGGGAATAGAAGAGAAATGAATCAGAGCAATAAAAACATTTCCAAAGGCATGGGGAATGAAAATGTCGATCTGATCAAGATCTAATTGGCAAACCAATATAGTCAAGCAAGACCTAAGAGTTCCCAAATTAGTAGAGAAGTGTAGGAGGTGCGGAAACACAAAATTATGAGGAAACCAAAAATCAAAGAAAAAACATACGAACATACCATGATAGGAGATGGTGTGAATAGGGTGGTGGGAGAACAGCATCAATGTGAATTTGAGCTGAGCCAAGAAACATAGGTGGCAAAAAATATCACGAGAACAATGGATCAAATGGAATGTGTGGCCAACAAGAATATTTCATATCAATATACCATGTTCAGGAGGATCACACAGATGCAAGTTTCCTCATGAAGGTACTGAAGTGGTATGTCCCAATGATGCATGTAAGACCCCCATAACACTATACCTTAGTAAAAGTGGGGTTGATAGTGAACCAGATGTGACAATGTCAATGCACAAATGGGTGTCTTCAGGGGGGAAAGTTGTCTAGATAGTCCATGGGCTGGATCAGCAGCAAGATACATAGTAGTAGAATTTTGGAATAAATACGAATATTGGTTCTAGTGAAATATTGGAATGATATTATCACCGAGAACGAGATATGAAAAATCTTATGTAAGAATTTAAAGCATTAAGGAATGTAGAAGGAACTGCTTGCATTTATGAAGCATTGATCCTACTGAGTAAAGAAATTAATGGTAATTGGGATATCAATAATAAAGAATACTGTAGGAAGTAGTATTGGTTGGGCCAACCGTGATGTCGAAATAATAGCGCCTATGCATGGATGCATAGTAGAATCATATGTCTGGATAAAAATAGATGTTTGGTTAAGATTAACTAAAGAAAGGCCTCTATTTTAATGAATGATAAAGTATAAAGATTAAGCTCAGATCCATTATAGAATAAAGTGTTTTTAATACCCAAGTTATTGATTCAAACCCATATATAAAGGAGAGGATCATTTTCATAAACATAAAGATTGTCAGCTATAGTAGATGGAAAAGTAAGTTGTTCATAAAATGCATCTACAAATGTCAGATAAATTATGTTCAAATGGGTAGTACAAGGAATATAGGTTTTAACCAAGCGAGTAATTATTTTAGCTCGATAATCATGATTGACTAGCAGGAAATCATGAATGGAGATATCCATGATGAGAGGATGAAAGAAGTGATAAAATGAATACCCAAAAGCTCTCGAATAAGATGGGTTCACCAAATGATTTAACAAATATGGAAATTTGTAAAACACTAGATATTTTAGAGTCACATACAATAGATCAAATGCTAAAGTATAAATTTGACCTAAGCAATAAGCAAGAGAAATATGAAACCCTAGGTGCAAGAGAGGAAATAAGATACTTAGATGATTCCAAAATAAATATTGAGGTGTGTTGAGCTAGAAAATTGATTGAATAGGAGGATAGACTAATGCAACTAAGCCCAGAAAATTACAGAAATATCAGATATGTCGAGATTGGGGCACCTGGACTGGGTCATGGGTGCCTAGGCATTGGAGATTGGTTTTGGGTGCTGACTACTGTGAAAAACCTCATACACTAAAATTTGCAGTTTCACAGGAAGTTCGCTAATGTTCGTTGTTAGTCACCTATATATAATGTATGATGGTCGAATTTATTAGTAACATGCAAAATAAAAAGCCTCCTATAAAACCCCAAAACACATGAAATATTAAAAATAAAAATATATAGATGGGGAGTCTGATTGACCCTGATGGTCACCAGACAGAGTGAACTTATGAATGAGGAATGTACTCCATCTTAGAATCTATGTAGTTATGTGTATGTGAAGAATCATGCCCTAGGTGGATCTTGTGCAAGATCCACTTGATAGAAAGAAATAACTAGATGTAGCAATATCGATATATGTGTGCATGCCAAAATGAACTTCCCCTCCTATGCCTGTTTGCAAAAAAAAATTCCCTTGTCCCTTGAATGAATCTATATGGATGATTTTATTCTCTTAAAATGCCTTCAGATGCAACCTTAGGTGATAGTAATAGATGCTTAGACCTTGCTCCCTTATTATGGTCATAAAGCTTTGTATTTATATTATTCCCTTATTTGAATTGTTAATTAACATTGAAAAGGAAAAAAATGAGAAAACAAGATTCAAAAAATATAAAAGAGAGCCAAAATGGGTGAGAAAGATATAAAGAGGTCGGGGTGCAAAGAGGGGATGAGGGAACTTGGGTGGTAGCATCTTAGCTGGGTGCTAGTGTTTAGATCCAAGAAAGATAAAGTGGTGAAAGTCAAATTGAGTAGTCAAGTGTGCAAGACCGAAAACAAGAAAGAAAACAAAGAAAGAGGCCAAAGATAGATGCTAATTACTAGTTTTCTCTCTTAGGAATCATATGAATAGTAATATGTGATTAGGACCTAGAAATGTACCCAAGTGCATGATTTAGTGTCTACAAGATGTATGATGACTGCCATGTAGGCTGAAGTGGTCTTGATTTTAGTGAGAAGGTGTTTGGGTGCATTTAAGCATATATGGAACTAATGAAGGATTTGGGTATGAAGATGATATTACTGATCTAAGTGGTCTTATGGATGATATTTTAAGAATGTGTTTCAAATTTTTGAAAGTGAATTTTACCTATTATGTCCGACATAGATGTTTTGTAATCATGATATACAACAGCTTATGGAAGGTGTAAGAGGTATTCTTGAACGTCAAGAGAGGGAAGAGAAGATGATATAATTTTCTAGAGAGTGATCAGATACTGGTGAGATAGGTCAGATGACGTAATCAACTTGAAGGAAGAAGTTATTAAGCAAGAAAGTCTAGAAGGTAGTTTTTGAGAAAATAGAAGGAAAGAGAGTTTCATAGTGTCATCATCATTTTCTCATGTAACATTTTATAGGTGACAAATAAATTAGGTGGTTTTAACTATTGTTGAGTCACGTAGGTTGGTTGGTGCTTCCTTATAGGGTTCATGATCTACTAAATTTAGGGTTTGGTGCTCCTTATAAGGTTGGTGCCTCACTAAACCTAGGGGTTGGTGCTCCTTTTTAAGCTGATGCTCAACTAAATTTCAATCATTTCTCTAATACATCCATGTTTTAGTGGGTTTTCTTCCCCTTGAGTTTTTCCCACTTATACCTTTATTTCTTGTGTTCTCTTGTTCTCATCTATGGTTATGTTTCTTGTTTAATACAAGGTTAATGGTGAATGGTTGATTTGAATTGTTAATTAATGAATGTTAAAGTAAATGTGAAATAATTTTTTTAAAAATAACTTATTCACCCCCTCTCATTGGTCGTGCTAACAATTTTTTTAACCTTTATAAGCCTATATCAATAAGTAAATCAGACCTCATTTGATAACTTAGCACTTTAATAACTCCTCATGCAAAAGAGAGGACAAAAGGAACTCCAAGATTCTTAAACTATGAAATAAATTATGCACATACATTAGGGTAGTACCCTCTATAAGTTTAAAGTCTCCGATCCAGGTAATAGTCCCCATTTCTTTTCTTCTATAAATAAAAATACCCTTAGAAGTATTTAATTAAGTTTGAAAACTCAGGCAGGTATTTAAATCAAAGAATGTTTTTACCACTTCTGATTACAAAATGTAAGATATAAAAATTCTAGGAGATGAAGTCAATTTGATTGAGCCCTCTTTGATTAGTTATGATATTAGCAATAGTGCAAGGGGTTATCCCACACAACCACCTAATTTGGTTTTACTGAGTCCCTTTTTGCACTAATGAGGGTTGAGCAGCGTTATAAGCCTTCCAAAAATAGTGAAGAAATATATACACACAATACCCTTTACAAGTAGAAAAACAATTAAGAAGTTATATATCCATAATATGAGTAGGTACAAGACCATATAGAAGGGTAAGGACTATACGAATTCTTTAGACCTAGTTATAAAGTTTTGACTAGGTGTAGTTTCATGTGTCAATTTTAGTAACAAAGCAATTTCATTCTTAGATCACACTATCTTCACTTTCATATCACTCAATATTTCCCAAATACACATAAAATAAACTAAGTGGAATCTTTGCTTTACCTTTTTATATTTTCTGGGTCAAAGTCACTTTTTAAAGCATTATTCTGATTTGGGAAATTAATGTTGGAAGTCAGTTACATTATAATATCCTCCTATTAATTTTATTTCATTCTTTTCATGTATGTTAATAAAAAACACATTAAATCTTAAAAGGGAATGAAATAAGAATTCAAAAAAAGTGAAATAACCTTGAGTGATTTAGCATTGATATTTGCAATAATATCTTATGAGAATTCCATTTGAGCTATAAAGTGCAATTGATTTTTTTTACAGGCTTCCATATTTCAAATATTCACATTAAGGCCAAGTTTTTTATTTTGTTTTTACTATGCACGGATAGAACATTATGACACAACGATGGTGAAGTAGAGTTGGTTTTTTTTTCCGACCAAAACAGGGATGTCAGGTTATTCTTCTCAGTCACTCAGTTTGTTTAGTGGTGGGGCGGGCCCAGGATGGACCTGGGATCTCTGTCTCGCCTCTTATCTTCTTGAGCTTTTAAAAGTGTGAACACGCTGTTTGCCGCATATCTCAACACAAGGCATCAAGAGATCTATTGAGGATAAGGTAAAAGATGAGGGGGTGGTTTCTGGGCTGGGAATGGGTCTGTGGGTGGGGTGTTGATGTCGGCCACCTGCACACTACACAATATATATTTCCAACTAAAGGCATAGCGGCTTCTGGAAAGGGGAAGGTAAGGAGGGGGGAAAAGGTAGGTGAAGAGACGACTCGCACAATCAGTTCAGGCATAGAGGACTGCCAAAAAATTAACAATCTGGGGAGAGAGAAGCAGTTGTCGGGATGTACCTAGAGGAGAGGTGAAGGAATGACGGTCGTGTATCAGAACGAGGTATGCATTAGAGTGGTGGTAACTCAGGCGGAAACTGATAAACTACTCAAGTCTTTGGGCGAAGGAATTGGGGTTGACCGCCTCCATATCACAACAAGCGAATCTCTGTAAGAACAACGGGTAGAATAGGGGGATGGGGGTGAGATCTCGAGAGACATCGAGAACTACTCAGAAAGAGATCCACAATCGCACACAAGGGGCTAAGACAAAGGAGTGATGATGGCTTCTTGTACGGGATGTCAGAGGGAAGCTGAAGTCTCAGGTCATCTCTCTCGTATAGAGATCGCAAGTGCTCTGAGAATCGAAAGACGAGAAAAAACGAAATACGAATTGTAGAACGTTGGGATCACACAAGGGTGGGGATCTCTACTCAAGTGGGGAAGAAGAAAAGATCAGAAGTCAATGTGGGGTCTGGGGAGGGGGTGAAGATAGAGGATCAGAAGAACTGCTGAAGATGACAAAATGGTAGGGGGGTGGTCTGGTGAGTGGCTGAAACGGAAGGGGGGTGGGAAGGAGGGGGGGGTGGGGACTGGGGGGTGGTGGAGAAAGAAAGGGTGTGGGGTCGCGAAAAGGGATGGGGAGGAGGGGGGGGGGGTGGTTGTGGAGGATGGGGAAAGAGGTGAAGGTATGTCAGGGTGACAATGGGGGGGCTGGGGAGATCTGAGGGGTGAGAGGATATCTGGGGTGGTGTGGAAGTGGCGGATGGGAAGATAGAGAGTATGAGGGGGGTGAGTGCGGGAGGGGGGACTGCTGAGGAAAAAGTGGGGTGGAAGATGTGGGGAGGAGGGGGAAGTGGGGTGTGAGCGGGGGGAGGGGTGCAGGCCGAAAGAGTTAGGTCGAGGGTGGGGCCGGAGAATAATAGGGTGGAGGAGATAGGGTGGGTGACAGTAAGTCTGTGGGGCCTAGGAAGAAAATGTTGGTCCTAGGCATAGAAGGTGACCCAGGCCGGCAGAGAGGAGAGAGCAGAGGATGGGGTCGACAGGGGGGGGGCGCCGGCGTCCGCGCAGGGCGAACACACGAGGGAGGAGGGGCACGCTCGCGAGAAGGGGAAACAGAGAGGCTAGGAGAGGGGGTCCTGGCTGGCCGGCTTCTGCGGCCAGGCTCTTTATATACTATCAATGTGAAATTGTTAATTCCATGTATCTTTAAGGGCCTTCTCTAAAGGTGTAACATGTTAATATATATTCTCTTATTGATCCTTGTGTTGAAATCGATCTTATTCCAAAGTAATTTGATAATCCTAATACTTATCTCACTCTAGATCCACAATCTATAAATGGTCATAACAATTAAAGTTTTCATAATGCTATCCCATAATTGATTATAACTTTACAAAATTATTTTCAAATACAAATTCAATTTATAATTATTAAGCTTAAATGACTTAGGGAAGAGGTAGAAATCCTACATAATGTCTTACATATTCCTACACATTCACAAGACCATATACCTACACCATCTTTGGAGCTTGATTTTGATGTTATAAATGAATTACCTACTTTTGGGAAAGTCAATTTTTTGAATTGTGACAATATTTCGTTTCAAATTACACTTAAATATACAACTACTATAAATACTCCTTTCCAATCTCACATACTATGATCCCTTTGCAATTTATACATGCTTATCCTTATTCTACTATGACATATTTTAAGCCTACACCTCCTTCAACATTTGGGATTGTCTCACCTCCTTATGAGGATCTTATTGGGTATCCCTTGCGCTACCCCATTTCCCATACATATCTATTTTAAAAAACATTCAAATAGTCACATAATATAAAAAATATTCATATATTAGCAAAAATACAAAACCAGGACATGTTTATGGTTTAATTTATGTACTTGTCACTTTATATATGTTTATTTTCACTTAGGTTTGATAGATAGCATATGATTTTTATATAATCTCACACACATGAATTTTAGAGGTATATATATATATATATATATATTGATATAGGACACACCTAGGTTGATACATGATGACTGATGTTGGCTTGGTTTTTTCCCATTGATGATACTCTTTAGGGGCATCTGACAAACTATACATGTGATTTTATTTTCAGTGTAGTTATTTAATACTTCCTCATAACTCTTGATTACATACATAGTTTCTATGATATATTTCAAGATAACATGACTAACACATGTTTCTTGTGAAATGCTATTATATATTTCTATCTATGATTTTACTATCATTGTTTATTATACTTTCTTAGAACATTGCAGTTATTACTTGCTTGAATACTTTTTTGTTCCAATCTTGGCATATGGTTGCTTTTTTTCTTTTTTGATTACTAAAATCCATGATTTATTAGTATATATGGTCTGAGTTCCTTGATGTTCTTGTGACACTATGGGTTTCCCATTTTTTATCTCAACTTCCATCTTGTATAAATACATCTGTTTCTTTGTATGTAGTCTACAATTCCTTATATTACAATTTTCTTGTGACATCATAGGTGTCCCCATGTTTGTAGCTCTATTCCTCCATGTGACCATGTTTCTATACTATTTATTTACACTCTTAAACTACTATTATCACTCTTTATTATCAAATGTTGAATATTTTTACTGTTCACATTAGATTGATTGAGTCTTTCTACACTATTGTATTTACTTATATACACATATACTATTGTTCATCTTACTTATGACATGCTAACTCTTTCTATACTTTTGTGTTTATTCTATACACATGTACTATTTATTTTTTCATGTTACATTTTGTTATCTTGGTGTTCCATGATATCCACTACGCACAAACCCTATTTATAGGTACAAGTTCCCAATGATGGCCACCATTCCATTCTTCTATGTGATCCTATGTAGATTATCAAACTTATCACACTATGGGCTATGCACTCAAATTCTTTATCTCAAATGCCCCCAAAAATGTCATTCATTAGGATATATTATATATATATGTAGATTATAGGAGACATAAATAAGTTTTTGTATTGTCGAAATCCTTAAAAAGGGTTACAAATACTAAAAAGTGAAATAATTTAATAAATGTCATAATTGTACACTACACTTAAGACCATAATACGGTCCAAACCACACTATACATTCTCTGACAGAGGATAGATTCTTATAAAATTTGATTAATCTCATATTCTATCATCTATTGATATGTTTTTTATATAGGTTTAGACACATGTTATTTAGTTTAAAACATTATACACAAGACATGATTACTTCATTCCTTCTCCTCCACACTACTCATAGATAGTTTTAAGAATAGGGTTTGGGGGTATGTGATTACTTATGCTTTATTTTATTCTAGTATTTATACAGTCATTCTTAAAAATATGACACATAGTGGGGCATGGTATAACCATTCCTTTTCTAACTATGTGGTTTTAAATTACTCAACAATTACAAAAAAGTAAAAAATAGACCTAGATCCATTTGGAGTGGTGTGGTTTTTGGGGTTGTGGAAGGTATCAAAGTGGAAAATGTATTTGTAGGTTTTACTTCCTCTCCTCTCATAAATTTAAAGGGGAATTTCTTATGATTAGTAAACATTATGCGATGTGAGTATTCCCTCTTAATGAGGTACATAGGTTCCTCTTACTCCTTTTGTGTTAGGTTGCATATGATAAATGCTCATATTTATCCTTCAACACAATTGGGGAATGATCAACCCAAATCCATCAAAATCTCAGAAAAATCTAAAAATATCCAAAGTACAAAGAGAATGATAACTCTTCCCTCTATAGAATGAACATGTTTATTCCATCCATGTTTTGTATCCCTCTTTACTTTATGCAAGTTCAAAGTCATAAAATAATTTACAAGTATTATTTATACTTTGAGTTACAAATCATTTCATATCATATATGTTGACTACCCTTTATTTTAAAGGTATTACTATGGATCATACCAATATCAACATATCACAAGAAAACTATTGATGAAATAAAATGTGTGTACATGGTCATGTATGTTTTTTTTAAGTGTGCAATTGCTAATTACACACTTAAACTATGGGGGAAAACATGGACACTCAAATTTGGTAACTTATCCTTTTACAATAAAAAGGTTGGATATTCTCCTTTGCTAAGACAATTGATCATATTCTAAGTCCAATCACTACATCTATTTAGCTCTATCATGACTTACTAAAATTTACACTTTGCAATGTAAAAAGATTAGTGAATATTAATAAATCATACATGAGCATCATTATATAAAATTCTATTTTAAATCACTTGCTTCTTATCTTAAGCTATATAGTTTGGTTATAATATGTTATACAATCCTATCCAAATTGTATTATCTTTTTTTTTTTGTATTGTATTGGCTCTCATTATATTTTAACTCTAATTTCAATTTGAATATCTTTATTGCATCATTTCATCATCCTAGTATTAGCCTTATCGTAATATTTCACCTACATAAAGCTATAAAAGAAACTCAATATAACTTTATAAGTTACCCAGAAATATTATAAACTACTCTTGTAAATATCATTCAAAAGCACTTCCAAAAACATCTCCTAGATATTCCTAAATCAATTTCAAACTATTTATAGTAGTCACCACTACATATTTGAATCACTAAATAAATCAAAGAGTTTAGTTTCCTCCATTTTAAAGCATGAAAAGGTCCTAGAGCCATGTCTTAGAAAGATAAAAGTCACTCAAAGAATTGTAACAGGATGTCAAGTGACAAATGATTAGGTCACATAGCTAAAGTGCACTACAAATCACTATGAAAAAATTGGGTATATTATCTACTCTATAGCTATCCAAATATATTTGTGCCAAGAGAGATGAGAGAGCTCATAGGGGGTTGTTTAGATCATAATAACACTTACACAAGAACTTAAGAGAATTACATGAGGCTTGATCCCACATGAGGGCATGTAGTATAGCACATGGATTGGTTTATGGGGGAGGTTACAATGCCAAATGTAGTATAACCTGATGGTAGACATGATTTGTCATTTTGGTCATATAATTATTTAATGAAGCTTACTATAATTGTATATGGTTTCCACTTTTTTGTAAGTGATTACAGGTCATCCCAAGGTTGTGAAAACAAGAGTGAAATACATCAAATAAAATTTATAGGTAGGAAAAACACATAAGTTATAGATCTTGACTGTAGAAGGGTCCAAGACCATATAGATGTATCTAGTCCCATATAATACATATGTAACCAGACCCATGAAATATATTTTTAAATTCTTTAACAACCTTAGTATCCAGTTCCACAATTGGAAATGAAGCATCTATAGTTTCTAATACGAATTTTCCAATTCTATGGAAATCCTTGAGTATCCTATGTTTTTGACCCATAAAACTAATCATTCATCTCCTCTTGTGTATTTGAGTGTTATTTTACTGTTGATCATGGTTAAAGGTATAAATGAAATATTATGATTATGCATGATTAATTTTTAATTAATTTCATCATAATAATATCCTAAGATAAACCCTTACATTATTTAATTAGGGTAGACACACACACACACACACACACACACACACACACACACACACACACACACACACACACACACACACACACACACACACACACACACACACACACACACAACCTTTGATAGATTTATTGTTTTCCTTTGCAGTGGTTTTTGGAATGTTCTATGGTGAAACCTGCAACAAAGAGTGTAGTTAATGTTAATAGTAGAAATAGAAATGTAACTCAAATGTAACTAATTCTTGTAAATTTGAAAAATTAAACCTGTAAAAATTAAGGATATAAAAAACATAGAAGAAATACACATGTTCATTTTTTGGAAGCACAATATATAATTATTTCTTTGGAGATTTCAATTTATTAGTATAATGTCAAAGTATTGGGGGTGATTACTCAATTATTATTATAAAGGAGAAATCAGATTATGAAATGAATTTGAGTACACATAACCCAACATTGAAGAGGAGAGGTACCAAAAAAAAAACAAATAAGGGGGAAGAGTAGTGTATAAAGTATTTAAAAACCACGATATCTTCCCATAAAAATAGAGAGATGAAATAAAGGACAACATATGAGTTTTTTTCCTACTTTGATACCTTCCAACCACATAGACACGTCATTATAAATAGATCTAGGCTTATTTTTGTAAATATAACAGGAGGTTTGTAAAGGAATGGATGACCCATGAAACCAAAGTGTTTTATACATATATGTAGGATTATGAAAATGCCAAGTAATGAAAAGGATAAGAAGTCCCATGCCCCTAAAACCCATATCTATCATTGTATATAAATTACATAATGGAAAAGGAATGAAATACTTATGCTCTTGTATTATAATTTGAGATGTTTCATTTGTGTTTAAATCTATATTAGAATTATTTAAATGCATGTACCCACATTATATACATATGATAATCTACATAAGATCATATGGAAGGCTATAATGGTGGCCGCTATTAGGATATTGTTTGTACGAGAGCTTTTCACATGGTGGAGACCATTGGAAACAAATAAAATAACAAAGGATGTAATAAGAAAGATGACTAATGATAGAAATCATTTATTAGAGAATAAAACAAGGGAAGAGGAAAAAATATTCAATCAATTCAAAATAATTAATAACATGTTAAAGAGTCACATTAAGGATTATATCCTCAAACATGGGACACCCATAATATCAAAAGATAATCATAGGGAAGGAACATATGATGAATACAAATAGTGAAGTACATAAATAAAAGAGACACATAGAGCCAAAAATATGGGACACCCATAATTTCATTAGAGAAATAGGGAACTCAAGACAATTACAATCACCATTAAAGAAAGAAATTAATCTAGAGAGTTAGTATATTAAACAATAGTAAAAGAATCACATCCAGTAAGATAGGTTAGCACTACATAAGACACAGTTGTTAGTCTTGTTAGTCTAAAAGATAACATATACACAATATAGATAATTGAGCACAATGAGGAAGTGGAAATAATTGAAATGAAACAAAAGCACCTATATAGTGTAGGAGATTACCCAAATGATCAACATCATTGGGAAGGGACTAGATAGACACTTTTCATCATGTACCAATATGTGTGTCCTACTTTAAGGTCAACATACCTCATAAATGTATCTGTTTATATACTGTGTAGAATTGTATGTTATCTATAAAACAATTATCGCCTGAGATTACACCCTTTGTTGAAGCTACACTCAAAACCTTAGTGAAACATAGAAAGACCTCCAAAGTGTTGGAAAATGACACATTTAAGGTCAATTTATGAAGAAGTCCGGATTTATTCTATCCTAGCTCACTGCGACTAACTAACAAACATTACACTAAAACTATAAAATCCTATCCTAAATACTTCAAGAGACCAGGGTTGAAAGAAGGAAATGCTAAAAATAAAGAAAGGTGATGAAAAAAATTAGAATATGGATCGATTTTGGCTCTAGGGATATAAGTATAAAAATACATGTAAAGAACAAAAGGATACACACAAATTATTTGGAAGAAATGAACAAATTAAGACTAAAGGAGAGAAAGAGGGTTAAAATATTCACATTAAAGACTAATGCATTCAAAAGAAGGATATCATACTTACACATAATATGAAGATCTCATCCATTAATAGAATAACAAATTTGAGTTGTGTGAAAAATTCATAGTTGTGTTACAAAGGTTGAAAACAAAAATATTCGAGCTCAAAAATGAAGAGCTATCAGACTTAGTATAAAAGTGAACCCTTTACATGTGATTTCACACCTACATTTATATAAATTGAGAGAGGAAGAAGAGGAAAATGATCACATCCAGTGATCATTTAATTCAACCACCCTACTAAAATAGAGGACCAAACACTATTGATTTTGTAGGATAGGTATGAGCTCTTGACATTGCTCCAATAGCACACCATCAAATTACTAGTGCAGGAGGGTGGTACCATTCAACATTAAATTATATTTGTTGGAGTGGTTGAGTGCTTGGTTTGAATTAGGAAGGATTTTTTTGGGATTTATGGGTTTTGTTGTTCCACCACCTTCTACTTTACTTTGATTAACTCATGTGACCTACAAATTTATTTCTGACTTCTTCCTTGATCCGTGAAAAACTATTGACCCCCAAAATTCCTTTTACTACACGTGACCTAATATTTCCTCTCCCCATGGATTGTGATTCATTCCCTCAAGTCTTTTATATTTCACGGAATTTTTCCTTGTATTGTGGTCTCTTTTTACATGGAGTTTTATTTGTCTTACATCATGAGATGAATTTTCCTTCATTCCATAGGTGTTGTTTACTCGGCGGACCTTTTGTTACACAAAATTCCTTATTTTCCTCTGCACTTAATTTTTTCCCCCCTATAATTAGCCTTTCTTTTCCCACAATGCTGAAAATGTCTTTTTCCTTTGTTTTGTGACATAGTTTCCCCACAACCATGTTCATTTGTTATGTGGGGTTAGGTGATCCTGTAGAACACTACATATTGTAAACCCATGGAACACTAAATTTTTAAGTTTTTTGTGGAACACTAATTCTTCCTCTTTATAGACCTTATTTCCAGTTGAAACTTGAATGTATTTTTTGAATAACCACGAGTTCTTATTTGGAAAGTGGTTTAGTAACATTTAAGGACATCTACCTACTATATGGGTTTATAAATATCCTGAGAAATCCCTTAGGCATGGAGTCAACATACAACTAAGAAATTTTTTGTGAAATTATGCTGCTCCTTCATCCATGGTCTCTCACTTTGCTTCATGGCTTCCAACATCAAGAATGCAAATGAAACCAACAATTGTGAAACAAAACACTTATTTAAGACATCACCACAAGGATTAAGGAAAATAGAACTTGTTTAGTGATATCCATACAATAAAAGGAGGGACCATACAACAATAACAAGGAAAAAAAAATGAGAAAAACAACTATTTACAAGATGTAATAAATAGACTCACTCAAAAGAGTTGGCTTATTATTAAGGATTTGAAGTGCCTGCACATAAATCCTAGAAAAATCAAAAGAGTTGGCTTATTTACAAGAAGTGATGATATATGGCCCACTCCAAAGTGCATCAAACTTAGAGTGTCACCCTAGTTTATATCTATGTACATTCCCCTTCAAAACCATATCTCTTATTTTGAAATCTTGAGCTTTATCTTTCTTATCAAATCACTGTTTGGTTAAAATTTGATGTTCCTCTTACCTGATCATGGTAGATTGGCTCAATTCTTCAAGATGAACCAAATCATTTGTTTAAACTTTTGTTCAACCTTTTCTTTCCAATTCCAACTAATTTGCTAGTTCGAAATAAGGCAACCCAAAAGATAATGGAAGCCCGACCTCTCAACAATATATAAGGATGAAAGGAGAATTTCCAATTGATATTTTAGATGTGATATTTTCATCCCAAAGATATTTTTTAATATTTGTATGCCACTTTATAAAATTCATATCCATTATTCCCTTCATTATTTTGATCATGTTTTTGTTTGTAGACTCACCTAATCCATTAAGTCATTACCTTGAGGGAAATAATTAGAAGAAGTATTCAGGTAGATGCCATGATTGAGATCCCAGTTAAACATATAATAGCATAATATTTCCTTAGAATTATTAGAAATGATAGTTTAGGGAACCCTAAACCTTGTTACAATATCCTCCAAGAAAACAAAGATAGTTGATTCAGTTGCTTCCTTGAATGCCACAACTTCTATCCACCTAGTAAAGTAACCAATCACTATTAGGACCCATTTTTAATCCACACTTAACATTGGATTGATCATGCCAATAAAGTCATGCCCCCACTAAGAGAAGGGTTCATCCACCTAAATTAGATGCAGTGGGAGGGATTTCATCTTCTTTTTAGTAGTGAAAATAGTAAATTCCTTGCACTTTATAACCCATCAATGATAATCCATAAAAAATGTAAGACATAAGTATATTGATTTCAAGATTTTTATTATCGTGGCTTTTGATGAGAAACACCCACTAGAAAATCCAATGTGAAATTCCACCAATACCTTTCTCAATTTATCTCCCTCAATGCATCTTAGTAACAATCTATCCAAGTTCTTTCTAAAAATAACACTACTTATTAATGTGTAAGGAATGGATTATAATCTTAAATGCCACCTTTTATCTTTGCTTAAACTAGGAGGATATTCACTAGTATATAAGAATTTGGCCATGTTGTTTCTCTAACTATTGTCATAAGGAAATCTTATATTATCGTTTTCTTTTTCTTCCTCTAAGAGATAGGAAACTTCTTGATCATTTTCAGCATCTGAATAAAAATATTCACATAATGATTTTCCTCTAACCAATTTGGTGGCCTTGATAATACCTGATATTTTTCACCCATATAATTTTCTTTTCATTGATTTATGCTTCCATAATGAAGTCTATCACAATAATATGAGAGACTAATATCTTGATGCTATTAGTTTTGAGCATATGCTTGAATTTATTAAGAGCTATCATGATGGAAAAAAAAATTCTTTTGTACATGACTATATTTCAAATCCTAGTCCTTTAACATCCGACTAAAGAAGCTCATTGGTTGTCCTAAACCTTTTTCACTCTTTTGTGTCAACACCACAACAAAAATAGGTTTAACAACATAGGAATATATGATTAGGTCCTTTGAATAACATGCGCTGATTAGAGCGAGTTCTTGAGAATTTACCTATTTTATATTTTCAAAGCTTTCCTTTCCTTCCTTAGTCCATTTAAAATACACATACTTCTTGAACATCAAGGTAATGAGCTTGAAAAGTCCTAAAAATTTAGGAATGAACTTCCTAATAAAAATAATTAATGTCAAGGAAATATTGTAGTGATTTCTTATGAGCTGGAATTGAGGGAGACAGAGTGGTTGAAATCCTATCTAAATCATGTTGGAGAAATAATGTTTTGGATAGAAAAATTCGGGTTCTCTCACTAATAGTGTGGACTAAGTCCATATTATTGAATGGGGCAGCTCCATTTATTGAAAATAGGAAATATTTACTCTATTCTAATTTATTGGGAGGTGGTCTTTTGACTAGGGATCACATAGGAGTACTTTCCTATGCCTGTGGAAAAGTGCTTGTAAGTAATACACGAGATGAAACAATTAGAAAGAGAGAGACAAGAAGAGAATAACAAGGAGGTTTTTGTACATTAAGTATCAAATAAGACTTTATTTCCTCAAAACCAAAATATAAAAATGAACTCAATGAGAATAAACCATTCACATATAACAAATAACAAGATACAAGAAAAAAAAAGTCTCATTGCATTATATTCAATAAGTACATGCTTATGGAGTGAAATTGAGATGGATAGGAATGCATTAGAATAGGGAATGGAAGAATTTAACTATCTTTCTTCTTAACAAAGTATGAGAGCTAGAGAACAATAATAACCACCCTCATTTTCTTATTCTGGTTCTTCAATTTCTTCCTCTTCCTCCTTCGCATCGCAGGATGCATTTATGGGAGGTACTTGAAGAAAAATTCTATAGTGAAGTGGACCAATCCTTTTATTATTTTTAAAATTCTTCCTAAGAGAATATTTGTACATGGAACATTGATCCAACTATTTCTTAAGGGAGATGACATCATTAACTAACTTCTGTACCAATGAGTATGTGTTTCCTACATTTAAACTCTTCCCTTTTTCTTTACTCATACCTTTTTTGGTCTTTCTAAACATGATCAAGCCATCTTCCACTTCAACTGCAAGTATTTATGCTTCTTCCAAATCAATTGGTTAAGTTCTTCTTAGCATAAAACTAACTTCAAGAAGTTGAGTATTCATCAAGAATATTAACTTGTTTTCCTTAACAGGCTAGGAAACTTCAGGGATATTATACAACATTCTATTGAAATTAGCTATGAACTCCCTCATGGGCTCATCTGGACTTTTCTTTAGTTGAGACCATTGTCTAAGAAGAGCATGAACATCTTCGCAATGTTCAAACCTAGATTCAAATTGGTTTATCATATCATTCCAATTAGTGATAAACCTACTTGGAAGGTGATAGAACCAATTTGTGGCCACATCTTGAAAATATTATAGAAACAAAGAGACTGACACATCTTCATATCCTACACCTATTACTACAAAATCCACGATGAAATATGCAATGTGGTCATCAAATTTTGTTTCCCATCCCTATAGAACTTAGGAAAGTTCTTCTAGAATCCCTTAGGAAGTTCATGAAAAATAGAGTTGATAGCCAATGGACTTGTGTTTTTAGCCCATGCCAATGGTTATTTTTGAGCCATATGTGGTTCTTCTTCTTTAACTATTTCTTCTTCTTCTTCAACTCTTTCTACAACCTCTTCTGTAACTTCTCCTTATAGAGGAATATAATTCAATGGTTGAATTGCTGACTCGTTGAATGAACATTCAAGAGAAAAGGTAGGATCAAATATTGGAAAGTACTATTGACCTATTATCCTTAAAATTTGATTAATAGGAAGTTTGAAATCAACTTCCAATTGATCTTCAAAATTTGGATCAATCATATCACTAGTTTTGGAGGACCTTGTATACCTTCTTTCTACCATCTTGAATGCACAGTTCAAACAAAGTTCTTCTAATCTCTTCTCTGTTTATTTTGAGCTTAGTTTTCCAGTTGCAAAGCTTGTGCATCCTCTTTTTAAAGGTCAAATATTATTGAAGCTATGTGGAAGTGTTTCACTAATAAGAAGTGTACGTATAAGAAAAATGTTTAAGGTAGAAGGTTGGGTACGTGAGGAATAACTGGAGGTCATGATGAGGTTGTCCACCATTAAAGACCAAGCTAATCGAGGGAATTCCTTTTTATTTGGGAAGGACTGCCTGAAAATAAACACAAGACCACAAGATAGAATTAGAAGCATCAGTTGGTGGATTTCTTAGTGGGAGCTAGATCCAGGAAGTGGATTACTTCCTAGAAGGCTATTAATCCATGTTTTAAGAAAAAATAAATGCTGATGATAACATGAAATAGAGAGTCGTACTATATTTGTATAATTTAGGTATCTCACATAAGAAAAGTAATTAAAATATAATCTAAATAGTGAATACAAGATTAAAATTAAATTATGTGGTGGGTTGTTAAGGTCTATAGGTGTAACAAAGGGTGTTATGGAGGTCTGGGTGAAGTTATAGGAGGTTTTGAGAGGTTTTGGGTAGGTAAATTAGTTGACTAGTCTGAGGGAGAATGCCAAACACAAAAACTGATACCAGTTGAAGGAACTGATGTCAGTCACTGGTTTTTGCCAGTATCAACTAGCTAACCAATCATGGTAGGGGAAATTGGGTGCCAAAGTAGAAACAAGGTTGGTTCAGGATCTCTGTGATTACACAGAGTGTTGGTAAGGCTCAGGTATGGTGTTGGGATTTAAGTGAAGGCTTAGCATGGGGCAGAGAGGTGATTGGAAAGGTAAAGAGGTTCAGGTAGATGGTTGACATATGGTATTCATGTTAGAAGCAAGTAGTACAACATAAGAAAATAAGAGATCTAAAACAAAAATTAAGAACTAACAACTTGGATAAGACACTTATTTGAAGACCTAGAGATTGGTAGATGTAGTGGTTGGTGGGAATTCATAGGAGAAATGGGTATGGATCCATTGCTATGAAAATTAATCTTGTTTACTTCCTTGTATGAATGATTCGAGACTATGGAGCAAGAGGTTGGTTGCTATTGAAGAACTTGGATGCTCTAGTGTGGTGTTTGATTGTCGGATGCTTGATAAAATGTTTGAATGTGAATGAATAATATAAAATCCAACCAAAAGAAGAACCCGAGGAAAGATTTTGAAATCCTTATTTAAAGGAAGCAATGGTGGTTCCTTGATTGGCACCGGTAGAGGAATGACCTGCGTCCGTTAGAGGTAAATAGTCCAATTTACTCAAAATAGCCTATTTCTTCCCTTTTCGGTATGAGTCAAGATTTTTTTGCGGGCTAGGAGTCTTGGTTCATGTTTAAACATGTTGAGAATTTATGGAAGAAGTGGTTAACCATAAATATTAGGTTAAGAAAGAGTATTATTTAGTTAGGGGAAGTGATCACTCAATTCTAGGAGTGATGACCTAGTCTCAGTTTGTTAAAATCCCTTGGAATAGGTCCAAGGTGAGGTGGAAGGTTGAGGTGGTGATTAACCTAATATTGATAGTTAGATTAATAATAATGCATGGAAGGGGTCATGGTAAGAGGGTATGTTAATTGAAAGGGGTTTAAAGGGTTGCGTCCCAATTTTGGGTGTCTACAATTTACCCCTTTTGTCGTGTAGCTTGTATTCAATACGTGACGATGAAAAAAACAAGAAGTAGGTTATCCTAGATAAGGGTGAAGGTGATCCCCCTTGAACCAAGAACTAATAAAGTGGAAGGTAGAATCAGTGATGGGTTTGATAAGGTGATAAGTGATGAAAAACGAGGTAAGGTGTGGGTGTAGGTGTAGGTGTAGGTATTGGTAATGAGTATGATAAGGTAGATGCAGTCAAACACACACATGCATTAAAAATGAAAAAAGGCACAAGGATAAAGAGCACACAAACTCTACATTGTCAAAGGTCAATGGTTTATCCAAACAAGGGTGATATGGTCTAGGTATCCAAGGTATATAATGTGATCCTAGAAACATAACTGGTCGAGGTGAAGGAACGGGTATAGGTGTGTTCCAAAACACTAGAAGGTTTGGTCTGGTCGATATAAACAACAAGAAACTAGGCAAGGTAAAGTTGGTAGGCTAAACAAAATGGGTATTATTATCATACAGTAGAGTAAATGAGTTCAATTGAAAAAGAGGCAAGGTTGGGTTGGAAAAGGTATATAGGTAAGGTCATGGGTAAGGTCCGCAGTAAGGTCTAGGTAAAGGAAAATGTGTCCCTAAGTATCCTTAGAGAGTTGGTGAGGTGGTGAGGCTGGTAGGTAGGTCTATAGGGATGTTTTAGGGTGGGGGTAACAAGAAAAAGACCATTGGTAGCAATGATTAGGTTAAGTGAGGTATATGTGTTTGTATGCACATTGACCAATGTTGGTTTAGTAAGAATTGATACCGGTGTGGGTGACCGATGTCGGTCACCTTGGGCTTGAATATACCGATATTGGTCACCAAATAGAAGAAATAAAATGGAAAACCCACCCAAAATTAATTCATTTTTGTAATTGTTGAGTTCGAAAACAATTGGTGGAGAATGGTTTTTTGAGGAAAATGACAGAGAGTCCCCGTAGTCTGATTTGATGAAAGGTTAGTGGTTAAAGGAGTGATTTGAGGGCCCACGTTCATCCACCTGAGTGAGTGTGATTGGTTGAGTGCTTAGGGAGGCATTGGACATGGTAGAGGGAGGAAGTACTTGTGAGTGGAGGTAGGATTCAACTTTGAATTTTGGTTTTTGTATAAGAATAAACTAGAAAAATAGGAGCTTTTGTTTTTTTGAAAATTTGATAGAAATGGGGTAGAAATTGGGTTGTGGGAGGGTGGAATTAGATTAATTAAGAGTTAGAATGAATTTGGGGGAAATATGGGTGGGTAAAATAGGGATATTATGCAATTTTTTGGATTGGGGGGATGTGAGGGTTCAGCCTTGTGGCCAAACCAGCAACTGACGCTAGTCGGTTACCAGCTGGCATCGGTGAATGAACTAGTGATGATGGGAAAAGGCGACTAACATCGATAGGGTGACCGATGCTGATTAGGTAGGGAATGGTTAAATGTTTAGATAAATGGTGGTTTGGGATGTTGAAGGAAGGTTTAAGCTAGATGGGGTGTCAGAGCTAGGTCTAAGGTAGGTATAGGATTGATAAAAGCATCCAAAAGAATGTTGAGGGGAGGTTTTATGAAAATGATGAGGCAATAAGATGAGTACGGTTGGGATGGGTAAGGGTAGGTTAAATAGATGAAATAGTGGGAAGAGTATGATTCGAGGAGGATGGTTAGGTAAGGGTAGATGGTGTAGGTAAAGAAAAGTAGAAAATAGGTTTAAGTCGAGTTTTAAATAGAATGTCAAAAGGGTAAATGATTAACATATGTGCATGTTGATGATGTAGGTGAGGTAAAAGATGACGATGAGGGACAAAATTATACCCCTGTTAGTACATATGAGGTCCACTATTCCAGAGGAGTGGGAGCATATGTGGGTAGTTGGGCTAGGTGTCGTTAGGAGGTACTAGAAGATTTCTAGAGCTCATAGCCTGATGGTAACCCTCATCAATAGATGGGATCTGGCTGCCAACACCTTCCACTTGCTGACGGGAGAGATGACCCTCTCACTAGAGGAAATCTACAAGATTCTATGACTGCCAATTTTTGGGGAGCCATTGTATCAGGTCTCATCTTACGATGCAGTGGATCATATAGTTATGGTGTTTGCACCGTAAATGGAAGAGTTGTACCATAGTGTGAGTATTTTCTATGGGGAAATGTATGCAACACACCCTTAGGAGACCCGCCAGATAATGTTGATGATGGTTGGGGTCAGTTGTTTCACCCTCTTATAATGAGAGGATGGGAGGTTTCCACGATCGTTGATGGGAATATTAGAGGATATGGTTTTTGACAAGGTGTGTTTTACATGGTCACCAGCTTACTTGGTGTAACTATACATGGAGCTATGGGCATACAAGAGGATATGGCGATATGGCCTCTACTGCACATATATTTTACATTGTTGGGCATAAGTGAACATTGTGTGCCTTCATCTGCTTGGTCTAGTATGACAGGTGTGGGAGGTGGGTGTAAAAAGGGTGGGATATAAGTGATGGTTGCGGTTTATAGAACATGTGATGGTTGATGGTGTGACTCGAGATGTAACATATTATCAGAGGGTACTGGCTAGCTTATCACCGATAAAGATTATATGGAGGCCATACCTCACGTATCCAGAGTTCACAGGTATGGAGGAGGATCTAGAGGGTTTACAAATTCTTAGATGAATTTAGAGGCATATTGTAGGGGGGCACATGTGTATACCTGTAGATTGGGTCAGATGACAGTTTAGCGTTAAGCAATGTGTGCCCCCACCTTTCCTACACTACCGTTGAGAGGATGTGGAGATGCCATAACCTCTTCCACAACCGACAGATCCAACAAGAGTGGAGGAGAAGGTAGTAGATGAGACTATAGATGATGTTAGGTACACAATGGGTTATAGTCAGTGGTGGGCCACACAGATATAAACAACACCAACTAGGCTAGGACCAATTGATTTGGCCACAATCATTTGTGGGAGAGACATGCTATAGAGGCAGGTTAAGGAATTAAGGGCGCATGTCACTACATTACAGGAACAAGTTTCTTCTTTACAGGAACAACTAGCAGTGACACAAGCATAGGCTAATGATGGGGGATAGGTTACGGAACTATAAGCCAGGGTTGCTACATTATAGGCACATGTGGCCACTTTACAAGCGTAGCTGGAAGAAAAACAAGTACATGATAGTGTCAGGGGACATGTGGTTTCCCCTCCTTCACCTCCTAGTGCATGTGATGGGGAAAAAATTACAAGGACATGGTCTTTCAATATAGGTATAGGTACTAGGATAGGTTCCACGGCCTCAGGTACAGGGATAATGACCTCCACTACTAGGATAGGGTCCACAGATAAGTATTAGAGTGATGCCAACACCATAGTTGATATCTATGGACATATACAAAGAGGTTGTGATTGAGGCCATGTATTATGAGGATTTTATTACAAAGAGTGGTATTTTTTTTATCAGCTATGCCACCTATATATCCCAAAAGGAAGCTAGTCAGAGATCAAGTTCACAGACCCATAGTGCTAGTAGTTCAGGGAGCTACCATTCTCATGGGCAGGGCTAGTAGGAGGTGACCAATTCATGGAGATAGAGGCCATGTGATGGGAAAAGAGAGAGTGGAAGAAGTGCCAGGCCCTCCCAGGGATGATATAGATATTGATATTCTGTTTATTTTTTATTTTTGACTTATATATACCAGCCTACATCCCGAAGATGTGAGATGTACATGAGATTTTTTGAGAGACTTATTCATATATGTATATACATTGTATTGACATATTGAATTTCCAATATATAGATGATGACACTTATTTTTGTTGTATGTTGTTTCATTTCCATTGTATGGTTGTTATGAAAACTACTTGTAGGCATGTTTGATGTTATGGTTTAATTTCTAATGTATTGATATTATTGAAACTAGTTGTGTATGCATGGTTTTGTTTAATTTTCAAGTTATTGATATTATGGAAATAAGATGATAGGCATGGTTATCATGTAAAGTTCGTTTGGGTTAATTTCTAAGTTATTGATATTATGGAAACTAGTTGTAGGCATGTTTGATGTTACAGTTTGGTTTAATTTCCAAGTTATTGATATTATGGAAATTAGCTGTATAGGCATGGTTTGGTTTGATTTCCAAGTTATTAACGTTATAGAAACTAGATGTATAGGCATGGTTATGATGTATGGTTTGTTTTAATTTCTAATTTATTGATATTATGGAAATTATATGTATAGGCATGGTTTGGTTTAATTTACAAGTTATTGACGTTATGGAAACTAGATGTATAGGCATGGTAAATGTTATAGTTTGGTTTGATTTCCAAGTTATTGATATTATGGAAATTATATGTATAGGCATGGTTTGGTTTAATTTCCAAGTTATTGATGTTATGGAAACTAGATGTATAGACATGGTTATTATTTATGGTTTGTTTTAATTTCCAATGTATTGATATTAAGGAAATTATATGTATAGTCATGGTTTTGTTTAATTTCCAAGTTATTGATATTATGGAAACTCATATGTGAAGGCCTAGTTTGGCTATATTTCCATGTTATCAATATTATGAACAAGTGAGAAAGATTAGGTAGTAGGGTCAAATAGTGGAAAAATGAAGAAAGCTGGTAGAAAACAGTTGCCGAGATAATCTCTGAAGACCCCTTGCAAAAGGGGCCTTAGGACAATGTAGTTCACCCATATGATAGGGAAGAATAATATTTCTGATAGGTAGGTTGGGTAAGGTAAATGATCCTAGTTAGGCAAGGTAGAAAGTAGGTAAGGTGAAATGTTGAGCCAAAAAATAGAAAGGGTAACTGGTTAACTTGTGTGATTGGTATGGATATGGTGTTGTTTTTGAATTTGATTTGATTTTTTCTGAGTATGTATAATGTTTTGGGAAATGATGATGAGTATGGATGTGGGTGAAATAAGAATTGGATCAAGATATTCAATTTCGATGGTTTTTTCCTGATTAAGAAGCAACAAGTAGGTAAAATAAGAACTTAAAAGAAATGAAATGGTCCATAGTTTTAAAGAACCATAATGGCCATATAAATAGGCTTATGAACATAAAACCTTAGATACATTGTAAGATTGATTGGTCCATGGTTGAAAAAGATGCATGATAACAATGTGTCACATGAGCACCACATCCCTTGAGTAGAGAGGAGAAAGTAAAAGAGGGTAGGATGGAGTGGTTTGTTTAGCGTAACCTTGTTGTGGGATGGTATGCCCCTTCTGCAAGATACCCAAAACCAACATAGGCAAGTCCATGACCAAAAGTTTTTGCTTTTCTTGATTTTTATTTTGTGTTTTTACTTTTGTAATCATAGAATGATCGATGTGGGAAGTCTATATGGGGATGCATAATAGAGTCTCCTTGAGGTCTTCATGAAGTAGATCGATATAGGAAGCTCCAAAAATTTTGTTTGGTTTTAACAAGTACATATTAGTCTTCTTTTTTGATAGACTAAGTACAATATGTGGCTAGATTTTTATAGATGTCCTTCGAGAGAACAATCTAATTATAACAATAATAGAGAGACATAGATGTTCATATGAGGGAATCATCCACTTGTGAGAAGTTTGACTCAAGGAGTAGAATTTTTTTTATCCCACATTTTTACATTATTTTGGACTTGTAGTCATGGAGAAGACTATAAAGAAGTATAAGCCTCTTTAATAAAGGAAAAACCAGAGCACGATAAATATTATCTATGAAAGAGGGGTTTCAAGTGACGAACGACCATGGGATTCCATCCTAAAAAATATGAAAAATATCTATGAGAATCATGCTATGAGTAGAGCCACGATACTAATATTCAAGATAAGGCTGAAATGTGATGGATAATCACACAATTTTGTTTAAGTTGTTGGTCCTTAAAAGAGGTAGGTGGAAGGAAAGGTTTGCTCAAGGGATGAGCAGTTTGCAGAAAATAAAGTGATGTAGTATTGTATTCAATAATAGAATGGTCAAATATGAAAGGCATTAAGGGGCTTACGTTCGGGTTTACCCTCACGAGAAGATAAATAATAAGTTCCTGATCTATAGGTATGGGTGAAAATACAAGGTCCAAACTAATTAGGAGAAAACTTTCCTTATTTACTTTTCTCCATTTTGGTTACATGTTGATTTTCTTTCAGGACAAGATCACTGATATTGAATGTGTGTTCTCAAACATGTTTGTCATAGGCATGTTTAATGCACTTTTTGTAGATTTGGAAGTGGTCTAGAGCGTTTAAACAAAGTTCATCCAGTAGATCAAGTTGTGCTAAACATTCTTGGAAAAAATCATCATCAGAGAGCATATCTTTAAGTGATATATGAAGAGATAGAATTTGGTCTTTGAGAAGTAGGATGACCTCTATACCGTATACCAGAGAGAAAGGTGTGGCATCGGTAGAGGTGCGGATGTTGGTTTGAAAAGCCTATAGGGCAAAAGGAATATGTGTGTTCTAATCCTTACTAGTGTGGTAAACCAGTTTCATAATAATTTTATTAGAAAATTCGGCTTGACCATTTTCTTATGGGTATTATGGTGAAGAGAAACTGAGTTGAACACCAAAGTTGTCATACAGTTTGTGTAGGGTTTTATTTTTGAATTTTTTTCCATTATCAGTGATAAGGTGATGAAGAACACCAAAGAGAAAAATCATTTGGCAGTTGATAAATTAGACTATTCTCTCAGCTTTTATAGAAATGAGAGGAATGGATTCCACCCAATTAGTTTAATATTCAGTAATCATGATGATCTAGTGATTAAGTTGTGAGTAATGATGGTTAATCTCTCTAATGAGATTTAAATCCCATTGAGGAAAGGGCCAAAAGTCTCTAGCGACTTGTAAGGTGTGACTAGGAGTATTATGAAGGTTAGCAAGCTGCTAAAACTGAACACAACATTCAACATAGTCACAACAATATTGGTTAAGGGTTGATAAGAAGTAGCTGATTCAAAGGATACACTTTGCAAAAACGAGGCCACTAAAATTCCGTCCACAAATCCCATCATGAATTTATTTGATGGTGTACAATATTTCATAACTGGGGAGGCAACGTAGGAGGATACTGTCAAATTTGCATTTGTAGAGAAGACCTCCTATGATGACCTAATGAGAGACACTTTTTAGGAAGGCTCATCATCCATTGTGTGTGAGATATAAAGGTAGGATTTAAAGTGAGAGGTAATCAACTAACTACTTATACCAAATATCACATGGGTCAGTATCGATGCTACCCACAAAATTAATACCAAGAATAATATAAGAATGTAACTACAACCATTGTATTGGGAAAAATATTTTTGAGTCCAAAGGGGAGGCATGTATTTGAGAAGTAAGACAAGTAGACAAATTTTTTAGTATATTGAGGAGTGACTTGAATGAGTTAGAGATCAAACATAGTCAAAAGCAGGTGGACAAGATGTCTATACTTTCGAAGCTCATCGTTACAAAACTGGTACACCATTGAGTTGGTTCACAAATAGTTTAGAGTCACCAAAGATGTTAATGGATTTAACATCAATGGCAATGACAGTTCGAAGACCTAACACAAGTGCTTTGTACTCGGCTATGTTATTGGTGCATTCAAAATTTAAAGGATAATGGCATGGGATCACCCTCAAGAGGAATGAAGATAAACCCCACACCTCCCCCACGGTGAAATTTGGATCTGTTAAAGAATAATTTCATTTGATAAACAATATCGTTAAGGGAGAGGCTGGCTATAGATTCATTAGGAAAATCAAAATTTGAGGATTGATTTCTAGGAAGAGGAGAGTCTGCAAGTTAATCTACAATGGTTTGTCCTTTTATAGATTTTTGATGAATTAAATATGACTCTATATTTAAAAGAAGTATGAGCCAACGTGGGGTGCGTTGATGTTGGTAAGGTTTTGCATACATGTAATGAAGAGGTTTGGTGTTGGTAACAAAAAAGGTTTTGTGATTAAGAAGGAAGTGACAAATTTTTGTGGCCACAAAGACTAGGGTTAAGCAAAGCCTTTCAACATGAGTGTACCGAGTTTCATAGTATATAAGAGTATAACTTATGTAATAAACTGCTTTTTGTCTATGCTTCTCATCACAATGAGAAAGCATGACACCAAAGGAATGGTTAGTAGCATAAATGTAAAGGTAAAAAGGTTGATTGTCTTTAGGAGGAATGAACACAAGTGGCTGAAGAAGGTAGTTATTATGTGCTTCGAAGGAATTATGAAACTTATCATTCCAATGGAAAGAAACATCCTTTTTAAGGAGGTGATGAAATGGTTGACATCGGTTTGAAGGTTGATAAATGAAGCATCAGATGGATTCCAATTTTCCTTATAAGCTACGAAGCTGATGAAGGTTAGTAGGTGGAGGCATGTCAAGAATTTCTATGATCTTAGTGGGATCAACTTAGATACCTCAAAAAGAAGTGATGAAATCAAGGATCTTACCCAATAGAACTAAAAAAAACACATTTATTTGGTTGAAGGAGAACAAAATATTGGATAAGGCAGTCAAAGATAATTTTAAGAATGACCAGGTGTTTGGCACGATGCTTGGAGTTACCAAGAAGGTCATCAATATAATATTCCAAAATGTAAAGGGATATGTAAGTCATATCATGCTGATAGCTAGCACCAACATTTTTTAAATCAAAGGGTATGAAGCAATAGAAGAAGGTCCCCCAAGGGGTTATGAAGGCAGTTTTGTGTTGATCATTTGGAGTGACTGATATATTATTGTAACCCAAAAACTTGTCCATAAGAGATATCATCTCATGACCAGCTGTAAGATCAACTAGTTGGTTAATGCTTGGTAGAGGAAAGTCATCTTTTGGATAGGCAAGATTGAGGTGGTGAAAGTTAGTGTAGATACGAAGTCCCCTAGTATCTTTCATGACAGGAATAAGGTTATATACCCATTTTGGATAGTCAATAGGTAGGATGAAGTAAACAAAGAGAAGGTGATGAAGTTTTTATTTCACAAGAAGAGAAATGCGAAGATGCATTTTACGTAGCTTATTTTTCATTGGTTTAGCATCAATAATAGTTACGATATTGTGAATCACAATGTTAGGGTCAATACCTGAAATATCACTATAGGACCAAGAAAATTATTTGCTATGATTGAGAAGTAAAGAGGTGAAAGATTCTTATTCTGAACTGTCTAAGGATTGGCCTATCTTTAGAATTTGTGGGTTTCCCTGAGTGTGAATTTTGATTTCTATGGTATATTCATTCAACATGGTTTGTGCGTCAGAGGGTAATAACCTTTAAATGTAATAATCCTTTAAATATAATAGAATTATCATCCTGACATTGAACGATGTTTATAGAAGGCGTATCATCATCCAACATGTCATGATAAAGAAGAGGAAGGGAAGAAGAAACCTTTCCATCACGTTGTTAGATTAGAGGTCCTAAGGAGATGGTGTTCATAAAAAAAATTAGGCATAATGAATTCGGGATCCATAGACTCGGTGGGAGAAGGTGGCGCGATAGGTGATGAAGGTGGGGAAGATTTTTCCTCTTCAATGAAGGTGATGTGGGCCTTTTTAGGAGGAAGATATGAATGAAAATAAAGACCATGGTAGTCTTTTTGTTTCTTTGAGGTGCATGGTATGAAAATGTGACAAAATTGTTTGTAACAACTAAAGCTAAAGCCTTTCCAGGCGCAACGGTGAAGAAAAGTGAATATGAAACTACATTTGGTGAGGTAGGAGAAGTCATATGAAAAGGGTTTGGTTTAGAATGGAGGTTGAATATAATAAGAGTCCACGTTGATTCCCCCATAGGTTAGGTTGGTATGAAGGCAAGGAGGACTATATGGTATGGCTTCTCCTATACAATGGTTGTAACAGGGGTGTTGGTGTAATTTTCCAGAATTTTGAGGAGTAAGGAATGCATCAATTTTTTGGAGGTGATATTATCCAAGTGAAAGATGTTGAAAACACCTACCAAGGGTTTTGTGGTAGGTACTTGAGTAAAAGGTATTGATGAACTATTTTAAGCCTGATAAGATGAGGCATCTATAGAAGGAAAAATAGGAAGGTCGGTAGGTGGGATAGATAAGGAAGGTGAAGCAACAAAAGTGGTAGATGTAGTAGATTTGGTAGCTTCCTTAATTGGGATTAATACATCATTGAGACTGTAAAACATATTACAGGTTTTGAAGGGGTAGGGATAATCCTGAATGGTGTAAGTTTCCCCTTCATATTCAAATTTAAGGAAATGGTGAAGGGTGGAAGGCACACAAAGCATGACATAAATCTAGGGATGACCTAACAACATATTATATTGGAAATCTCCTTCGAGAACATAGAATATTTTGGGAATAGTTCGGGGACCCACACAGATATGGAGGATAATGGTGCTAAGGGTAGTGGTCATGAAATAATTAACATATCAAAGCATCACAAAGTTTCTAGACATACAATTAGGTGGTATGACCATTTGTTCATAGGAATGAAAAGATATGATGTTGATGTTAACACCCCCATTAATCATGTTGAATTTAACATGAATATTATTAATGTAGGCAGAGATGAAAAGAGCAGGATCTAGATCATCAGGTTGTGAAGGGGAAATATCTAATTTGGAGAAATTAATGGAAGCAATCTGATGAGGGGTAATGAGGGCAGCGATAGGTGAAATGGTGTTAAGTGGAACCTCGATGGATTGTAGGACCTCAATGAGGGCATGATGATGAGAATCATAGGTTTGAATCAAGTTGAATAAAGACATCTTCAATGGGGATTGGTGAACTTGTTTGATCCTTGAATGATGGGTAACCCTAGAATAAGTAGGTGGTGTTTTCCTAAGGATGGTTATATTTGGGGGAGGTGTAGGTGAAATGGTAGGTGAAAGAGATCTAGAAGGATTACCAACCTTTTCTTTTCCTTTTTTTTTTTTCACATGGTGTGACTGATTGGCTACACACATCATCTTAATTTAAAATAGAGGAAGAGGAAAAGAGGGTTATGTTGTAACGAGTTAAGAAAGAATAAAATATTCCTCTAATAGATCATATTATTTGAGGATACCATTGGACTTACAAAGCTGAAGGATAATGTTTTTAAGAGCCTTATAACTCTCGACATCATGTGCTGGTGAGTGATGATAAGCAAAACATTTTGTGTCATCAAACCTCGTTGATTTAGGTTTGAAAGGATCATAAGGATTGATAGGTAGAAGTGATATAACAAATATCTCTAACAACCAAGCAAGGATGTTAGATTAGGATCCCACCAAAGGATCACAATGAGAGGTCAAAGTTGGCTTGGGAAAATGGGTAGGTGACCTTCGTGAGGAGGGTGAGGTGAGAAACCATGTTGGTGTAACTACCTTTTTGGCAGGTAATAAAGGTTTTGGTTTACGTTGCACCTTCATGGGTAAAGGTGGAGGAACAACATGGTAGGGAGAAGGAGAATTAGAAAGTGTAGGTATCTGAGTAAGCCAAGGTGAAAGTGGGGATGTTGGCAAGACTGAGGGTAAAGGTAGTGAAGAACGTGTGGGAAGAATGGGAGGTGATGACGAGGGTATTGGTTATTGCACTTTATATTTCCATTGATGAAGGGCCAAGTTAACCAATGTTAAAGAATGTGGGCCTAAACTCGACAAAAAAGGTGAAGGTGAGTGAGGTGTGGGAGATACTGGTGTATGAGCCCTAAAAGGTTGGGTCTTCCTTCTATGTGTTGGAATAAATTTTGTGATGATTGGGGATGAAGTTGACAAGTCTAGCTTCAAAGGGGGATGTACTTGACTTGATATTGGTAAAATCCCTAAGGTGGTGTAAGGTTTTGGTGTAGAAAAAGGCCTAAGTGAAAAGGGTGATATTGAATAAGGGGATAAAATCATAGGCTTAGGTGAAATGGTCTTATTTTCTTTGAATACCTTTGGGTAAATGGTTGAGGTGTCTGGGGATAACATCTCCATTTTGGTGGAAATTGGGAGTCTGAGATGCCTCCAGAGGATAGAGTAATCAACATACTCCATGTGGTCAACCAAACAAGAGAATGGTTTTGGTTAAGATGAAGAGGATGATGTGCTAGTTAAAATCCCTATGATGAGCTCCGAGTTTTTTGAGAAATGGAAGGTCTTAGCCTCAAATTCAGTAGGTAAGAGTGAGGTAAGAAGAGTAATGGAATTTTTGACGTCTTTTGGTAAGGTAACAAAAATAGAATGGGAAGATACAATTGATTCCTTTATGGATAGAGGAGGAGGTAAAGTGGGTGAAGTAGACAAGGTTATGTTTTCTATGGGTGAAGCAGACAAGGTTAGCTCCTCTATGAGTTGAGGAGAAGGTAAGGTGGGTGATGTAGACAAGGATGACTCCTCTAAAGGTTGAGGAGAAGGCAAGGTGAGTGATATAGGATATTGTGCAGCTAGAGAAGTTGATAATGAGGGATCCTTTATGGATAAATGAAAAGGTGAGGTGGGTTTCTCTGTGGGTAAAGGAACTGGTAAGGTGCGTTCCTTTTTAAGTAGGGGAGTCTGCGCGAGAATTTCCTCAGTAGATTATTTTCTAATTTTTCCCTTTAGGAAAAATAAAAAAAATCATGAACTCATAGAGAAAAAAATGAGGGATTGATTCGGCCAGGGGAGATCACACTTTAATATTGGCTGAACAAATTAGGGAGGCCGAGTGCATTATAGAGTAGTTCTAGAAATGGAGAAGCTCCAAAGTCTTAAATTCAAAATTTGGAGATGAGGGCATTTAGAGGTAGGCTGAAGGTGAATTTGAGGACTTGGCAGAAAGAAGTGCAAAAAAGGACTGGGGAGTTAAAAACCTGAATTTTGAATTTAAGACTTTAGGGTTTCGGAGTTCAGGAGGTTTCACGAGCTTGTAGTGAATAGTGCCACATGGGGAGGAGAAATTCTGAAACCCCCGAAGTATGAAATTTGGACTTCAGGTTTTCAGGATTTGGGATGTTTTATGTGCCAAATGGATAGTATAATCCCCTAAACCTGAATTCCCAAATCCTAGAAACCTGAAGTCTCAAATCCCCAAAGAGGCAAAGGTCTGAAATACAAAGTCTAAATTTTAGACTTCAGGGTTTCAGAATTTTGGAGCTTTTAAATTTAACGATGAATAATGTCACACGACATGATTTTGGAGTCTGAACTCCAAAGTATGAATTTCAAACTTTGGAGGTTTGGAATTTTGGAACTCTTGAGGCAATTTGAGAGATGAACAACATAGAGATCTCTGAAGTGGAAAATCCCAAAGAAATCCTGAAATTCTAAAATTTTGTATTTTGAAGGGTGTGATATAATTTCAGAGTCTACAAATGTAGATCACCACCCATATTCATTCTAGTATAATGCCCTCATCTTTAGATGGCCATAAATTTTGACTGGGAGCTCTTATTTTAACAAAGTAGGACTTTTTTGAAAGCTCTTAGTTTCCTCTATAAGAAAAAGTATTTAAAAATGAAGAAATACACTCCACTAATTTAGAGGGTGTTTCTAGTTTTCTTACCTACCAAAATGATGAGGTATGGGCTTCCTTTCTTCTCCAACAAGGTAAAGTACATAGAGTCATGGGTTTTGTAGTGGCACCCATCATTGTTGCAGGTGATTTTAATGCATTTTTTGGTTGTTGAAGCAAGATTTCGAATTCCTCTCTCTCCCCTCTCTCTTTCTTCCTATATATTGTAAGGAGGGGATCATTTCACAAGCTTGGATAATATTTCTTTTCACCCTCCCTTATTTTCTTTTCTATAAGTTAATTTTTGGAGTTCAAACCTCACATTCAAGCTGTAATGCAAATTAGTGCCTCTTAGCCATTGTAATGTACTGTATAAAATCTGTGGAGAATTAATATAAGTATGTGGATGAAGTTCAACCCTCTCTTGTTTTCATTACATTATCCTAATATCTCATTGAAATTTTAGTTAACTGTGCATTTTAAATTATGTTGCATATTTAACAATTTGTGTTTAATGGTGAATGAATTAATAACAATTGGTTTACTTGTGGTGTGTATTCACCCCCTTCAAAATTATTGGTTTTCATCTCCATGCAAAGTAGGTGTTCAACATTCCTTTTGGTGCATCACCTCTTATAGATTAGGTTTGGTTTCTTGCAATCTTTTCAACCCTGTCTCATTTGCAAGTTAGAGTATATTTTAGGATAGATCCTCTACAATTTGAGTGTGTGTATCGGGATTTATGAATAGGAAACCATCCTTCATCTAGAGATATTTCCTAATTGCAAAGTCCCACAGTTTGGGAAAACCTCCATGTTATGAAATCACACTAAAAGTTTCAATCTATTGGGTTACAAATGATCAGGGGTACTATGATCACTCATCAACATAGATGTTAAAGGAGGATACTCAATAAAAGGATCAGATGCTAAAGTGAAGATTACATGAACCACACAGACATTGGTATATTCTTTATATGTCTCACCAACATGATTTGATGAAGGGGAATTGTTAGGAAATTTTTTTATGAAAACATACAAGTTTACATTAGCAAGTGCATTAGGGTTTTCAAGGAAGAGATCACCACTATTGAACATTCCTTGGACACTATTTTTGAAGGTCTTGCAATTTCCATCACTATGACCTCTCATGCGGTGGTAATTACAAAAATAATTCTCCTTATAGCAAGTCGGTTTGGGGCGAGAAGGATCAAAACCAATATGTGGTTTGATGGGAGGAAGAGTGATATCTACAACCTTTAATATCTTGTCTAATATAGAAGAATATGTCTCTTTGATGGGAGTGTAACTCCTTTGTTCATATTTGTACTGAAAATTTTGAAAAGATGAGACATTGGCGAATGGTTTGGGCTGATTATATGGATGAGAAGGTCCAGCCTTTCAGAACCACCATGTTGGTAGATCCTTTGGGCTTGGAATAAATGTAAGGTGGCTTGGAAGAAGACTCTTTTGATTTGAAGGTGATGTTTTTGTTACGTAGTTTCAGCTTGTCTTCTTGGAGGGCCCAAATCTCAATCTTCCTAGGCATAGTGAAAGCCTCGTCAAATGTATGAAATTTTTGAACTTGAAGAGTTGAGAAAATTTTTCTAGCACATACACTCATAAAAAATTCTATGAGTTTAGGTTGTAGTAGAGAGAAGGAGAGATGATTGACTAGGCCCATTCAATGTGCGACGAAATAAATGATAGAATCGTTGTCATATTGGAAAATATAATATAAATCTGTCATAGAGACCTTAGAGATATTGATTGAAATGTGATCAAGGAAGTTCTGGGATAATTAGTTGAAGGAGAAGACCAAGTGCATGGGAAAACTATACCGGCCTAAGGTGGGTCCTGACAGGGATATGGGAAACATTCGAAGGAGTAAGGCATCATCATGGCCTATCAGATAAAAAACATGTTTGAATGAATGCAAGTGTTATTTGGGGTCCTCCTTACCATTAAAATGATTGAATTTTGCAACTCCCATTGTGTAGGATAGGTATGAATAGGTATGGAGGGGTGAATGGGCTCATTATAAATCTCATCATAGGTTAAAACATTACGCGATTCAGAAACGGAGGCCTTGAGCATCTGAATTTTTTCTATCATCATTTTAATGAGATTTGATTGAGGAATGCTCCCTAAGGTATAAGGGGATTGATTAGATGAATGGGTCATAAAAGGAATACTAGTATGTGGTGGTGCCAAGTATGTGAATTAATGCATAGGTATGTAAGAAGTGGTAGTAGAGGAGGTAAAATATAAGAAAGATAATATTATCAGGGAGAGATTTAGTGAATATTTTAGAAAAGAAAAAATAAAAATTCAATCCTAAATAAATATAAAAGAACTCACAAATGATGAAGGTCCAACTAGGTGTTCCTAAAAGTCATTAAGAGGTTGGACATAGTTGAAGACCGAGCCAATCGAGAGAACTTATTTTTTTATCGGGAATGACTACCTGAAAAGAAACACAAGACCATAAGATAGAATTAGAAGCATCAGTTGGTGGATTCCTAGTAGGAGCTAGATCTAGGAAGTGGAGTACTTCCTAGAAGGCTGTTAATCCACGTTTTAAGAAAAATTAAATGTTGATAAGAACATGAAATAGAGAAACCTAATGTAGTTGTATAATTTAGGTATATCATACAAGCACCATAATTAAAATCTAATCTAAATAGTGAATACAATATTAAATTTAAAGTAGGTGGTGGGTTGTTAAGGTCTATAGGTATAACAGAGGGTATTATGGAAGTATGGGTGAGGTTATGGTAGGTTTTGAGAGGTTTTGGGTAGGTAAATTAACTCGTTGGTCTGAGGGAGAATGCCAGATAGAGACTGATGCTAGTTTGGGGAACTGACGCAAGTCATTTTTTTAGCTAGTATTGGTTGGCTAACCAATCACGGTATGGGAAATTGAGCCAAAGTAGAAACGAGGTTGGTTCAGGCTATCTGATTGCAAAGAGTATTGGTAAGGATTAGGTAGGGTGTTGGGATTTAAGTGGAGGCTCAACAAGGGTGAGAGAGGTTATTGGGAAGGAAAAGAGGTTCAGGTTGGTAGGGTATTGGGTATATGGGTGACATATGGTATTCAAGTGATAAATAAGAAGTACAATAGAAGATAATAAGAGATATAAAAACAAAGTTAATAACTAATAACCTCGTTAAGATACTTATCTGAAGACCTAGAAATTGGTAGACGCAATGGTTGGTGGGCATTCATAGGAGAAATGGGTTTGGATCCAGTGCCATGGAAATGAAGCCTATGTGCTTCCTTGTGTGAATGATTTGAGGCTATGGAGAAAGAGGTTGTTTGCTGGTGAATAATTTGGATGATTTGGTGCAATGTTTGATTGTCAGATGCTGAATTGAATGTTTGAGTGTGAATGAATAATCCAAAATCCAACCTAAATAAGAAATCTATGAAAAAGTTAGAAATCCTTATTTAAAGGAACTGATGACAGTTCCTTTACCAATGTCGACCGAGGAATAACCGGCATCGGTTAGGGATAAACAGTCCAATTTACTCAAAATGGCCTATTTCTTCCTTTTTATACGTGGGTTAATATTTGATTGTGGGCTAGGATTTCTTGTTCACATTTAAACACGCAGGAAATTGATGGAAGAAGTGGTTAGAAATAAATATTAGGTTAAGAAAGAGTCTTAGTTAGGGGAAGTGATGACTCAATGCTAGGAGTGATGACCTAGTCACAGTTAGTTGAATTCCCTTGGAATGGGTCCAAGGTGAGGTTGAAGGGTGAGGAGGTGATTAACCTAATATTGATGATTAGATTAATAATAATGTGTGGAAGGGGTCATGGTAAGGGGGTGTGTTAATTGAAAGGGGCTTAGAGGGTTGCGACCCAATTTTGGGTGTCTACAGGAAGTGTCCAAAACTTGCTTGATTATGCCAAATGGAATTCCTTTTGTGATGTATTCTTGGGTATCTTGGAGGAAAAAGAGATCAGATGCCAATATAAGAGTATTTCCAGGAATTGTCATGACGAGCATAATATGGAGTATACATGAAGACTCTTATGGATTTCAAAATTGGATTTTTAAAATTTTTTGTAGATATTTGGTTTTTGGCATGCATCGTGGGGAAGAATTTTTTTCTTACACCAAATTTTAATCCAAAAAATCCATAAAAAAAAATATATATGAAAAATAAAAAAAGGATTTTGAAATCCATAGGACTCTTCATGTATACTCCATATTCTACTTGTCATAAAAATTCTTGGAAATCCTCCCATATTGCATCCTGATCTCTTTTTTCTCTAAGATACCCAATAATACATAAGAGGTGATCTAAGGAATTGCATTTGTGCATAATCAAGAAAGTTTTGAACACTTTTGCATAGCTTCAAAAATCTTGGACCGTAAAGAAGAGCATGCACATCCTTTGTAACTGGTAAGACAAGCTCAAAATCAACAGATAAGAGCTTAGACGAATTTTGTTTGAAATGTGTATTCAAGTTGAAGAAAGAAGGTATACAATGTCCTCCAAAGTTAGTGGTGTGACTGATCCAAATTTTGAAGAGAAATTGCAAGATGATTTTAGACTTCCTATCAATCAAATTTACAGGAGAACATGTCAAAAATATTTTCCAAAATTTGATCCTACCTTGTCTCTTAAATATTTATTAAATGGATCAACAATTCAACCATTGAACTATATTCATCCTTAATGAAAATTTGCAGAAGAAGCTGTAGAAAGAGTCGAAGAAGAAGAAGCAATTGAAGAATAAGAACCACATATGGCTCAACAAGAACCTTTTTTATGGGGTAAAGACACAAGTCCATTGGCTCTCAAACCTCTTTTGCATGAACTCCCTAAGGGTTCCCAAAAGAAATTTCATAATTTCTATGGGGATGGGAAGTAACACCTGGATGGCCACATTGCAGATTTCATCATGGCTTGTGGAGTTCTAGGTGTAGGATATGCTAATGTTTCAGTCGATTTTTTTGTATAATCTTTAAAAGATGCAGCCATGGATTGGTTTTATCACCTTCCAAGGATGTCTATCACTAACACGAATGATATGATTTTTTTTTTTGAATCTTACTTCAAACCTACCAAATATTCTCATGCTCTTATTACACAAGGGTCTCAACTAAAGATAGATCCATATGAGCCCATAAGGGAGTTCGTAGCTAAGTTTAATAGAATGTTGTAGAAGTTTCTCAAAGCTTCGTAGCCTACTAAAGATAATGAGTTAATATTCATGAATTTTCATATTCTTGAAGTTAGTTTTATGCTAAGAAGAACTCAATAGAATGATTTGGAAAAGCACAAAAACTTGTAGTTGAAGTGGAAGATAATTTGATCATGTCCGAAAAGATTTAAAAAGGTCTGAGAAAGAAACTTTCCAGATTTTTAATATAGGAACCACAAAATCACTGGTACAAAAGATGGATAAAGATGTCCTGTCCCATAAGAACCAGTTGGCACAAGCTTCCATGTACAAATATGCTCCTAGGAATAATTTTCCAAATAAGGAAAGGATTGGTCCATCACCCTAAAACATTTATCTTGAAGCACCTCCCATAAATGCAACATGTGATGATGAGGAGGAAGAGGAATAAATTGAAGACCTATAAGAAGAAAATAAGGATGGCTATTTTTATTGTCTAGCTCTCATATTCTCTCTAAAAGCAAGATGTTTGAATTATTCCATTCCCTAGTCTAATGTATTCCTCTCCATATCAACTTCACTCTATAAGAATGTACTTGCTTAATATACTGTAATGATACTTTGTACTTCTTGTATCTTGTTTTGTGTTATATGTGAATGGTTTCTTATCATTGATTTCATGGTTATATTCTAGTTTTGACGCAATAAAATCTTATGTAATATTTATTTTGAAATACCATCCTTTCCATTCTCTTATTTTATCTCTCTTTTAAATTGTTTCATCTCTTATAATACCTACGAGAACTTTTCCATAGGCATAGGGAAGTACTCGTGTGTGATCCCCGATCAAAATAACGTCCTCGAAGAAATTAGAATAGTGTAAATATTTATTGTTTTCAATAAATGGAGCTGACCCATTCAAGTAGAGGGACTTAGTCCCACCAATTTTGGTGAGAGAACCCCAATTTTCCCATCCAATAAATTATTTGGCCAATATGTCAATAACTATACCTTCCTTTGAGACAACATGACCTAGAAGTTTTCCCTACAGAACAAAAAAGATGCATTTATTTGGGTCAAATGATACTCCAAACTCCCTACATATTTTGAAAACTTTCTCAACTTATATCATATGATCTTCAATCTCTCTTAAGAAAAGTATGATATCATCTACGTAAATAAGGATAAAATTACTTAAATAACTCCTGAATGCAATATCCATGACTCTTTGGAAAGTAGCACAAATGTTTTTCAAACCAAATGTAATTTTAAACGAATATATTCTTGATTTAGTTATGAAGGTTGTAATATGTTGATAATACTCTTTAACCCTGATTTGATTAAGTTGGAATAACCATCGAAATGGGAGAACCTTTCAGATCTCACTATTATTTGTAAAATTTGGGCCTTGAATGGTATATGATAGTGATCCTTCAGGCAGCCTCTATTCAACTATTTAAAATCCACACATAGCTTGATTTTTCCATTTTTCTTCCTAACAATAACTAATTTAGCAACCCAAAAGGAGTACTTGATGGGGAATATGATTCTATCCTCTATGAGTTTGGATGATTATTTTCTCATAAGGGGATTTATTTTGAATTTGAAAATCCTATACTTTTTCTATTTAGTCTAGTATTGGGACCAATATCTATATCATGATGGATAATATTTTGATCAAAGCATTTGAGATCTTCATAGCTCCATAAAGGTACATCATTATAATTTTGGCATAAGGAAATGAATGTTTGTTTTTTCAGTTTCATCACATACCTTTCCAAGTAACAAGTCTTCATCTTGTGAGATGATGACTAGCTGGTACTCTTCCTCCTTTGTTGTTATGTTCCTCTTTTCCTTTTTCAATTTATCAACATCCTCAAGTGTAACCAGTCATATAGGAAATTTATTTTTCCTCAACTGGATGATTTTATGACCATAAATTTCCTGAAATTTGGGTTGTAAGTCTAATGAAAAATCTTCCCCATTATGGATGAATTGGAAAATTTTCTCATCATTACCAAAAATATTCCAGATGTGTTCATTATATGGAATTGATGGCCTCAATACCATCTTAACATGTTGTTCATTACATTGGATAAGGTCCTCATATGGAGATATTGTTGATCCAATAGCCGCCATCTGATATGATTCTACATCTAGCTTCTTTAGCACAAATTTTAGGTTCATGACATGAAATATTTCCATGAGATCACATACTCTATGTCTAAAATCTTTTAAAATATTATTCTTGGAATCATATCTTCTTCTAACTTGATGAATAACAAGCTCAATGTCTCTAAAAACTAGTAAATCCTTAATATGCATCTTCTATGCTAATAACAAGCCATCAATCAAAGCATCATATTCTTCTACATTATTGTAGAACGTAAATTACAATATATATAAAAAGAACAATGTTTTTCTTTCTGGAGAAATAAGAACTATACCCATTGCAACTCCATTTCTTACTCTAGAACGATCAAAGAAAAATTTCCATAGACCAGAAGCATGATGTTCTTATTTATGTGATATTAGGGTTATGAATTATTATTCATGAATGTAGTAAGTTCCCAAAATAGTCTCTACAACTGTATCATAAGGATCAAATCATAATTCTCCTTAGCCCATTCATCTAACAAAATATAAGGGATTAAATAAAGAGGAGTAATCTATTGTACTAACATTGATTCATTTTATTCCTCTTCATCTTAGATTATGTAATTAGATTTGAGAGGAGCAGGGTGATAAGATTCAACATGGTAAGAAGAATTTTTCTTAGCTAAAATGGTAAATATTGTTCCATATCTAGTTTTTAAGAGCATGTGAGACCAATCAAAAGAAAAAGAATCACCCACTTTGTCTGTGAAATATCTTGATAGGTAGATGGAAAAGAAAGGAGGTAAGTCACTAACTAAGATATATTGGGTTATGGTTAATCTTAGGAAAGCATGAAGGGTTAACTAATGATCTTTGTCACTCCTAATATTTAACAGTTTAGCCACCAAGTTACAAGACTCTTCTAGAAGTTGGGCTATACTCAATTCCTAAAATGTTTGCAATTTTCTTGGGCATTATAAAGGTACTAGTACTTGAATCTATCATACAATTGTGCACTAGGTTATTTCCAAAATATAGAGACATATATAAGGGTGGATGATTCTTATAATTATTTGTTAATATTTTGGTTTACATAGGTTGAATGAGGACTTTGGGTTCTGTAAAACCGACTTAGATTACAGAAGCTACTTCAAAGATTCTTATAGGAGGTAACTTTGAGATGGGATAAATAAGGCATCCCACATAACCATGTTCAAGTTTTTCTTCTTAATTTTCTCAACAATGTTCATGGGAATACTCATGGAATTATGCATAAGAGGTATAGAGGATTCTTTCCTTGTTTTCTTAATAAGTTGAATTGGTTCTTTTGATAAAAAAATTCTTTGTTCCACGAGTTCTAAGTGTACCACATATTTTCTATTTAAAGGTTATAACCACTAGATAAAGCCACTTGTGTGCTTCTACCTAAATCTGTGGATTAATTTTATTTGATATTTGTACTTTTCATTGAAGGGGATGGAGTGGGAATATCTATCTAAATCATCTTAGATCTTGTATTATCTACAACATGAAGATGTGATATATCTATGTTGTTTGTTGCTTGATTAAACACACAAAATTCTTATGGAGTATATAAAAATAACGTTGGATTCCTTAGAATCTTGATGTGTTACTTGATCATTAGAATTCATGGATTCTATCAATGGCTCTTAGTGATTGGAATAATTTTGAACCATAAGGGATTGGACGGATTTTATACAATTTAGAAAAGTGTTCTTATTATGTGGTTGATTACATAGAAAAAACCATTTAGATTCTTGAATAAATTTTTTTTACACTAGGCCAAGAGATTTTATAGTTCTTGCAGAAAGAAGTGGTTGTGTAGTAACGACTACTTAAAGAGGTAGATTGGGATTATGGCCTTGGAATATACTTGTCTAGTTATTTTGGCCATACCTTTGACTTTGATACTGAGATCTCTATTGTTGATAACCTTGATTGAACATTTGATTAGAATACTTCCTCAAATTAAAACTTGGGTAATTTCCTTGTGTCTTAAAGAGGTAGATTGGGATTATGGCCTTGGAATCTACTTGTCTAGTTATTTTGGCCATACCTCTGATTTGGATACTAAGATCTCTATTGTTGATAACCTTGATTGAGCATTTGATTAGAAGACTTCCCCAAATTAAAACTTTGGTAATTTCCTTGTGTCTGAGTTTGTTACCTCTTCAAAGAGATAATTTCATTACATAGATTTTTGACCAAGTCTCTAAGTTCATCACTATCATCTTGTTTTGTGAAGAAATAAGATGTAGAGGTAGATGATGAAGCATTTGGATCAAGTATTGGAGAAAGGGAAGGTTGAATATTTTGAGGAAGACCAAGAATTAGAGACATAAGAAATATAGGGTTTATTTTCCCATCTTTAATCAAAAAAATTTCAGGCCAAATGGAATTATATATGCACGAGGTAATGTTACATCACCTATCCATTATATCATTATAACAATATTAGAATTTAGAGATATTATAAAGTATAACAAAGAACCTTGAGAGGTTGGTCTCAGAAGAGATGGAATTATGTCCATGTTTTCAGTTTTCTAAAATAATTCATAAGCTCATTGGGAGCTCTTTTGATAGTTTTTAGATATTCTAATAGATATACATTATTTTCCTTTTCATCAAACTACTTGCGAATCTTATCCCTAAGCTCATCCCATATATGAATATAAGAAGGTCACAGATTCCTTTACCATTGTAATTTTTTTTCTTTAAAAGATGAGGCTAAGATCCTGAATTCTACATCATCTTTAGTGACAGGTTGAAATAAACAAACATTATAAACATTTAAAATGTGCTCTACATGGGTAGTTAAATTTTCACAATAAATAATGAATTTTTTTGAGGAAAGATACTAGTATTTCATGTTGAGAATTAAAATTCAAGGGATTTCCACCATTAAAGGTTACAAAGGGTGAATTTATCTGATAGCCCATGAAAGGAATGGGTCTTAAATTTATGAGGGAGAAAGAGAAGGGTCTACTAGGAGGAGTGTAAATACTTATGTTGGGAGGAGAAAGGGATATCTAACCTAATATTTCTTTTCTTCTTTTGGGTGTAATCTACATGTATTCAAAAGATTCAATATTTCTATGCTCTATCTTGTTTATATTCTTCTCATGAAACAAGGTACTAGACTACTTGAAAATGGTAGATCTAAACATGGGAATCACCAAATGTTTAGAAAAATGTCTTTAAATGCTAAAATCCACTAAGATAAAAACCAATATTAGATGAAGAAGACCAAAACTGAGCTATAAGTGACTCAAACAATCCCATCGAGTGTGTCAGAATTGTTGTCACAAAAAAATTACACCATCACTAAAACTAGGTTCTAGCACCTAAGGGAAACATGGAAAGACCTGTAAAGTGTGGGAAAATGGCACCTTTTGAGTTCAATATATGGAGAAGGCTGGATTCCTTCTATCCTATCTCACTAGAGCTAAATAACTAGTACGACACTACTACTAACTAATAATATCCTAATAATTCCAATAGCCTAGGGTTGAAAGAGGAAAATGCTGAAATTAAGATAGGTGATGCACCAAAATACAATAGGTTTCTATTCTTCTCTAAGGACACATGTATAAAAAATTATGCAAAGATACAAGATAATGCACACATAACTTTGTAGAAATAATTAGAATAAAAATAAAAACCCACACGAGGATAGAAATATTCACATTAAACACTAATACATTAAAATGAAGGAAATAAAACTTGCACATAATATCAAGAACTCATCCCTTTAAAGACTAAAATAGTTGAGGGTCATAAAAAAATCATAGGTGTGTTACAAAGGTATGTGCAATTGTTTTTCAATCTCAAAAGGTTAAATATCTTAAAATTAGTAGAAAAGCGAACCCTTTATATGTAATTTAATACCCACATTTACAGAAATTGAGAGACGAAGAAGAGGGAAACTATCACATCTAGTGATCAATCAATTCAACCACCATGTATACACAGAGGATCAACCAACATTGATTTTACATCCTAGGTATGGGTGCCTGACATTTATCTAATTGCATACCTTCAGATTGCCAATGTAGGAGGGTGAAAAAATTAAAAATTAAATTATGGTTATTGGAGTTGTTGATAACTCAGTTTAAATTAGGCACAAATTTTTTGCACTTCACAAATTTTTATGTTCCACAACCTTCTACTTTGATTTAATGAACTCAGGTGACCCAAAAATACTTTTTTTTGACTATTTCCTTGATATGTGTGTCAGAGCTCGAATACTCTCACCCCTTTTCTTTGAGTAATGCCCCTAATGTTCGCATGCCCAATTGTTCTAATTAAGGATTGTAAAGGTGACAAAGGATTTCTATAAACTTGGTGGGTGAGTCGGGGATAAGTTTCAGAAGACCATTAAGAAGGTAATTTCCTGCGGAGAAGAGGAGGGGTGTCCACATGTTTCGTTGGCACACTTTTGAAAGGGTATGGTGATTCAGGCCCCTCTCCCCTAGTTACGAGTGTTCACCATGTGGCTTATGCATGGACAAGGTTGTCCCAGCAAGTTGAGAAGTCAAAGAAAGGGGGGGATGTGGATATTTTTCCACGTGTCACCCAGGCGCAATTCAGGAAGAGGAAAGACCCATGGAAGGAAGGAAATCCCCGTAAGGCATGAAAGAAGAAAGCATTCGAAAGGTGATGTTTAGAGCCATGCAACTCAAGTATAGTATTGTGAACCATTGAAAGTGTGGGAGTGATTTCTTTCCATCACTAATATCAGTGCTAAGTTAAAGAATCCATAATGGTGGAACAAAAAAGAATTACATGTTAGAAAATGAGAATTTAAAAGTAACATCATTTGAAAGTAGTCTCATATGTAATTCAAAATGGGGATTCTATAGGGGCCCCAGACCCATGGTAAAAAGGGTCTGATTACATGATTGAAAACAAAATCATGAAAATTGAACATATGTGACTCAGAGACCCTTCACTCCTTCATAAGTTTTCACCCAGTGGAGGCAGTTTATTCAACTGACTTGTTCTTCCTTAGCGAGAATTCATCAGAGCCCTGTGATGTCTCGATAAACACAATGGACCTTGCTAAATCCCATGACATCCCCATATCCATTAATGAATCGAGATTCATTCTTGGTTCATGCATGATCTTCTCCAGCTCAATATTTTTCTGATAGGAAGACACCCAGTCTATAAGATCTAGGCCACCTGTGAAGAATGTTGTCTTCCCCTTCCCCTTGTGAAGGGTAGACTTGTTATGAGTAGATTGAGGAGGGACAAGATGGAATGGTTGGAAGACCAAGGACTACATCATGGTAGCCAGAAGGAACAAGGGAATTTGAGATTGATTCACCTTTCCATCTCCTTGAAAATGGTGGGTGCTCTCTTGGGGAAGGGATCGGATGAGGACTTGAGAGGCCATGCCTTGATGGAGGATCATAACTGCCCTAAGTGAGTAGAAGATACCAAACTATAAACCTTCCCTTGTTGTTCCAAGTAGAGGATATTTCTTCTCTTGATCCACGAGCAGATAGGGAAAACTCCTCTTCTCCATCTACAGATAATGATTGGGGGCTGAGAGCTTGATTTCACCCCTTCTCTTCCCTAAGGATGGTGCTGACATTGAACTTGGTTGTGAGGATGCAGGTCATGTTTTTCCTTTATTCTAGAGGTAAATCCTCCGACTCCAATTCATACCACCTTGTGAGAAATGGAAGGCACGGTGTTAATGGAATATTTGTCGTACAATACATAAGATTCCTTGGGAATATCCTTTAAAAAAAATTCTTCATCACACAGTGAATGGACATTGAAAATATGTTTTCCCTCGACACTTGGGGCCTCCTTTCAATCCATAATTTCTTCAGGCTTTCAGGAGTCTTCAAATGTTCCCATTAAAAGAGATGGAAATACATTGATTGAAAATCTATGAAGACATGGTTGATCCTGATTATCCTTGTGAGAAGTGCGAGTCAAGACTTGGTGATAAGTTAGGGGCCCTCTAGTGTCTCCTGACACATTCTATGTTGAACAAGGCCCTAACGAAAGCCTCATCAAGACCACTCAGGTCAAAATATCTTAATTTTAATCTTTTGAAAAAATTTCCTTCAAACTATTTTCTAAAGGAACTCTTGCCATATCATTGATAGAATGATTGTGAAGAAATACCCTCACCTATAGGATAAGAAAAATAACACATCTTGTTGATGGGATAAAATTTGGATTTTATGGTGGAAGTAGGATGGATTGATTAAACTGGACGAGATAATCTACATCCGATAAAGGAAGATATTTGTTCTTCTCACACGAGGATAATTTAATGGTTGAAGTAAATTTGGGATGAGTATAATTGGTGAATTAGCTTCGATTTGATAGGACCCACGAGTGGGATGGTTAAACCCAGTGGATGCGAAGAGAGGGATGTGCTATACTCAAGATGTTTTTTCAGGTGGTAAATAATAAAGGGTGTATGTCACTTCAGGTCACCTCATAGTACTCGAAGAGATATCAGAAAGCAGCTTTCAAATAACCGGGTTGCAAGGAGTTATGAAAAACAATATTCACAAGAAATGATAGGAATATTTTAATCATATAGGATACAGAGAAAAATGAAGAAGGCCCATACTCTTTGCACCCGACAGGGCCAACCAAAATCATTTTTACACATATCATTGATACACATGAGCATTTTGAGAAATACAAATGTATTTTGGAATATCCCCTTTTCTGGGGAGAAAACCCATAAGAATAAAATTGGGATGGAATAGTATAAAGGTGGTGAGGATACTCTCGTATACAGGGGATTAAAAATTTTCTAGGAAAGAGAAAAGACTGAGAAAGTCCATCTTTCCAAGATACTTATATGAGAAGCCTGTTAATTTCTAGAGCCTTCAAAATGAATCAAGTCAATATGGTTGCAAGTGCATAACTATTGACAATCATTGAGAGTCTAAATAAAACATTCCCTTGCAAATGAATTTGATGAGCCCTGAGTTAATCATGTTAATTGTGAGCATTGTTTAATCTGATTTTGAATTTTATGTGTTTGAAAATAGTTATTCATGTTCATGTCAGTAATCTTATATTGGGAATTTCTCTTAATCACACAAGATCTGATCCTTATGGTAGTATTCTAGTATTTTCAATTTTGCAGCAAGAAGAGCTTTCGTTTTATTGCATAATAAACAATTTAAATTTACTTTTCTTCAATGTTGTTGATAGAAATTGTTTGTTATTATATAAGTGTATCTTAAACATTAATGTATCAGGAATATATTATGTTTATTTGAGTATTTGACATAAGATTTTATGTTAAATTCATAAAAGAATGTGTGATATCATGTATATTTCGGCTTTCATGGGTGCACACTTTATGGTTAATGTTTCATCATTGACTATTTGAAGTATTTTTATCATCTTGTTTGGTAGAATTCCCAACCTTTGTTAAAATTCCCTAGGAATTTGGTATAATCAACTTTATCCTAATTAATTCCCCACAAAAACTCGTTTCATAAATGATAAGTCGTATATAAACTACCCTTGTTTACATTGTTTGTGCCAAAAATGTTGAGGAGATCTGTTGAATTTACCCACCCTTCATCTGAAACATGCAAGGAGCAATTAGGTCATATTTTTGTCTTTAGCAACCTAAACCTTGTTTGGAAGACCTATTCATTCTCTAGAACTGGCAACTTGTAAGAGTTAGATTATGTTGCATTGACCATGTCTTCTTAAGGTTTCCTTTCAAATATCATAGAGAGAAAGTTCAATATAACCGACCCATTCACATCTCTCACAAACTCAAGTTACAAAATGGGTCCTCTCACCCTTGTTGAAGGCACAACCAAAAGTAGTAAGGGTAGGTCAAAACCTTTGCATGGTGCTACGCAGCGTTTCCGAGTTTGGAGTGATAAAGAGTATCAGCTAAATCCTTCCCCAGCTGCAAAATGACTCAAAATCTGATTTATTTGTCTCTAAACATCCTACTTAGCCTATTGATGCTTCTTATCTTCAAAGGTAGAATCAATTTGGGTACCAACACTGTGAATAATTGCTGACCCAAAAATTCCCTTTAGTACCCGTAACCTAATATTTTTCTCCCCCAAGAATTATGCTTTATTCCATGGAGTCTTCTTTATTTTGTGGCATTTTTCCCTATATTACAGACTCTTTTTTCCATGTATTTTTAATTTCCTTATTCCGTGGGATGACTATTCCTTTGTTTTGTAGGTCTATTTTACTGTGTATACCTTTTATTACACGACCTTCCTTTTTCCCTCCACAGTCAAATTTTTATTCCCACAACTAACCTTTCTTCTCCCATAATTCCATGAAGGTATTTTTATCTGTTCCATGACATACTTCCCTGTGATCATGTTCCTTTCTTATGTGAGTTAGGTGAACCTGCAGAACACTAATTTTGTAACTTATTTCATTGAAAACTAATACTTTCTCCATTTCTTGGAAATTATTTTTGAAGACACCTAAGATTGAAACTTGAATAAGTTATTTGGATAAGAATGGGTACTTATTTTGACAACACAAACCGATATGAAAATTAAAATATGTAAAGTGACAAGCTAGAAAAATTGAGTCATATGAATGTCTTGATTAATTAGTTTTGTAATATTTTTGTATTTTGTGATTATTTGAATGCTTTTTATATTTATAAAAAAATACATTAATACAGAATGGGGTATCAAAATAGACCCCCTATGAGGGAATCATTGTTCAAACTGAACTCACACTTAATTTTGGTCAACTATCACCATTTTCCGCCTTTAGTGCTTCAACATATGAGTTTTCATATATTTTAAGTACTTGAGGATCCCCAAAAGCATCTTCATCAGATATGAAATATCTCCCTCTTTCCGAAAATGTAAAACAATGCTTCTAACTGTTCATATTTTTCAAGTGTCAGGCATGGGGGAGTTTTTGCAGTTCTGCAGTGTCAGGCCTAGTGGGATTTGTTGCAGTTGTCCACTATCAGGCCTAGGGGGCTTTTTAATAGTTATGCACTGTCAGGCTTGGGGGGATATCTTGTAGTTCTATAGTGTCTGGCTTGGGGGGATTTTTTGCATTTCTGCACCGTCGGGCATGGGGGGCCTTTTTGCATTTTTGCACTGTTATGCCTGGGGGAATTTTTTTGTAGTTCTGCACTATTCGATCTAGGGGGATTATTTACACTTATGAAATTTTGAAATTTCACAATTATATAGTTTGTAATTTCAGGCCTTGGGGGATTTTTAGCACTAAGCATTTTCACCATCTCTTTTGCGGATAAATGAAAATTTTCAAATAGGCATAAATTTTGACCCGTTAATCAAAATTTGAAAACATTTATATCATTGGAAAGGTATCGAAATCTTATATGTGATGAAAAACTAAAATATTAATTTTGATGAGGTTAAGTGGGTGTAAAATAAGAAAATGTACTCAACTCCAAAAAGGTGCAATTCCATGCATCCCAACCACTGGAATTAATGAAGTATGACGCCCATTTCTTCTCCAGAAAGAAAGACATCATGCAATAATGGCCTTTATAGGCTACTAATTCCCGTTTTTAGAAACTTAACGCATCTTGTTGGCGGGTATGAGTAGAATTTTTGAGTTTTCTTCTTTTCTCTCTCTCACATTATTCTATATATTGTAAACACTTCTCATTTTTTTGGGGGATATATTCTGGGAGCTTGGGGAAACTCTGTTAAATTGTTTTCTTAACTTTATTGAGCTGCAAACCTTCATATAAACTTTTCAAGTGTATTTATGCCTCTATTTTACAAATAGAGTGGACTATGCATTATTTGAAGCAATAAATGTGTATTGTGGTTTCCTCTATAACCCTTTCTCATTTTTCTTATAATATCACACCTCTTCATTAGTCCTATTCTATTATGTGCATGTTCCCTAACACTTGCAAGTTCATATTGTTGTGTTTATTGGAGATTTTTTAATGAGTGCATGCTTGGGACCATGTTAAATTTTTCCTAGCCTCTCTCAACTGTATTTCATTCCATTTTCCTCCTTTATCAGAATGTTTCACACCCCTCTACTAGTGCTATCACCTCTTTAATATACTACTTTTTTCATTTTCATGCTCTCTCCCCCTCTCCTTGGTCCCTTGGAAATTATAGTTTAGGAGTATATTTTCCCTTCATTAGGAGTAGTTGTTGCATTAGTTTAGGAAGAGGAACCATCCTTCTCTGGAGGTCCATCCCAAGTCTGGTAGTCCCACATTTTAAGAGATGGTCCAATGTTACCCAATTACACTGGTATCTCATGATCACTAGCAAGAAAATCAGAGGGTGTTGTAATTCGGTGATAATATTTTTTTCATACTCGGTCGGACATGACGTCAATGTTTCTAGGTTTATCAAGATTAGATGTGCATCTTGTGAATTTAAGCCTTTGAAGGATTTATAACAACACATTTGATGACTCATAGGGTCAGGTTTTAATTGGTTTCAGCAGTGATAGTGGTTCAAGTTCATGAAAAGGATTTAAACCCGGTCAAAAACAAGAGAAGAAGGTATTTTTGAGTACTTGAAACCATCTCTAGGTAGAGGAAGAAGAGTTAAAATATCTTTATCTCCACCCTACAAAACATTTTCAACACCTCCACATGGTAGGTCATTTCTCCAATCAGCTATAGTTCTTAGACCAATAAGAATGGCTCATCAAACACTCGTAAATAATTTTGTTAATTTCACAAGTAACAACCCACTTTCTCTCAATGCTCAAAACCTAATACCTATGGTAGTATTGAAGAACATCCTATATTTCACTAGTGAAAATCACACACTGTAATTGATCACATTCAAGACATTGAAAATGTCTATGCTATACATGAGGTTACCAAGGAGGATGTGGTAGTGAAAATGTTACCTTCTTCTTTCAAAGGCAAAGCTTTACAATGGTTAAGCCTAGGGATAGGATAAATTCATAATTGGGATTAATTATGCTCATATATTTATGACCAGTTTGGAGAAAAAGTGGACAAATTATCTCTATTGGAGAAATCAACTACTATCAAGAGAGAACCAAATGAACAAATGGATGATTTCAACTTCAGATTCCAAAGAACATGGGATAGGATTCCAGTTTCTGTAAGACTAGTAGCTAAAGATGATTTTCTCTAATTCCTAAAAGTTCTTAATTCTGATATAGCTATGATGATATAATCTATGGTGGGTATAACATTGCTAGGAGCTTTTGAAATAACCATTAGAACTGGGAATTTCTAGATCCAAGCCAGTAAATTGGCACCTAGGCCACATATGCCTATTTATCCGGATATATGGAATGCAGGTTTTAGTCAAGCAAAAACATTAGATCTTATTCCAACTCCTAAAAATCATAATTCTAATGAAGCTTCCACTTCTAATAGCACCTCAAATTAACTCCAGTAAGTAATGAAGTAACTGCAAAGCTTAGGAAAATGAGTTGGTAACATTTAAGAGGCAAAAAGCTCAAAATTTCAGAATATATCATCCTAAAGCCCAACCCAATAGACTTCCATGTCAACCAAATAGACCACCAATTCAAGCTATTAATCAGAAAAAAAAAATCCCAATGTAAGACCATTACAACTATATAATCATAGTTCAATTTCAACATCTAGGGCCTTGGTTCGATCTCAAAACAAAAAAATACAAGAGTATAAATGGTTTTTCCCATGTGGTTAACCTCATAATCAAGAAACATGCTTCAATGGTGCTCTGAATCAAGCCTTGATGGTGAAAACTATTAGTGTGTCCCAAGAAACAAACCAAGAAGAAGATCAGCGACAAAAAACTACTCAAGAAACACCTCTAAGTTAGAGTACACTTGTGAATTTGAAAGTCGAGGATTTCTATGGAATAAATGAAGTTCCTTTCCAAACTATGATAGTGAACACAAGATCTAAGAAGAGGAATATAGAGGAGGGAAAATTATCTAATACAAGTTCTTCTCAACCTCTTATCATACATCAAGGAGTTAGCAATCCAAGTACGGCTCCGAATGTACAAAATATTCCCAAACCACCTTCTAGACCACCTCATGTACTAGTTATAACAGCTCATCTCCAAGATAATGTTGTGAAAAAAATGGAAGTAGAAGGAAAAATCATCTCTTTTCAATATCATAAAGGAAATGAAGAAAAGAAACGTAAAAAATTTCCTTGTGGGAGTCATTACAAATTCTGGGCTAAAGAGATCTCTTGCAAACAACCATGGTGAATTTATCTAAATAAAGTGAATCATCCAAATTTCAAGAGAAAGTTCTCTACAATGCATCTCAATAAGAAGGAGGTCAACAAGGTAAAAACATGGAACCTCCCCAATTCTACATATCCCTAATCATTGGAAATAGCCTTGTGCACAACTACATGATTGAATTGGGTGAAAGTATCTCACTGAAGTGTAAGGAGATAGCTGATTAGCTAGGTATTAGTTATGAACCTATCTCAAATGGAGTCATGCAATTGGGAGGAACACTAGTGGGAATAGTGGGAATCATCAAGGATTTAAATCTAACACTACATGCATGCCTCAATGTCACAGTCTAATAAGATGTATCAGTAATTGACTTGCCACCACTCTTTTCTCTATTCCTTTCAAGATATTTCACCACTAAGTTTGGAGGATACTTGTCTACTAATTGGTAACATATTCTCTTTAGAACAAGGTATGGGGATAAATCAACAATCAGGTCTGAACCTATTGTAAATTTTCATATTGAGTCATATGTATCAAGCCTAATCAATACAAATTTCTCAATTTTTGATCAAGAATACTGCCCAAGCACTCCATAGACAAGTAAAAAGGTTGGAGGCATTCCAGACTTGACTCTTAACATATAAAAATATTGAGGAAGTTGAGTTGGGGATTTATTGTTTGCATGAATAAAACCCACCTCTCCCTAACATCACCAAACAAGATTATAAAGATGAGAATGAAGTATATAAGTTATTCTTTGATGGATCAAGGAGTAGAAAATGTTCTTGAGGTGGAGCCATGCTTATGCCACCTCAAGGTGTAAATTACTACTCATCTTTCTACTTTCAATTCAGTTTTTCTAACAACACATCTCAGTATGAAGCATTGATCCATGGATTGTATTGGGTAAGAAAGAAAGGGGTAAATAAATTACAAGTCTTTGGAGATAGTGAGCTGGTTGTAAAAAAAATTAGATTTCTCAATGCTGCCAAGGATGATCTACTAAAGAGCTATAAGAACCGGGTATGGGATCTCATTAATGACTTTGAAGCTTTTAACATCAATTACATTCTAAGAAAGAATATTGATTCTATGGATAAGATTATCAAAATTGGGGCAACATTTGACGTTGTTGAGGATATAAAGAAGGATCAAAATCATCCTCACATCAAATATGTTGTAAGGCCAACTATTCTTGACAAGAACACAAGGTGGAAAGTGTTTGAAAATGACCAACAAATCATAATTTTTTTGCAAGAAGAAGGTGATTTCTTTTCAGGAACACAAGACAAATTGGAGCATTAATGAGGCCAGATTATGCCGATTAATGTATAATATATGATCTCATATTACTCTCCTTTTTATTAATTTTGATTGCATTTTGTGAATTTTAGTTGATATGATATGAGTTAAGATGTAATTGTCTATCTTTTGATTGATTTTGATTCTAATATTTAAACAAATGAAATTCCTGACGAAGTGTGTGTTTGAAAGTTAGTTTTGTAATAAAGTAGGCCTAATCAGTCGAGGAAATGAAACAAGTAGCATTCAATATGTTTTCAGTAGCATCTATTCCCACACAACTTAGTTTTGGAACTTCCAAGCTAGTTCAGGAATTCCTTCACACAGTCATCATCTAGTTCCAGAACTTTTAGACTTAGTTCCGGAACTCTAGTATTTAGTTCCATAATTTTCAGACTTAGTTCCATAACTCCTGGGTATAGCTCCAGAATTCTCACATTTTTGATCCTTAATGATTTCCTATGGTTCTAGAACTTCTCTGAAGTTCCAGATACGATGGAATTTATCTATTCTAGCCACATTCAGAGATTTTCCATCAACGACCCTTTGAATCAGGAAATGATGAGAAGATTTCTAAACACAGATCTAGGGATAGTTTTCTTACAGCTTTCTAATCAACAACAATATGACTCAACATCTATTCTAGGTAGGATTCAATTTCATTAGAATCGTTGAGACAATAATGATTGTAAAATGTATATAAAAGCAGACTTGCAGTAGATAGAAAAAATAATAGAATATGATATGAAATAGAGATAGAACAAAGAAGAGAAATATAGACTAAGTACTCAGATCCAGTAAGTTTTGTAATATTGAATGTTTTATCAATAGAATAGCCATTCCTTTTTTAGATAATTTTGAGTTGTTAAATCCTAATTCGAGGAGGAGAAAGGGCCCACTCCCCCAAGGACCAGGATATTCATTTATTTGGTATTTATATTTCTTCAGCAAATAGCTTAAATCTGTTAATTCTATATTGTTTTAGTTCTTTCAGTTAAACCCTGTTGTATACCCGTTCATGCAAGTGTTTAGATAGATTCTTATATTTCTTGCACTTTTTTTCAAGCATTCTAAATTATGTGAGTTTATTTCCAAAAGAAAGTGTGTTTACTTTCAGAAGCAAGTGTGTTTATTTCCATTCTGCAAAGTGTGTTTCCTTTCAACAAACCTTTCAGTGTGTTTAATTTCATCAACATTTTCATAGTATGATTTAAATAAGGTTTTACCCAGAAGTCCTTAAGACATTGAAAAGATCCCCCAGAAAATAAAAAAACAACTACAGTCAACTAGTATATCGATAATATTACTCTATTGCATATAGCTTTAGACATACCCCTGGTTTGATATGACATGAACAAAAAGTTGATTAAATGAAGGGAATAATGACACCCATCATTTTTGGTGCCATTTCCAGGGAACTCTAGTTGGAACTTTCCAATTAAGTGTTAACAAGAGCAAAAAATAATACATCTAGTAGTTGAAGGATCTTCCCTACTATATCACAAAATATATGAGAAGACCAAAGACTCACAGGGTAGATTCCTCCCAATAACATCTTCACAAGAATTCATAACATCCTCTAGTCAAAGTAAGGAAATTGATCAAGAATTGGAGGCACCATTATCCCCTTTCATACAAGAAACAAAATTGCCACCTTTGGAATTCTTGGATCAGTCACCTGAATGAAGTGGAACTTTTAGGGAAAGGCTTATTACTCAAGATTCATTTAGGAAAAGTTTTGATTCTCAATTGAGTAGTCAACCTCATACTCTTGATTTTTCACCTTCCCTGAGGCATACTGCATACCACATTGATTGGAAGGAAAACTCAGAAAATATTTTAAAAATGGAACAAGAAGCTGAAAGAGTACCTGATAGGACCTTTACCTATCTAATCCAATTGGGAGATGATGATACATCAATGAAAAATATCCCACCTGCACATTTACCCACATTTATAGGGATGTCATCTGAAGACCCTGACCAATTTTTGTTTGAGTTCAAGTTACTATGTTAGACCTATGACTATAAAACAGATAATCAAAAACTCAAGTTGTTTCCATCCACTCTGAAGGATGCAACAATGAGGTGGTTCATGGGATTACCATCCAAATCTATTAGCACTTGGGCACAAATGGAGACTACCTTCTTATAAAAATACCAGGATTATTGTAGAGGGAGAGAAGGAAGAATTATTCAAAATCAAGCATGAGGAAGATGAAAACATTGAAGACTATTTAGACAGATTCCGCTTTGTGAGCAAAAGATGTGGATTTTTGCTTTAAGAGGAGTTAAGTAAAACCATTTTTCTTAAAGGTTTGGATGATGAATCTAGGGAAGCCCTTAACTTGATAGGAGGTGGAGACATTGATCAGTTAAGAATAAATGAAATTAAGGATATTTGTAGAAGCTATTCCAGAACAAGAGGTGGACCTAGAAAAGGAAAATAAGTGAAAAGTATGAATTCAGATATGAACAAACTAATGGATGAGTTAGAAAACTTTAAGACAGACATTTTAGTGTAATTAACCTCTACTATGGATGGATTACAAGATAAAGCAAATTCTGAAACTGGACCATTGGATATCTATTATACTAGATGTATGAAGAAGCATGCACTAAGAGACTATCCTTTTGATAAAACATAAATGTTTCTTATCTGTGATTCTAAAGAACATGATACCGATGTTTGTTCTTTACTTCCCGTTATTAAGAATAAACTTAAACAAACTAGTGCCTCATCTATAACTGAATAATTGAATTTTGTTCAGAGACAACCTAACCAAGGGAAGTTAATGCCAAGATCAATTCCTAATCCATGGACGATACCATGGGCTCCTTAGTCAGTACCAAAAAATTAGGGACAACCACCTTAGGTACCTTAACCAACTTGGAATCCTCAAGATTGGGCAAATTAAGCTTGGTATGCTCAGGGACATCAAAAACCATGGGTTGGTCAAGGAAATCGTTTTGCTTGGTCACAACCTAGGTGGAACCCTAGTAATTATGCTTAAGGAAGAACATATCCAAATCAAAATCAATAGGCCATCATGGGATCCCCTGCACAAAATTCACAAACTAAGACTGTAACTCAAATGCAAATACGAGCACAGCCAATAGAAAATATAAGAAACAAACCAACAACTCTTGTTTGTGGAACACAACCAAAAAAATCAATTGATTTACATGTCATGGATTGTAAGGATATTCAAACTAGATCTGGGAAAATCATTAGTAGCCCACCCCTTATAATCACTAAAATTAAAGAAGAAAATGAAATCCCTAGTACTATTGTTCCAAAAGAGGATATAAAAAGAAAAGAAAAGAAGCTAGATAGCAACACTACTGAGACTCCATTTCAAGAGAGATTTAAAGAAGCTATAGAAATCAAGGATTCTGAATTGGTACAGGAATTAAGGAAATTGAATATTGAAATACCACTATTACAAGTAATTAAAGACATTCCAGAATTGAACAAATTAGTCAAAATGTTATATTTGAAAAAGTGTGGAAGGAAGAAACAATACCCCAAGACTATCAAAGTAGATGGGAAACTTGCTGATTTATTAGCAGGAAAAATTTTACTTTCCAAATACAGAGATCCTGGAAATCCTGATATTTTTTTCTCTATAGGAAATAAGGATATACATAACGTTTTGGTAGATTTGGGAGTGGCTATCAATGTAATGATAGTGGATACTCTAAAAACATTACCATTAATGGGCATACAACCTACTAATACCATATTGCAGATGGCAGACTAGTCTTTAGCAAAACTAGAAGGAATTATTGAAGACGTGGCGGTTATGGTGGAGTCATGGGAATATCTAGTTGACTTCCTTATATTTAAGCCAAAAGGTAAAACATTGGGTTATCCCATTATTTTGGGTAGATCATGGTTAGGTACAGTTGTTGCTTTAATTGATTGCAGGTCAGGTGATATGACAATATCGAATGGTAAGAACTCTAAACAAAATTTCCTTATATCCTACTACACGACCTTTTACTGACAATCATGAACAATTGTGGGTTGATTCTCTTGAAACTAATCAGAAAAATTTTCCTTCTTTAACTATGATCACATTGCATGATCATGTAAGAGAAGTAGAAGAGATGATTAATCCACCATTGGATGAGCACTAGTTGTCCTTGAAGAAATCAAAAATAGTTCCAAAACCTATGAACTTAGTTCCAGAACCTGCAACTATAGTTCCAGAACCTACGGCTATAGTTCCAGAACCACCACATTTAGTTCCGGAACCACGACAACAAAAGTTCTCTTTGATTGAAAATAATTTCACTCTGGAAGAATGATATTTCTCATGGGGAGAGGATAAATTAGTATCTTTAGTTTCAAATAAATCAGGGAGTGGTGAAGAATTTATGGAAAGTAGCAATGATTAAGAATTTGGCTTGCAAAGAGATAAGTATCATAATTCTCATTACTGTCCTTTTTCTAGTATTCTATCTCAAGGAACTTTCAGAGATGTTACTACAAACCATTTTTTGTTACCACATGCATGTCCATTAAATACTTTAACAAAAAACCTTCCAATAAATCAGTTCATCACATATTGGAACCAAGCATGTTGAAATTCAACCCGGTAAAACTTTGAACATTAACAACTAGTTGAAGGATGATGAAGAAGCTAAATTGTTTGATGTTCTAAAAAAATCATACTAAATATTTTACTTGGGATTACAAATACATGACAGGAATTCACCCAAGTATCTGTACTCATCACATTTATACATAAAATGTTAAACTAGTTAGGCAGCATCAAAGAAGGATTAACCCATCCTTAAGGGATATAGTCAAATAAGAAATTGAAAAACTATTACAATTAGGTTTTATCTACTCTATCTCAGATAGTCAGTGGGTATCTCCTCTTCTAATTGTTCCCAAAAATAATGGAAAATGGAGAATATGTGTTGACTATAGGGAACTGAACAAAGCCACAATGAGATATTATTTTCCCTTACCATTTATAGATCAAGTCCTAGATAACCTTTCACGTAAACATTAATTTTCTTTCTTGGATGGCTTTCGTGGATACAATCAGATCAGATTTGTTGTTGAAGATCAGGAAAAAACTAGATTTACATGTCCATGGGGAACCTTTTCCTATGGGTGTTACCATTTGGTTTATGCAATGCTCCTACAACTTTACAGAGAGCTATATTTGCAATTTTTTCTGATCTAATAAATGATTGTGTTGAGTTATATATGGATGACTTTACTGTACACAGAGATACATTTGAAGATGCTTTGAGAAATATGGATAGAGTGTTAACAAGATGTGAACAACATAACCCGTATCTTAGTGATGAAAAATGTTTGATGATGGTGGATGAAAAGATTGTATTAGGACACCATATTTCAAAAAGAGGAATTTAGGTGGATCAAAACAAAATCAGAATCATTTCAGATTTACCTATTCCTCAGACCCCCACAAATATCAAGTCATTTCTAGGGCATGATGGGTACTATAGGTGCTTTATAAAATATTTCAATAAATTTTTTGCGCCCATGTTTAATTTGCTAAACAAGGACTGTGAATTTCTTTGGGATGAAAAGTGTCAGCATGCTTTTGAAGAAATTAAAGAAAAATTAATCAGTGACCCAATATTGAGAGGACCTAATTGGGAATATCCATTTCATATCCAAACAGATGCCTCAAATTATTCCATTGGTGCAGTTTTGGGACAGAAAGATGAGGAAGGAAAAATGTATGGCATTTATTATCTTAGCAAGAATATTACTCCCATTGAAAATAATTACACCACAATAGAAAAATAATTTATTTCTGTGATTTATGCAATCAATAAATTCAAACACTATATTAAAGGGTACAAGATATTTGTACACACGGATCATTTAACAATTAAGTATTTAATGAGCAAACTAGTGGTTGGAGGAAGAATAATTAGATGGTTATTACTTTTGCAAGAATTTAGTATTACCATTGTAGAAAATCTAGGTAAATCTAATGTGGTAGCTGATTTTTTGTCAAGACTAACCACTATAGGGGAGAAAGATCCAGTCAAGAATAAATTTCTAGATGAACAATGGTTTGCAATCTCAGCAAGAACACCATGGTTTTCTGATATGGAAAATTATCTTACAACAAGAAAGATTCATCTTTCTTTCACTAAGAAATAAATAAATATGTTAATTAAAAATAGTGCACAATTCAAATGGTTAACTGGAATGCTATTTAAATGTGGTCCTAATTTTGTCTTGTGCAGGTGTGTAAGAGAGGATGAAATATTTTACATCCTTAGAGCATGTCATGATGAAACAAGTGGAGCAAACTATTCAATGAAAAGAACAACTCATAAGATACTTGGCACTGGTTATTATTTTCCAATTCTGTACAAGGACGTGAAGAGATATATCAAGTGGTGTGATCATTGTCAAAGGATGGGATAACCAACTTTCACCAATGAAATGCCTCTTCGAGCTTAAGTTGTGGTTGAACCATTTGAGAGATGGGGATTCGATTTTGGTGGTCCCTTTAATCCTCCTTCACAAGGGAAGAAATATTTTCTTGTCTGTACTGACTATGTGAAAAAATGGGAAGAAGTGCAGGCATTGACAAATGCCACTGAGGAAGCAGTTGCTGATTTCCTTAGGAGTAAAATTATGGTAAAGTTTGGAGCACCAAGGAGCATAGTTTTAGATCAGGGACCACAATTCATGTCTAATATGATCTAAGCTTTCATAATGTATTACCAAATGAATTATAGGAATTCATCTCCTTACCACCCATAGTTAAATGGAAAAACTGAAGTAAAAAACATAGAATTGAAGAACATCCTTACAAAAATAGTTGAACCTGGGAAAAAAGATTGGGTAAAGAGACTACCTGAAGATGTCTAGTCTTATAATACAACTTGGAAAACTACAACAGGGTTGTCATCATATGAGTTAGTCTATGGGAAAAATCCCTTGTTGTCTATAGAGTTTGAACTTCAAAGATTGAGGACATTAGTTAAGGTGGGAAGTGAGTTGGATGCAACTCAAAAAGAAAGAATCCTTCAACTCAATGAGTTGGATGAATTAAAGATGGAAGCACTTCAATAGACAATGATAATTCAAGAGCAAAGGAAGCAATGGAATGAAACACATATCAAGAGAAGGAAATTTAAAGTAGGAGACTAGGCATTGCTATTCTATTCTAAGTACCAATAATTCAAGGACAAATTGAGAACCAGGTGGTTGGGACCCTATCAAACTGAGTAGATATTTGACATGGTTCTATTCAGTTACTTCCCATTGATGGCAGCAGTAGAACACTCTTGGTCAATGGACATAGGCTGAAACTCTATAGAAAGCCTCCCACTAAGGATGAATTCTTGAGGAAGATTGAAGGAGATAAAGAATTTGATCATATGAAACAACCCAGTTCTTCCAAAATGATCAAATAACTAGATGATAGATCCAGAATAAAGGGAAGAAGATGAAAACTAGTAAATGGCATTTTCTCCCCCCCCCAAAAAAGAAATTCTCTCAAAGGTCAATTGAAAACTAGAAATCACAGTTGATCTTTTGTTTTGGCTAGTTCAAATAAAAGGAAATTCTTTTGAATTCTAACTATCTTATATAACCATGTTTTGTTCCACTTATAGGAATGACGAGTCATGATAGCAAAATGATTACATCATCAAGGATGGTAATTATATATTTTAACTTATTTAGGGTTAAATTAAATGTTTGCATGTGTGATTTGACTTAATTTAAAATTTGGTAAGATGAGTCATCTATTTATACATTATGATTACAAGTGTGTAATCATGAAGATGATTAGATGGAATAAGTGGTGACATGGTTATAATTAGTAATAATTATTGTAAAATCAAGTGAAATAAGTTGCAGAGATATTTGAGAGGTTCCGTAGCAAAGAACAGAGGTTCCGCAGCCAAAATTGTCAGTTCCACAACTAAGAAAGAAGGCCTGCAACAAATTTGCACAAAATAAAAAGAGACAGAACTCAAACCAATAAGGGGATTAAAAAGAAATCAGAACCATAGGATGATTCCCAACTACTCATGGATGAAGAACTGTCATCTATCTTTGAGCATGTAGGATGGCTAGAGTTCCTGAAGAAGTTTTCAAGGTATAATGATGAATTAGTAAGAGAATTCTTCGTAAACCTAGAGAAATCTAGGAAAAAGGTGAGAAATACATTTATTCCTTTTTCTATAAATACAGTAAGTAATGTGTCTGGAGTGCCAATTGTGCATGTTCCACATCTTGCCAAAGAGAATTTGAAAGAACTGGTTGAAATCTTACTATAAGAAGGAGAAATTGAACTCCAGTACATCTAAAATACAAAGAAAATCATAAAAGGGGTCAGAAGGGCTAGTTTTTCCAAACCCTTTGACATGGTAGCATTTTTAATAGTGAAATATTTAAGTTATGACAGTCAATTTGGGTCTGTGGGAAAGGAAGTACTAAAAATGCTCATATATCTGAAGTATGGAGCCAAAAAACCTAAGTACATAATAAACCTTCCAGAGTTTCTTTGTGATTGTATCTAGACCATGGCCCAAAGATATTATTTGGCTGTTGGGACAATTAGGCATCACGGTCTAATTCATTTAGTATGCCAACACCATTTTCTTTCAAAGAAAAATGGAGAAGAAATTTGGGACAAGTTTCTTAGCAAGTTCAAGAAAAACCCTAATATTATCAAAAGGAAAATTCCAGCCCCATTCTCTGCTTCAACTAATATAGAAATTGATGCCCCTACAGAAGAACAGAGGGAAATGGAAAGAGAGAATATACCAAAAATAAGAAGGTCTGTGAGAAAGATCAAAACAGAAGAGCCTTCTGTACCTTTGAAGGAAATTCCTTCTTCTGCAGTAGCTTCAGGGGAGCTAATATCTATCTCTGATGGTGATAGATCACCCATGCAATAACAAGAAAGAATAGTAAGAAGAATATCTAGAAGGAAACCCACCACTGGGCATGTTGAAATTCCCCAAGATGAATAATTCATAAGAGGTCAAGGGAAACCACTGAGGGAAGGAGTGAGCAGGAAAGGATGGAAAAGGAAGCTATTGATATTTTTGGTAGCATGGCCATGAGTCCTCCTGAACCAAGCCAAGCTGAAATGGACAAAGGAGATGAGAGACTTGAAGAGAAGGATTTTCAAGAATTGTCCTAACCATCAGCATTTCCACATGAAGAAGAAGAGTTGGCATCCTGGAGAAGAAAATGAAAATTTCCTTTGATAGAGGAAGAATGGTCAACTCCTCAAGTAGTTTCAGAGTAAGAAGAAAGACATCAAGTTAAACAGGATCTGCTCTTATTTATAGAAGAGCTCATTATTAGAGAGAAGGATGAGGAATTGGATTTCCTCAAAGTCAAATTAGAACAAAGGGAAATGCTCATTAGAGAGATAACAACTCAGCTTGCAGCCATGACTAAGGAATTATCAATAATCAAGAAACAACTGATAGAAAAAGAGGAAGAATGTCAGAATTCTAGAAAACATAATGTTGTGTCCACAGTCTCTGCACAGATTGAGTTAACCTATTTGCCACTCAAAAAACCATGGGATGACACTTGCAGGGAACTCAGAGAAGAAAAAAAATCAAATGAAGAATTGAAGACCAAGATGGAAGAAGAAAAGAAGGTAAGCAAAGAATGTAAAGAAAATTTTTATGAGGAAGGAAAGAAATATAAATTTCTTACAAAAATTCATATGGTTTGTATTTTGAGTGAAAAATCGCTTGCCTACAGGAGGCCCTCTTCTACATATAGTGTGTTTTTAGAAGACTAGTTCATTCTCTAGCAGCTGTCAAGGATTACATGCGGACTTCCACATGAAGTAAAAGATGAACTTGAATTCATGGCAGCTTACTCTCTATTTAGTCTTGAGAAAAAAAATCTTCTGTGTGAATTTAATCTTTGTAATTTTATGCTAGAGAAAAACACAAGATTTATGATCAATTTGTATGCGGGGGAGAGCCAACTCAATGCATTTGTCTCTGTTCTGCAAAACCAAATTGCATGGAAGGAAAGGGAATATAAATTTTTATTGAAAGCTAACTCAATTGGTCTCTATATGAGAGCTCACTATGTTAAGCCTTCTTCCTTCCTCATACATTTTATAACTCATGCCTTTGATGAGAGATTCAAGACACATTAGCCTATCATCCTACAAAAGAGTATTGATGCCTTCACCTCCTATGAGGAGGAAAAGTTTCAAGATATTTATAAAGGATGCTCAAAGAGGTAGGAACTTCTTACTTTTTCCTTGAGAAGAAGGGAAGTAATATCCCCTACAAATCTGATCTAGAGTTTAGAAAGGGAAAAAGTGTTATCCACAATAATTCCCCAGGTCAATGAAACCTATGTGAAAATATGGATAGGAATACGAACAAGTCCCCCTCTACTTCTCACCCCCATGTCTCCTTGGGAAAATAGAGAACCTCAAGATCCTACTGAATTTGAAGAGTTGGAGAGGAAAATAGAAGCAGGAGCTGGGTACAATACATCTAAGTTTAAGCATTGGAAAATTTAGTTTTAGCCATTTGATCTGAGCAATCAAATGGAATGCAGAACATATAACCCCATTTTTGAAGAATGAAGTTTGTAAAGGGACTTACAAATAAGTAAGTTTGGGGGAAATGATGAGGCCAAAATATTCCAATTAATGTATAATATATGATCTCATCTTACTCTCCATTTTATTAAGTTTGATTACATTTTGTGACTTTTAGTTGATCTGATATGAGTTAGGATGTAATTTTTTGTCTTTTGATTGATTGTGATTCTACTGTTTAAAATATCTGAAGTTCTTGACGAAGTGTGTGTTTGAAATTCAATTTTATAATAAATCAGGTCCAATCAGTTGAGGAAATGATGTAGGTAGCATTAAGTATGTTTTTGGTAGCATATGTTCCTACAAAACTTAGTTTCGGAACTTCCAAGCTAGTTCTAGAACTCCTTCACAAAGTCATCATATAGTTCTGGAACTTTCAGACTTAGTTCCAGAACTCCAGTATTTAGTTCCGGAATTTTTGAACTTAGTTCTAGAACTCCTGGGTATAGCTCCAGAACTCTCATGGTTGTCATCCCTAATGATTTCCTATAGTTCTGGAACTAATGTGAAGTTTAGAAACTAATGGAAGTTATCTATTCTAACCACATCTAGACATTTTTCATCAATGACTCTTTGAATCAGGAAAGAATGAGAATATTTCTAAATGTAGATCCAGGGATACTTATCTTACAACTGTCTGATCAGCCATAATCCGACTCAACATCTATTCTGGGCACGATTCAATTTCATTAGAACCGTTTAGAAAACTATGATTGTAAAATGTATAAAAGCAAACCTACAATAGATAGAAAAAACAATAGAATATGATATGAAATAAAGATAGAACAGAGAAGAGAAATATCGAATAAGTACTCAGATCCATTATGTTTTGTAATATTGAATATTTTATCAATAAAATAGCCATTCTTGTTTGAGAGAATTATGAGTTGTTAAATCCTTATTCGAGGAGCAAGGGCCCACTCCCCCAAGGACCAGGATATTCGTTTATTTGGTATTTATATTTCTTCAGCAAATAGCTTAGATCTGTTAGTTCTGTATTGTTTTAGTTATTTCAGTTAAACTTTTTTGTATACTCATTCCTACAAGTGTTTAGATAGATTCTTATATTTCTTGTATTTTTTTTCAAGAATTCTAAATTATGTGATTTTATTTCCAAAAGCAAGTGTGTTTACTTTCAGAATCAAGTGTGTTTATTTCCATTCTACAAAGTATGTTTCCTTTCAGTAAATATTTCAGTGTGTTTACTTTCAGCAACATTTTCATAGTATGATTTAAATAAGTTTTTACCAAGAAGTCCTTAAGAAATTGAAAAGATCACACAAAAAATACAAAAACAACTATAGTTAACTACTAGATCGATAAGATTACTCTTGTTGCAAAGATTTAGACACACCCCTTGTTTAATATGACATGACCGAGAAGTTGATTAAATTAAGGGAATAACAACACCCATCAAGCATCAGTATGGTGATCAAGTGGTTCAGATAAAGAAGAAAATTTTTCCAAAGGGTCTTGTGACTTTGGAGTCAATCTTCAACCCCAATGACCAGTTCTTAAAAGAGAAAGTAAACATTAAAATCAAGGGTGAAGATTTGAAATTAATTGCAATTGGAGAAGAGAAAGTGTTCCAGATTGGAAAAGTAAGTACTCAAGAAAAATATGATTTCATCCAACTGTTTCAAGACTTTCTAGATATCTTTTCTTGGAATTATAAAGATTTGAGAGGGTTTGATCCAAGGTTAGCACAACACACTATTGAATTGAATACAAAATCCAAGCCCATTAGACAGAAGAAAAGGCCAATGAATCCCCATATTAAACCCTTCATGAGGAAGTAATTACACAAAATTATAGAGGAAAACATCATTTTTCCAATTAAGCACTCAAGCTGGGTTGCAAACTTAGTGCCAGTTAGAAAGAGAAATGGAGAAATCAGATTTTGTGTGGATTTCCAAGATCTAAATAGAGCTTCACTCAACTAACATTATCCACTTTCTTCCATGGAGGAAATCTTACAATTAGTATCTAATTCAGAGGGATTCTCATTTTTGGATGGTTACTCAGGCTATATCTAGATCATGGTGAAAAAAGAAGACCAGTTCAAGACAACCTTCACCAAAAAATGGGGCACATATGCTTATAAGAAAATTGATTTTGGATTGCTACATGACGGAGCTAATTTCTAGAGAGCAGTGGATATGGAATTTAAGTGATGATAAACAATATGGTGCTTATATATTTAGATGACATCATTACATTATCCAAAAATGCAACAAATCACCTCTATCACCTCAGGAAAGTTTTCAAAAGATGAAGAAAGTTTGGAGTATCCTTGAATCCTAAAAAATGTATATTCTTATCTCATGAAGGAAATCTCTTGGGCCACATTTTTTTGAGGGAAGGACTAACCATTGATCATGAGAGATTTTAAGCTATCCATGATCTACCATTTCCAAGTCACAAGAAGGCTCTCCAAATTTTCTTTGGGATAATCAATTTTGTCCAAAGGCTCATGACATATTTTTCCACTTTGGTTAAGCCATTAACCATGATGTTAAAGAAGTGTATGTAATATAAATGGAATAGAGAGAAAAATGACAGTACTCCAAAGAAACAAGAGGTTTTTCACCTCCTCCACCACCACAAAAAATTGTAAAATCAGTTGAGTTTCAACCCTCCCTCCTCCTCTTGCATTCCCAATTCCATGTGGAAAAAGAAAAATTGAAAAAATCAGTCATCAAGGACAACAAGAGAAGAGCCAAAAAAAAAAGAAAAATGACAGACAGCTTGAAGGTTTGGGCTGCCAAATTTGGGATAAAAAGATCCCTTGATGGTTAAGCCTACAGAAGAGAGGCTAGGGTTGGAGAACAAATGGTGGTCAGGACTGATTTTTTGTTGCAGCAGAAGAAGAAGAAGATCTTGCAGCCGATTATTCTAACACCAGTGTGATTGCACAACATTGAATCCTCTTCCCAAGTGTGGGACTTGCAAAAATGGAAGAGGAATATCCAGATTAGAGGCTGGTTCCTCAACTCCTCTGATTAGCTATTTTACTTGCACAATTGCAGAGGTTTAAACTCCTAATCCTACCCTAAATTCCAAAGGAGACAGAGATAGAGAATGCAGATAAACTAAAACTAATGCTAATAGGTGATGCACCAAAGGAGTTGTAGACACCTGATGCTGCATGAAATACACAATCCACAAGGACACACAACACAAAACATGCACAAATTCTCCAAATGTAATGAAAGATCAAGAAAGCAATGATAGATATATGAAAGGATTGAGGGATTTTAATCACAGAACATATATCAACATCTCAGATCCAATACAATACATTACAGTGATGCAGAGGCAAGAAAAGGTGCTACATTACATGGAAAGGTAAAATTTCTTCACAAATTCTGCTAAGGAGGAAGAAAAAGGAAGTTGCAGAGCTGAAAAGTGGCTCTCCTTTTGCAAAATGAACTCATTCTGGCTTTGACAGTGCAAACCACGACCCCAGGAGAGAGAAACACGGGAAAAAGTGCAAGGGGTTCAACCATTGACCAAAATTCCATCAAAACATCATGGGCACCCTGACAGACCCATTCCCTGACATTTTTAAGCATGCTGGGAGAGAATGCGAGGCATTCTTCATTAAAAACGGTGGTTGAACGTCATTTCTATCCATGACCACATGCTAGAGGTGTTTTTCGATTTTATCTCTCTAAACTCCATAAAAATGCAAAAAAAACCCTAGAATCTTGTATATAATTTCACTATCTTTCCATTGATATAAAGAACGTGAAAAACTGAGCTTTGGATCGAAAGATATGGCGATTTGAAGTTTTAGGGCAAAACAGGGCCAAATCGGGTCGGTGGGAAAAAATTCAAATTTTTGCACCTTTTTGGTCATTTGGAAAATTTTCCAAATCTTCCCCATACTCCACCACTCTAGGTGCTACGTGGCAGCATCTCATTGGCCACGGGCCTTTCAGGGGAAACTTTTCCCAAAAAAATCCACCGAGCCATAACTTCAAAAATACATCGAGTTAGGAGGAAAACTTTACCTTTCCGGAAAGCTGAGAAAGATCTCTATCCAATGGTGCCATTTCCAAAAGGTTTTGAGTGCCCAAAAAGAAAAATTTTGTGACTGAAGCACAAGAGAGGGAAGAATGGGAGGAGTTAGCCACAAAATGAGCAGGGGGCACATTTTGGATAACAATTTTGGCGACTCAGAGGGGTCATCTGCCTACTGGATGAAGTTACCAATTTCCTGAAGCATCCATTGGGCATGGAATCATGAGTTGTAGCCTACAAACTAATCTGAGCTTTGAAAACCTCCTCTCTGAGCCACTTGGAAACCCACTAAAATGGACTGTGCAAGAGCAAAACCAGCACCACAAAACTATATACAAAACTAAAAGTCATAGATGCTCCAAAATGGAACATGCAGAGTGTGCACAAGCACTTCGTTTACTGAAAGAAAAAATACCTATCCTACTCTAACTAGAAGCAAAAATGGGCTAAACAAACCCTATAACTGGTTGGGAGAAATAGCTTCCCTTTCTAAAAAGTTGCAACCATGCAACTGATTTGGCACTAAACATGGCTGATTGGATGAGTGGAAAATCAACAAGAAGCTGTTCTTCTACCCAAATCATCAAGGTGTCAACTAAAAACAAATCCAATACCTATTTTAGTTTCTCTACATTTGGATTGAAGAGGTATGACAGCTGATCCTTGGTACTTTGTAGCTCACCCTCATGCTTAGAAGCAAGCATGACTGGTTGTGACTTCTCCTTTGACTCCAATGAAGTCAAATACTTTATTGGGCAAGGTATGATCCGTTTGATATGCCCATAGCTCTGATTTTCAATTCCAAAAATGTAGTATTCTTGTAGACCTTCTTGGGTGGGTGATGTGGAAGCAATGGTAGGACTTTTCTGCCCTTTCTCTTCCTTCATGGCAACATGGAACTCTTCAATAGTGTGCAACTCCTCGTTATTGATTGCAACATCCAATGAAGTTGCTTTTGCATTGTTGTTACCTGCTGCAAAACATTGTTGGCTTTGGGGCTCCTCCATTGTAGCTTTTGGAAGATCAAATTCTTCCAACTTTGATTCAAGAGGCATGTTGCCAACTATAGGCTATTGTCCTTGAACTCTTTTGTCCATGGCAGAAAGTTCTTGTTGTTGGAGAACTAATGGTGAAGAAGGAAACATGGTAGTTTCAGCTAGCTCTTCATCTAAACATTCTTCTAAGTCTGATGGCAAATCAAACTCTTGAATGTCTTACTGCAGAAAAGTATCTCCCTCTTGTATGGTGGCCTCCAAATATGCATTTTATTCACCCTGTATAACTTCATTTTCAAACATGAAACTTATCAATCCAAACTCATCCCAAAAATCAGATTGTTGGAGAGATGAAGTGGGAGAGAAGCATGAAATTTGTTGTGCCTTTTGCTAACAATTTGGACCTATTTTGTTCATCTCCATAATGGCTTCATCAATCAAATTAGCCCCTTTAAATGAAAGCAAAAACGTATCAATAATGCTTCCTTCTTCTACTGTAGTAAAAACTGACTTGACCTCATCCATTTGCTCCTCAAAGATGGGGTTTTGAGATGGTTTTCCTTCCTTCTCGATGGCTAATTTTGCAGTGCAAACTGGATCAGCATTTTCTTTGGGCAAAGTGCCAACATGGACACCCAACTCATCACCAACAAACTACTGTTTTTCTCACTTCACTGCTGTTATAAAATCAGCCTTGTTTTCCACTTGTTCTCCAACTTCAACATCCTCTATTGGTTTCACCATCAAGGGGAATTTTTGTAATCCCGAATTTAAGAGCCCAAATTTTTCAAACTTTGAATTTCTTCATCCTTGTTTGGCTCTTTTTTCTGCTGCTATTTTACTTGATTGGCATTCTGATTTTTATCGTCCCAACATGGATTTGGGAATGTATGAGCAGAAGTGGATTGTAACTAAATTCATTTTGTAATTTTTTGTGGTGGTGGAGGAGGTAGGAACTCTTGTTTCTTTGGAGGGAATGGCTGTTTGGAAGGGAAAAGGATAGAAGAATTGAGATGGGGTGGAAGACTAGGGAATGGAGAAATGGATTCAACACTTGGGACAGCAGATGGAGAGTTTAAAACTTGACACTGCTGAGATAAAATAGATTGGGAAAGAAGGAGAGAAGAGGCATGAGATGGTGTGTTTTACCTATTGACAAGGTTGTTGAATACTCCTCTCATACACCTTTATTCCTTTAGTCCACTTTAGAAGCAATGGTAGTGTTGTAATCATGAATTCTAGCTTCTCTTGAGGGCTTTAATGCCTTGGAAAAGGTCCCACCCATGGACAAGGTGTTCTACAACCGATTCTAAATGCTTTCATTTGTGCTTGAGCCCTCGATTGCACCATGTTTACCTCCATCTTTTGGATTTGTTCCAGCAGATCTGCATTTTCTTTTTGACTGCCCTCACAACCAGCATACTCTTGTGCTTGACATGCTTCATATCCAAACTAACTTTGGCACTGCTGCTCATATGAGTAGACATGCTGATTTTGAATTTGATCAAAATGCTGATTTGGAGGATTTTTAAAACATGTTGGAGGTGTGATATACTGCTGTTGTAAATGTGAATTCCATGACGGAAATGAAGTCATGATTGCACAACTTCATGGAATGGAAAAGAATGAAAATGATGGAAAGAAGAATGGATGGAAATGAATGGAAAAGAGGTCTGCAACTTAGAGAATGAGTTGTTTTACCAGATGGAGTCGCCATATGTGCTTTTGAAAATGCCTCCAAAAGGCTAAATCTTTAACAGGAACACACCAACCTATCAAAGATAAAGTGAAAGACCTCTAAGGTCCCACCGAGCATGCCAAAACTGTTGTTGCAAATCAGCAGCACCCCCTAGATGTTGATCAGATTTCTAGTTTGATCATTCTAAGCATCCAGTGTGATTGCATAACATTGAATCCTCTTCCCAAGTGTGGGAATTGAAAAAATGGAAGAGGAATCTCTAGATTAGAGGCTGGTTTCTCAACACCTCTGAAATACACAATGTAGAGGTCTATATTCCTAACCCTACCCTAAACAAGGACACACAACACAAAACATGCACAAATTCTCCAAATGTAATGAAAGATCAAGAAAGTAATGATAGATATATGAAAGGATTGAGGGATTTTAATCACAGAACATATATCAACATCTCAGATCCAATACAGTACATTACAGTGATACAGAGGCAAGAAAAGGTGCTACATTACATGGAAAGGTAAAATTTCTTCACAAATTCTGCTAAGGAGGAAGAAAAAGGAAGTTGCAGAGCTGAAAAGTGTCTCTCCTTTTGGAAAATGAACTCATTCTGGCTTTTACAGTGCAAACCACGACCCCAGGAGAGAGAAACATGGGAAAAAGTGCAAGGGGTTCAACCATTGACCAAAATGCCATCAAAACAGCATGGGAGCCCTGACAGACCCCATTCCCTGACATTTTTAACCATGCTAGGAGAGAATGCGAGCCATTCTTCATTAAAAATGGTGGTTGAAACGTCATTTCTGTCCATGACCACGTTTCCAAAGGTGTTTTTCAACTTTCTCTCTCCAAAATCCATAAAAATACAAAAATGACCATGGAATCTTGTAGATAATTTCACCAACTTTCCATTGATATAAAGAACATGAAAAACTGAGCTCTGGATCGAAAGATATGGCGATTTGAAGTTTTAGGGCAAAATAGGGCAAAATCGGGTCGGTGGGAAAAAATTCAAATTTTTGCACCTTTTTGGTCATTTGGAAAATTTTCCAAAATTTCCCCACGCTCCACCACTCTAGATGCCATGTGGTGGCATCTCATTGGCTGCTGGCCTTTCAGGGGAAACTTTTCCCCAAAAAACTCCGCCGAGCCATAACTTGAAAAATACATGGAGTTAGGAGGAAAAAATTACCTTTCTGGAAAGATGAGAAAGAGCTATATCCAATGGTGCCATTTCCAAAAGGTTTTGATTTCCCAAAAAGTAAAATTTTGTGACTGAAGCGCAAGAGAGGGAAGAATGGGAGGAGTTAGCCACAAAATGAGTAGAGGGCACATTTTGGATAACAATTTTAGCGACTCAGAGGGGTCATCTACTTGCTGGATGAAGTTACCAGTTGCCTGAAGCATCCATTGGGAATGGAGTCATGAGTTGTAGCCTGTAAACTGATCTGAACTTTGAAAACCTCCTCTCTGAGCCACTTGGAAACCCCTGAAATGGATTGTGCAAGAGTAAAACCAGCACAACAAAAACTATGTACAAAACTAAAAGTCATACATGCTCCAAAATGGAACATGCAGAGTGTGCACAAGCTCTTATTTTACTGAAAGTAAAACTACCTATCCTACTCTAACTGGAAGCAAAAGTGGGCTAAACAAACCCTGCAACTAGTTGGGAGAAATAGCTTCCCTTTCTCAAAAGTTGCAACCATACAACTGATTTGGCACTGAACATGGCTGATTGGATGAGTGGAAAATCAACAAGAACGTTGGTCTTCTACCCAAATCATCAAGGTGTCAACTGAAAAAAAATCCAATACCTCTTTTAGTTGCTCTGCATTTGGATTGAAGAGGTATGACATCTGATACTTGGTACTTTGTAGCTCACCCTCATGCTTAGAAGCAAGCATGACTGGTTGTGACTTCTCCTTTGACTCCAATGAAGTCAAATACCTTATTGGGCAAGGTATGATCCGTTTGATATGCCCATAGCTCTGATTTTCAATTCCAAAAATGGAGTCTTCTTGTAGACCTTCTTGGGTGGGTGATGTCGAAGCAATGGTAGGAATTTTCTGCCCTTTCTCTTCCTTCATGGCAACATAGAACTCTTCAATAGTGTGCAACTCCTCGTTATTGATTGCAACATCCAATGAAGTTGCTTTTGCATTGTTGTTACCTGCTGCAATACATTGTTGGCTTTGGGGCTCCTCCATTGTAGCTTTTGGAAGATCAAATTCTTCCAGCTTTGATTCAAGAGGCATGTTGCAAAACTGTAGGCTGTTGTCCTTGAACTCTTTTGTCCATGGCAGCAAGTTCTTGTTGTTGGAGAACAAATGGTGAAGAAGGAAACATGGTAATTTCAGCTAGCTCTTCATCTAAACATTCTTCTAAGTCTGATGGAAAAATCAAAATCTTGAATGTCTTGCTGCAACAAAGTCTCTCCCTCTTGTATGGTGGCCTCCAAATCTGCATTTTCTTCACCCTGTATAACTTCATTTTCAAACATGAAACTTGTCAATCCAAACTCATCCCAAAAATCAGATTGTTGGAGAGATGAAGTGGGAGAGAAGCATGAAATTTCTTATGCATTTTGCTCACAATTTGGACCTGTTTTGTTCACCTCCATAATGGCTTCATCAATCAAATCAACCCCTTCAAATGAAAGCAAAAACGTATCAATAATGCTTCCTTCTTCTACTGTTGTAAAAACTGACTTGACCTCATCCATTTGCTCCTCAAAGATGGGGTTTTGAGATGGTTTTCCTTCCTTCTCGATGTCTGATTTTGCAGTGCAAAATGGATCAGCATTTTCTTTGGGAAAAGTGCCAACATGGACACCCAACTCATCACCAACAAACTTTTGTTTTTCTCGCTTCACTGCTGTTATAAAATCAGCCTTGTTTTCCACTTGTTCTCCAACTTCAACATCCTCTATTGGTTTCACCATCAAGGGGATTTTTAAAATCCCAAATTTAAGAGCCCAACTCTTCAGACTTTGAATTTCTTCATCCTTGTTTGGCCTCTTCTTTCTGCTGCTGTTTTACTTGATTGGCATTCTGATTTTTATCGTCCCAACATGGATTTGGGAATGTATGAGCAGAAGTGGATTGTAACTAAATTCATTTTGTAATTTTTTGTGGTGGTGGAGGAGGTAGGAACTCTTGTTTCTTTGGAGGGAATGGCTGTTTGGAAGGGAAAAGGATAGAAGAATTAAGATGGGGTGGAAGACTAGGGAATGGAGAAATGGATTCAACACTTGGGACAACAGATGGAGAGTTTAAAACTTGACGCTACTGAGATAAAACAGATTAGGAAAGAAGGAGAGAAGAGGCATGAGATGGTGTGCTTACCTATTGACAAGGTTGTTGAATACTCCTCTCATACACCTTTATTCCTTTAGTCCACTTTGCAAGCAATGGTAGTGTTGTAATCATGAAGTCTAGCTTCTCTTGAGGGCTTTAATGCCTTGGAAAAGGTCCCACCCATGGACAAGGTGCTCTACAACCGATTCTAAATGCTTTCATTTGTGCTTGAGCCCTCGATTGCACCATGTTTACCTCCATCTTTTGGATTTGTTCCAGCAGATCTGCATTTTCTTTTTGACTTCCCTCACAACCAGCATACCCTTGTGCTTGACATGCTTCATATCCAAACTGACTTTGGCACTGCTGCTCATATGAGTAGACATGCTGATTTTGAATTTGATCAAAATGTTGATTTGGAGGATTTGTAAAACATGTTGGAGGTGTGATATAATGCTATTGTAAATGTGAATTCCATGATGGAAATGAAGTCATGATTGCACAACTTCATGGAATGGAAAAAGAATGAAAATGATGGAAAGAAGAATGGATGGAAATGAATGTAAAATAGGTATGCAACTTAGAGAATGAGTTGTTTCCCAGATGGAGTCGCCATATGTGCTTTTGAAAGTGCCTCCAAAAGGCTGAATCTTTAACAGGAACACACCAACCTATCAAAGATAAAGTGGAAAACCTCTAAGGTCCCACCGGGCATGCCAAAACTATTGTTGCAAATCAGCAGCACCCCCTGGATGTTGATCAGATTTCTAGTTTGATCATTCTAAGCATCCAGTGTGATTGCATAACATTGAATCCTCTTCCCAAGTGTGGGACTTGAAAAAATGGAAGAGGAATCTCTAAATTAGAGGCTGGTTCCTCAACTCCTCTGATCAGCTATTTTACTTGCACAATTGTAGAGGTTTAAAACTCCTAATCCTACCCTAAATTCCAAAGGAGACAGAGATAGAGAATGTAGATAAACTAAAACTAATGCTAATAGGTGATGCACCAAAGGAGTTGTAGACACCTGATGTTGTATGAAATACACAATCCACAAGGAAACACAACAAAAAACATGCAAAAATGCTCAAAATGTAATTAAAGATCAAGAAATCAATGATAGATATATGAAAGGATTGAGGGATTTTAATCACAGAACATATATCAACATCTCAGATCCAATACAATACATTACAGTGATCTAGAGGCAAGAAAAGGTGCTGCATTACATGAAAAGGTAAAATTTCTTCACAAATTTTGCCAAGGAGGAAGAAAAAGGAAGTTGTAGAGCTGAAAAGTGTCTCTCCTTTTACAAAATGAACTCATTCTAGCTTTTACATGTGCAAACCACGACCCCAGGAGAGAGAAACGTGGGAAAAAGTGCAAGGGGTTTAACCATTGACCAAAATTCCATCAAAACAGCATGAGCACCTAGACATACCCATTCCCTGACATTTTTAACCATGCTGGCAGAGAATGTTAGCCATTCTTCATTAAAAACAGTGGTTGAAACGTCATTTTTGTCCATGACCACGTGCGAGAGGAATTTTTTAATTTTCTCTCTCCAAACTCCATCAAAATAAAAAATTGACCCTGAAATCTTGTAGAGAATTTTACTATCTTTCCATTGATATAAAGAACATGAAAAAACCAAGCTCTAGATTGAAAGATATGGCCATTTGAAGTTTTTAGGGAAAAACAGGGCCAAATCGGGTTGGCTAGGAAAAGAATTCGAATTTTTGCACCTTTTTGGTCTTTTGGAAAATTTTCCAAAATTTCCCCTTGCACTCTGCGACTCTAGGTTCCACATGGCGGCATCTCATTAGCCGCGGGACTTTGAGGGGAAAATTTTTCGAAAAAACTCTGCCGAGCCATAACTTCAAAAATATATGGAGTTAGGAGGAAAACTTTACCTTTCTGGAAAGCTGAGAAAGATCTCTAACCAATGGTGTCAATTTCCAGAAGGTTTTGAGTGCCCTGAAAAATAATAAAAATTGTGATTGAGGCACAAGAGAGGGAAGAATGGGAGGAGTTAGCCACAAAAATGAGCAGGGGGCACATTTTGGATAACAGGAATCTATGTTGAATTTTTAATGCATTATGATGTTTTTTTTGTCAATTAATTTTTTTTTTTGCATACTAACATCATGTTACATGAGTGTGGAATAAATGTCCCACCAAAAATATGCAAGATAATTTATTCCTACGATATTTTGTGAAAGTTCAATTGGTTAAATTTATTTTATAACAAAACATGTTTGGATAGAACATGTAACATATGTGGTGGCCTGCCAAAATTAATAATTTATATCTATGAGGAGAGTACACATTCAATAGGAAAATAATTAGTTAGTTTTAATAAATATAAATATGTGGCATATCAATTAAAAGATGGAAAATAATCTAAGAGGTGTGAGCTTGTTATAGAAAAATTACCTATATAAGAATATATGGTCAAATTAAGAGAGGAAGTTGTTTATGACTATGCAAGACACGCATATAAAACTTGATGGTTAGATGAATAGTTCAATTTAAAAAAGGAAACATTCCCAATTTGTACTATTTTTTCAATAGTTGAATTTGGAGAGAATTACTCATTGCAGCCACAAATGGAGGTTTAGTCACAATACTATAACTCAATGCAAGTTATTATTTTTGTGCATATAACATTCATGTACTATCCGGGAAGCACCGAGAAAGATCAAAAAATATTAAGAGAGTATCATTTCTACATTAGTGATGATCAAAAAAATTCTACAAAATATGTCTAAGGGTGTTTCCAATTGTTTTATGTGAACTTGGATGAAAGGAACATTGTAACATTACACTTGGTCAGAAAAATACAGATCACAATTCAAGAATGCATAGATGTTTTATTGGCTAAGCTAGATGCACATAACAATACGTGTACAACATATCTATAGTTTTAATGAGGCAAGACATGGGAAAAGATACCATGATGGTGGAGGAGCATGTGTGAAAATAACCCTTATAAGATAAGAATTAAAGTTCAAAAATGGTACTAAATTTGGAGGTGCAAAAAGCATTGTTGATTGGTGAATAAAAACATGGGCCATGAATCTCAAGAGAGTTAATAAGTATGCAGATAATTCTGGTTAATAGAGGAAGAACATTTGACAAGCTATGCATATTGTATGAAAGTTATAGGATCAAGTGATATGCACTCATTTTGAATTACAAATTCAAGTTCTTACACTATTCATACTAGGTGAATGACATGTTTTTATATATCATGCCTTTATTTTGTGTGGAATTAATGTGAGTAACAATAGTGGGTGGATGAATGGTCTTGTAGACTTCTAACTCCACTCGACACTTATCAAGTTCCACCAGCATTATAACTTATAGTGTCTTCTGATCATATGAAAACATCACCTGAATTTGACCAAGTCTCTGATTTAGTGCAAAAAGGTACATACATGCCATGTTATAAATTTATATATTACTAAATGATAATCTCTTAATTTATTTTAAATTTGACTTGATTTTTACTTTGTTATGCAGGGCATGTATTTGTAGTTATTGCGACAAATTTTAATGAAGAGGGAATATAATACTTCTCGCCTCATTGTTTAGAGAAAAAATTGACCTCCTCAATCATTGATGGTGAAAACCTTGAGTATCCAATTCGGTTAGTGGTAGTCACTGGAACTTGGCTTCAAATATATCATATCAAAAAATCAAATACTTGGTTATTTGAAGACTATGAAACACATATAAAGATAGTTCATTATTCACATTTGGTTCTTGAAAAAAAAATTAGTTGATCAAATGTCAAGGTAGGCCATCAAATAATAATTTGTGTAAGGTTCATGAAGCAATTCTTGCTACTATCAAGAGTAGATTTGGTTCTTGCGGTTCATTAGATTGAATTTCTAAAGGTATGTTCACTGAAGATTAGATATATAGCTACATGTATTTAATTCAAATATTTACTTTAATGATATTTTTAAAAATGATTAGGTTTTAGTATTGTATTTTTTTTGTTAATAACATGTTTATGTAGGTTAATGGTTCCAAAATATCTTCCGCTTTCATGTGGTTGGCACTGTTAGTAGAGAATTTATTATTCTCAAAGGTAAGAGAAGCTAAGGAAAATCTACTATTAGAAAAAAACAAGAAGAATAAATTATCATTTTACCACCTATATTTTATAAAAATATCTTCTTACAATTAAAATTTCACCACCTATATTGTATGAACAATCTCTTCTTTACATGTTTCCTAGTGCTTGTTTCCCATTGAAGTACTTCGGGAACTGAAACGAAGCCTTGCCCACCATTTATCCTTGGAAAAATTGTTTCAAAAGAAAAGGAATCTTTTGGCACTGAAATGAAGCCTCGCTAAGTGTTTACCAGGCCACACCAATGTTTTGGTGTAGTCGGTTTGGTGCCATGAGCTTCCTTTTGTAGAATATTACGTTAGACAAACTTATACTAAATCACACTAGACTATTTAGTGCTTTTAGAAACAATAGGACAATGAGAGGAAAAAATTGAGATAGAATAAACCATGATAGGATTTTTTAGAGGGTCCTAATCTAGAGGTGTAGGATAAGACAAGACCTTCCAAGGTGCCACGGTAGCCGAGAAATCACCCTATGAACTTATAGTATTTTTTTCTCTCAAGGATCTTAAGGGACCACGTCATGAAAAATTATTACAGAAGCAACGAAACCATTAGGCACGAAAACAAATCCTCCAAAATCATTTAATATGCCACCCTGATGTGTTGGTGTAGTCGGTTTGGTGCCACAAGCTTCCGTTTGTAAAATAATCCATTGGACAACCTCTCACTGACTCAAACTGCAGTGTTTGTCACGGTTGCAAACAATAGGACAACAGGAGAAAAAAATTGATATGGAGAAAAATGAGATAGGATTTTGTAGATGGTCATGACATGGAAGTTTAGGATCAGAAGAGACCTTTCAATGTTCCATGGACACTGATAAATCACAGTGTAAACATATTACATTTTTTTGCTCTCAATGCTCTTAAGGAACTACGCCCAAATGAAATATCCCAAAAGTACCTTCACCATTGGGCACAGAAATGAATCCTCCAAAAGTGCTTACCGGGTAACCTCGATGTGTTGGTGTAGTTGGTTTTGTGGCATGAGCTTCTGTTTACAAAATATTGTATGAGACAACCTCTCACCAACTAAAACTATAAGATTTGGCACAGTTGTAAATAATAGGACAACGAGAGAACAAAATTGAGATGGAGAAAAATGAAATAGGATTTTTTATAGGGTCCCTACATGGAAGTGTAGGATAAAATGAGACCTTTCAATTTACCATTGAGACCAAGAAATCACCCTGTGAATTTATAGCATTTTTTTCTCTCAAGGAGCTTAAGGGACTACACCCAGAAGAAGTAGCCCAAAAGCAACGAATATACTGGGAATAAAAATGAAGCCTCTAAAATTGTTTACCAGGCCACCTTGACATGCTAGTGTAGTTGGTTTGGTGCCACGAGCTTCCGTTTACGAAATATTTCACGAATAAACTCTCACTGACTCAAACTGTAATGTTTGGCATGGTTACAAATAATAGGACAACGAGAGAAAAAAATTGAGATGGAGAAAACTAATTAAAATTTTTTAGAGGGTCCCAACATGGACGTGTAGGATCATACGAGACATTTCAAGGTGCAAAGATGTCTGAGAATCTACCCTGTGAAGTTATAGCTGTTTTTGCTCTTAGGGTGCTTAAGGGACTACACCCATATGAACTATCCAAGAAGAAATGACACCATTGGGTACCAAAACAAAACCTCCAAAATAATTTACCTGGCCACCTTGACATGTTGGTGAATTCAATTTTATGCATGAGCTTTTGTGTATAAAATATTACACTGGACAACCTCTCACTAACTTAAACTGTAGTATTTCGAACAATTGCAAAGAATAGGACAACAAGAGAACCAGATTGAGATGGAGAAAACTGAGAATTTTTTTTGTAGAGGTTCCAGACATGGAGGTGTAGGATCATATGATACCTTTCAAGGTGCCATAGAGACCAAGAAATCACCATGTGAAATTATAATATTTTTTATGCCTAGAAAAAGTATCCCAGAAGAAATGATTCCATTGGGAATTCAAAAGAATCCTTGAAAATATTTTACCAGTCCACCCCAACATGTTGGTGCAGTCGATTTGATCCCATGAGCTTCCATTTAAAAAATATTACATTGGAAAACCTCTAATTGACTCAAAATGTAGTATTTGGCATGATTGCAAATAATAGGAAAACAAGAGAACCAAATTAAGATGGAAAATATAGAGCAAAATTTTTATAGAGGGTCCTAATGTAGTGGTGTAGGATTAGACGAGCCCTTTCAAGGTGCCATAGAGACTGAGAAATCAACTCGTGAACATTATTTTCTATAAGAGCTCTTAATGGATTGCACCTGGATGAAGTAGCCTAGAAGAAATAGAATCAGTGTACACAAAAACAAATCCTCCAATATCATTTACCAATCCACCCCAATGTGTTGCTGCAGCTAGTTTGGTGCCATGAGATTCTGTTTGCAAAATATTACATTGGAAAACCTCTCTCACCGACTCAAACTGAAATATTTGACATGGTTACAAACAATAAGATAAGGAAAGAACTGAATTGAGACGGGATAAAATCAGAGACAATTTTTTTTAAAGGGTCTTACACATGCACAGGTGTATGAATAGGGAGAGACCTTTCAAGGTTTCATGAAGATCGAGAAAGCACCTTGGTGAGCTTAGAGTCATTTTTGGGTCTGAGGGCTCTTCAGAGACTACACCTAAACAAAGTATCCCATACGAATATCACTGGAATCATCGACAACCAAAATGAATCCTTCTCAAAAGCATTTTACCAGGCCACTCTAATGATGTCTTGGTGTATGTTGGTTCTGTTCTAGGAGCTTTCTATTTCCAAAATATTTACATTAGAACAACCTCTACACATGACTCAAACTTGTAATATTTGACATAGTTACAAATAATATGCACAATGATGAGAAAAAAATTGAGATGGTGAAAACTGAGAAATTTTTTTTGTAGATGGTTCCCTAATGTGGCGGTGTAGGATTAAAAAATCCCTTTTAGGGTGTCACAGAGACTAATAAATCACCCAAAAAACTTATATCCAATTTTTTTCAGGGCTGTTAAGGGACTATTCACCAGAAATGAAGTAGCCCAGAAGCACCATGAACACTGTTGAGAACCTGAAATGAATCTATCCACAAGTAGTTTACCAAGACCACCCTAACTGTGTCTGGTGTAGTTGGTTTTGTGCCATGAGCTTCGATTTTCTAAATACGGCATTGGACAACCTGTACACTGACTCAAATTGTAGTATTTGTCATGGTTGTTAACAATAAGCACACTGAGAGAACCAAAATTGAAATGGGGAAAACCGAGATAATATTCTCATAGAGGGTCTCTAACAGAGAGGTGTAGGGTTAGAAAATGCCTGTCAATGTGCCATGAAGACTTATTGAATTCTAACCTTCTGTGAACTTCCCATATAGATTGACCCTGCTCTTAGAGATCTTGATCAAGTAGTACACCCGGACAAATGTATATGTCTAAAAGTGTATGTACTAGACACCATTTATGTAACCAAAAAAAAATGTGTCATGAAAGAATGAAAATGGCCACCCCCAAGGAACTTGGTGGAGTCAGTTTGGTGGCATGAGTTTTTGTTTCAATAAGGTATACGCATTAGACATCCTATAAATGTCAACTCAGAGTGCAAGTATTTCTGCACGGTTCTGCACACTGCTAGCAAAGAGAAAGTATAGGGAACATTAAGATATAGATTTATCAAGACAAGTTTCTTTAAATGCTTCCCAAAACTATAGGTGTAGGATCAAATTACACTATTCTTATTTTTTCATCAATTTGACACCAAGGTAAATGGAATCACCCTGTTAGGGAGTTATTACATGTCTATTGTCATCCTCTAGCCTATTAAGATACTACACCCAACTGAAGTATACTTAGAACCACTGACATCATGGTGTGTACCTAATGTATGTGCTAAGAAAAATATGCCCTTTACGAGGCCAATTTGATGTGTATGAGTGCATGTCAGACTTTGATAAAGCCAATCGTTATGTAACTTCCCCTTGGTTATAAGTTCATCCCATTGAATCAACCTCTCACTGAATTAAGGATTGTAGTATTTGGCATTATGAGCCCAAAAAAATAGTGTTTTACCGGTACTGTGGTGTGCTATGTATACCCATTATGGGGTGAGATGTAACTCAAATGATGAAAATGTCTTTATAGAGGAACATGCGACATGGAGTTCTAGGAGTCAAATGCTGTCCTTTAAAAGGTGCTATGGAGACTGAGATAATGCACCCTGTGAACTGTACAAGAGAAATTAGTTATTGCTTCTCTCAGGGAAACTAAGGCACTATGCCTGGAAAAAGTGTCCCAGTTCAAGTAAAAATACCACACTCGTGTACCAAAAGAAAGACTCTAAATGTATGCTAAACAAGAAACCCTGTATATGTTAAGATGCAAGAAAACACGTTTGGAAGACAACAATCTGACGTTAAAAAAACTAGGTTACAAACATGGGACAATCACTCATTGATGTCACAATTGTAGTATTTAGTATGGTTGCCGACAATAGGAAAAAGCATACAAGTGTGTAAACAAGACAAAGGGATACAAGACCTTTACAAGAGTTTTTAGAGGGTAACAAGTACGGAGGTATAGAATATAATGATAGCTTTCATGGTGGAACATAGTCCTGAAAAATAAATGTTGCAACATTATAATCACTATGTTCACATGTTAGAAAATAACTTAAGGGACAATGCCCCTAACGAAGTATCCCAGAAGGAAAGACAGAGTTGGGAACAAAAACAAAGCATCCAAGGTCTTTTACCAAGCCACTTTGACATGTCAGTGTAGTTGATTTTGTGCCATGAGCTTTTGTTTATAAAATATTGCATTAGATATCTTCCCACTGACTCAAAATTACAATATTTGGCACATTTGCAAACAATAATACAGTGAGAGAACTAAATTGAGATGGAGAAAACCAAGAATTTTTTTTAGAGTGTCTTGACATGGAGGTGTAGGATTAGACTAGGACCTTTCAAGGTGTAACAGATACTTATAAATCACCCTATGAACTTATAACATTTTTTCTCTCAGGGATCTTAAGGGACTTACGCTCGGAAGCAACACCACCATAGGGCACTAAAATGAATCCTCCATAATAATTTACCTTTCCACCCCCAATGTGTTGTTGGAGTCAGTTTGGTGCCATGAGATTTTATTTTAAAAATATTGCATTTGCCAAGTCACCCTAACTTTTTGGTGTAGTGATTTTGGTTCCACAAGCTTCTATTTGAAAAATATTTTATTGGACAACCTCTCACTGACTCAAACTATAGTATTTGACATATAGGCACTGAAATGAAGCATCCAAAAGAATTTACTAGGCCAACTCGACGTGTTGGTACATTCTTTTGGGTGTCATGAGCTTCTGTTTGAAAAATATTACATTAGACAACCTCTCACAAACTCAATCTGTAGTATTTGGCATGGTTGTAAAAATAGGACAATGAGAGAATAGAATTGAGATGGATAAAATTGAGACAAAATTTTGTAGAGGGTCCTAATGCAGAGGTGTAGGATCATATGAGACCTTATAAGGTGCCATGAAGATCAAGAAATCACCATGCAAACTTATAACATATTTTTCTCTCAGGGATCTTAAGGGACTACTCCTAAACAAAGTAGCCTGGAAGAAACAAACACCATTTGGAACAAAAAAAAAATCAAAAGAGTTTACCAAGAAACCCCAATGTGTTAGTGTAGTTTATTTTGTGCCACGAGCTTCTGTTTGTAAAATAATGCATTGGATAGCCTCTCAATCACTCAAAGTGTAGTATTTGGCATAATTGCAAAAAATAGGACAATGTGAGAACCAAATTGAATATGGAGTTCAAACCAGACGAGATTTTGTAAAGGACCAACAAATTCACAAATGTAGGCACCATTTTGAAGACTACCTTTCATATGGTGCCATGGAGACCAAAAAATCACCCTATGCAAACTTACAGTCCCTTTTTCGGTCTATGGGATCTTAAGGGAATATGCCTAGATGAAGTATCCCAGAAGCATTGACAGCTGTGTTAGCCACCAAAATTAATCCTCCATAATGAATTTATCAAGGCCACCCCGATGTATGTGGTGCAGTCAGATTTCAGTGACATGGGATTTCACTTGAAAAATAATGCATTGGACAACCTCTCACTATCTTTATTTCTCTCTCTCTCTCTCTCTCTCTCTCTCTCTCTCTCTCTCTCTCTCTCCTTCTCACGCTCTCACTCTACCTCTCAATCTCTTTGTCTCTCTTTTTTACTCTCACACACTCTCTTGCTCTCTTTGTATCAATCTCTTTCTTTCTCTCATAGTCTGTCTCTATCTCTATGTCTCTCTCATCTTTGTCTCTCTTACTCTCTCTCTCTCTCTCTCTCTCTCTCTCTCTCTCTCTCTCTCATCCTCTCTCAACTCTCTCTGAAGCTTGATCCTTCTGATCTTATAATCTATTCTCTCCACATCTCTCTAGTGCACCCCCTTTAAACTGATTTGTGACCAGTCATTGATAATTTAAATTCTATAGATGTATTACTTTACTTCGATATTGTTAGAGACTTTTAATTGGTCTGATTTAGGCTACATCATGGTGATTAGATGTTGACGTAGGTAGATTGCTTTAGATTTTGTTGTCATATAGCTTTATGTGAATTATGTTCATATTTGATCTAGAGGTAACTAAGGGTTGAGGGTACCCTACCCCGATACATAGATCACTCTCCATGACAATTTGAAAACAACATTACATTTACATTACAATACTATTAGAGAACTGTTCATAGTAATAAGAGATCTTCGGATCCCATAAAGTGAGACTAACAACAATAAAAACACAGGTAAACTAACAACGCAGATGAAAGAAACAATGGGTAACTGTGACTGTAAAAAAACAGAACAACCCATCCCAGTTGTCATATTGATAAATGATTTTATGGATTACTGGTAATTTCATTTTTTTATGAGGACATGGTCATGTTTTGATATTTCCCATGTGGTACATGAGGAAAATGTGAGACCAGTTCCACAAGTATATGGCATACTTGCTTACTTCCATTAAAATGTAGGGCATAAATTAAAAGAGACAACTAAATTTAGCTAAATTTTTCAGGTTTATTCCTTAGATAAATTTCAGTGGCTTATTGAATTTTACATCTCTCACTCTCTCGCTCTCTCTCTCACCCTCACTCTTGTATCTCTCTCTATTTCTCTCTCTTTGTGTCTCACTTTATTGCATTTCGCTCTCACTCTCACTCTTCTCATTCTACCACTGTCTATCTTATCTTTCTCTCTCTCTCTCTCTCTCTCAATCACTCACTCTCTCTCATGCTCTCAAACAACATCATTATCCTAGAAAATATTAAGGCACAACATTAGAATACTATCCTGCATTTCCTATCAACTCTTTGTGAAGCTTGATCATTTTGATTCTATAACATATTCCTTGCCATGAAAGAAATTTGTATTTTCAATTTCTTAGGAACCCTAGCTAAATTTCTTATATCCAAGGAGTTTTCATGCTCCTCTAATGTACAATAGTGATTACAAGGTGAAAAATTGATCTTGATATTCCACACTAAAAGGATCGGAAAACATCATATATTTCTAGTAGGTCTCACGAGTGAGTTCATCTGTTGGAATATCAATATTAGGACCATATTTCCTAGTCTCGTGCCTAGAACCATCTTTAAGTCTTCTTGTACAACTATATTGTTCTATGAGAGGTGCAACAAGTGACTAAATGGATATGACCTTTACATTGTTCCTTAAAATGCATATTACACATCTCTTCCTAAACCTGTTTCTCCCCACATATACTTGCACTCTTGAATTGTCAATATCTTCACACTCTTAATTTTTTTTCAAATTTCACATATTTCCATGTATGGTATTATACAAGCTAGGATGACCCATTAGAAGCTAGAAAAAATAACCACATGCTTGGACACCTTGTGTCACAGTGGTGTATAATTTTTTCCTTCCTGTTGTGTAAATGTGGACCTTGATGATTCAATTTTGAAAGGTTGGATGAGAACACAATAATCTCTACACAAGTCATTTTTTTCTGATGCCTGTTCATGTTAAAAATGAACCTCTTCTTCCTTGAAAGTTCCCAGTTTATCTCACTAACTTGGTAAGGATTTTGCGTACTCCATAAACTTCATATTTCTCATGACAGACATCGTCATTTCAAAAAGATGTTCAACATTGGAGTCCAAAATATGAAAATTATCCTTGACGTTCATAATCTAAGTTATACAAGTGTTGACTAATAAATAGATAAAGTTGTATTATATATTTCATGATGATGCTGACTAATCACTAGAAATAATGCTTGTTAGTATTTGGTGTGTTGGGTTACGTCAGATGATATTCAAAGGATATCAAGAACATTTGAGGAACCTATTTTGGATCATGGAAATTGGATAAGGAAAGAAGATATTCAATTAAATTTGGCCATCTATCTGAGCCTTTATACAAGTTAGTTATGAGATCAAGTCTCAGGTGATCTTCAATACTAATAGAAAAAATTTGAATTTTAAATTGCATAGCTTAAAATTTTAAAGATCATCCTATCCTAGAAACTATTAAGGCATAACATTGTCTCCTTATTATATCCTTAAGGATGACTAGACAGGTGATTCTGGATAATATGAATGTAAGAACCATCCAGTAGATGGACCTCTTTAGTTATCATTGGTAGGTTACAATCATCCTAATTAAATAGGTCCTTCAAGAGATCCCTATATACACATCTTCATGGCCACTATTACAACAGACAAATTATTCTCAAAGGAAATGGATGAAACACAAAAGAATATAATATTTATATATCATAGATGTAATGTAAAATATTAAGTATATTGAATGTTTTGAACATTTATTGTACTATAAAATCTTAAGTATATTGAGTGTTATTAAAACTCAAAGTAAAATCTTCAGTATCCTAGCAACATAGCTATTTGTATCTCTTTTCTCTCTCTATCTCTCTCCTATCTCTTTGTCTCTCTTTGTCTCTCTCTCTCTCACTCTCTCTTGCTCTCACTCTCACTCTCACTCTCACTCTCTCTTTTTCTCACACTCTCACTCTCTCTTTATAAATATCTCACCCTTGCATTCTCTCTCTCTCTCTCTTTCTCTTGTACCAAATATCTCTTTCTATGCCTATCCCTCTAATATTCTCTCTCTCTCTCTCTATCTGTAGTTACACTTTAAATATTAGAATTAATGTAATATTGTGTTGTCTCATTATATATGTTACATTTGAATTATTGATATTCTAGGAAGTGGATAACATTGAAACTGACATTATATTATTATAATTGAAGACATTAAATTATAATATTACAATGGAAAAATTGTAGATTAATTACATATATTTTAATTCCCATGTTTAAAACATAAAAATTAAAAGTTATAGTACATATTAACATAATATACATTTGATATCATATCAATCCACTTAGATAAAAGTTTTAAAATAATTTTTTTCTCATATGTTATATTGATTCAAAAATCCATGATAACATAATTTTTTTGATCAAAATAAATGTCTTAACAAAGCCATGTAGGCATATATAACGATAAATATCGACAAAATATAAATCTACACCAATATGTCATGAAGGAAGACAACAAAATCCGTATACATATAAACTATGGGGTATCATCAAAGAATCTAGTTCTCTTTAGCCACTAGGAAGATGGATGAGGTACATTAGTGGAAGGTCCCTTATTCCATTCATCCCTCCTATTCTCAAAGGATTCTTGTAGCTCCATCTATTAATAAAAATAAACAACATGCCCATTAGTATACAATTAGTGACATATATAAAATGGCAATAGTTAATAAAATTACTTATTGCAATCTGGTGATTACTAGAAATCATTCTTTTCTTCTCAAGGTCATCAACATATTTACAAGGTGCATGAACTGGAGGAGTCAACTCTTGCGGCAACCATGATGATGAAAATTTGAATATGCGTGAATGTCAGTTAATTATAATACATGAAGTTATTTGATATAATCAATTCATTATGAAAATACCTTTACTAGCACATATACATGTGTAAGAGGGGCGACAAAAGCTATTCCCATAGAAAATGCAATAGCTAATGATCATCAAATATCGGTAGGAGACTATAATGATGTCATCAACTAAGAAAATAATAAATATCACATTAGTAAATTCATAAGCTAACTATAGTTCATTATCTTCATGTATATGATTAATAAAAATAATAAAACTCACATTAGTAAAATCACCAACATGTGAAATCACACTGACATTCACCTATAGAGAAGGGGAATGTGATACTAGATGCATAGCTTGACCATATAATTTTATTACAACACACATGAATAATTAATTTTAATTCAAAATTTATTAACATTGTTAATTATAAGATTTTATATAAAATTTATAAATATAAAATTGCAACTAATTCTATGTAAAATTACCTGCTGGTCAATACAAAAGGTGGAATCTAGTTGAACATATATGATGATGATATTCTACCAAAAAAAATCATGATGTTCCTCCTCCAATTGGACTCTGTGCTCAACATGTGGATTTTTTGTGCAAGGCTATGGAGATGTCTCATGAGGTTGTGGCGCTACCTCACAAGATTATGGAGTTGTATTGCTAGGATGTGGATTTTCCACATTAACAACGTAGGTTCCTATAATCCCACAAGTATGAAATTCTATGGTATATGATGTCTGCTTTGTAGAAGGACCAAACTCATTACTCTGGGAGAGATGAGTGCCATGTTGAAGAAATGACTGTGCTAATGACCTAATGGAATTAAGGGTTTTCACCTCCACTGTCTCCTTCATAACAGAAGGGACTGAAAGATGATGAATATGTGGGTGAGAAATGGGTCTATATGGCTGGTTATAAATTTTTTGTGCCACCTCTCTATCTTGTGTAGAGCCTTTTCCTCTTCCATTTAAATCTTGAATGTCATAATAGTTACATATTTCAATGAGGACAAACTCACAATAGATTTTCCTCAAGAAATACTATGGCACCTCAAAATTGTTGCACGATGGTTGGTCGGAAACCATCCACCACCTATCCCAAAAAAATTTTATCCCCCCATGATTACACCAGTGGATGGGGAATCTTTTGCAATCCAATTGTAACGATGCATTAGTTTTAGGATCTGTAAAAAATGCTAAATTTTTTTATCTTTTGTGAGTTTTTCTTCTTCACTGCATCATAAGACAACTTATCTGCATTAAAATTATGGTAATTAGTTTTAAGACTCTCCCACATATTTATTTTTCCAATAACATTGTCGATATTAAATAAAAGTGATCCTAATGATATGGTTACGTTCTGACGATGTGTTTATGGAATTAGGGTTTCTTACAATTTCTATTAAACCCTCAATTTACACTTTGTTGTTTTCAATATCCCCCAAAATCTACTATTGGGTGTTAGGAGGATGTCTTGCTATAGAAGGGTGCATTTCAAGGATGTTTTCTTCCTTATCTTGGTGTGTGGGTGAATGAGGGGCTTACGTTGAAGAAATAGAAACATCAGAAAATGAAAATAAATAAAAATCAACAACTATCTAAAAATAAGATTAATTTATAGAAAATAAACCTAAAATTAACAATAAATGACCTTCTGATCTCACCACCATGATCAATTTGAGGTTTCATGGGGTGCTGATGCCACCAAAGTATCCAAAACACATTCATGTTATTCCTCTATCTCGTTTTCCTCTCCTCTAGCTCTTTTGTTTTCACAATGACATGCTCTCGGGTTTCGATTGTGTTTTACGATAGTCGAAACATGAGCACAGTATGGATCATATTTACCTATCGATAACACACTTGCATTATAATGTGAGCTTAAATTTCCATTGTCACGTTAAATCAGTACCGAGCCATAATGCAAGGGTGTTATGGCCAAAATGTCAAAAAATGGATTTTATCCACTTTTTGGCCCCCCAACTTGGTGCACTTACCCATAGAGAACCTTTCCTTAGCCCCAAAAATATTTCTTTCAATCTCTCCATCTCCCTTACATGCTCCCACATACTAAAACTTGTCATAAGATGATACAAATTACAACTTAGTGTCCCCATTTCTCTTTGACCTCAACTATCCCCTATTTTCATGGGTAAAACTGATGAAAAAAAATAAGGCCTAATGGGACCTAAATGGGGTATTAGGGTATTAATGCTAATATAAATAGGAGGAATAAAATTCTTGTTAATAAAGAGGCTAAAAAATAATAAATAACAGAAAGCTAGTATGTTAAAGAGATTTAAGTTAATTGCATGGTCTGGTCTAATGGAAATAAAACCCTAGAATACAAGAAAGGGAGTAAGGAAATGACTCAGCTGATTAAAGGAGACTGTTGTGAGTTGTTGCATATCTAGAACTGGAACTCAACAATGTAGATGAACACTCAAAGGCACTGCAGAGGGAATATTTGGACTGTATGAAGTGACATATGCCCTTGGGAGTGTATTGCGGCACCCTTGGGAGCCTTGGTCTGCAATCTGGGCTCTTAGAACAGTATAATTATTCAAAAATATAATTTGGCATAGTTGCTAAGTGTCTCTAAATACTCTGTGTTTGTCACACTAGATTTTCTAGATGAACTAGATGACATCATGGACATGAAGTAGAATAAGGGGTCGTACTGACCTCAACTTCCAAACCGATGGACTTATCACTGAGAGTTGGACTACATTACGGAACCTAATGTAGTTCTGGTGAGTGTTTGTATTCTGTGTTCTACGTCCTCTCATGCCAGTTAAACTTTGTGAAATAGTGAGATATGGTAGCTATAGAAGATGTAGATAGTAGAATAAAATGAATAAAATCCCTCCTTGTTTAAGAATGTGTGTGATGCCGAATTTCCTAGCTTAAAGTATGGTCCTATGTGGATGCAAGATGGTGAAATAGATGGAGCCCTAGATGGAGTGATAGTAGTGATAGGATGTAATGACCTAAGACCCTCATTATGGTCTTATAAGATTTATATTTATAAGGCTCTCAAGTTTAATTTCACAATTAATCCCAGTAATGCAGACTGAGGAAAATATAAAGATGACCAATGGCTATAAGTGACCAAAAAAGGAGTGAAAAAGGCTAAGAATAGATCGGGGTGCCCAGAATGGAACTGGGGTGCCTTAGTACAGGGTGGGGCACCAAGAATTAGGTCTAGAATCTCAGGGAAGTTAGAAAATGGTGTCATAAGTATCGAGAAATACGTGGGAAAGATGAAGTAAAACATAAAAAAATGATGGAAATAAGGTGGGATTAATTAGTAATTTGTACACTTGAGAATCTTCTAAATAGTAGTATAAGACCAGGCTAAATATTATCTAATGTGTAATATTTTTGTTTACATTTTCCCCCACTTTATGTTGGTGAGAGAAAATATCGGTAACATAAAGTAGATAGAAAAGTGTACCTAATGTCTGTGTATAGTGTAGAAGAAAATGTGTTGATGGACTAGAAGTGTGGAATGACAAAAAGAAAGGTGTGGAGGAGTGTGAATGACAAAAATAATGAAACATGTGTTGAGAGTGAACCTAGGGCAGAATGCATGTGTAGCTACTATATGTGTGTTGTGTACTTACATGGTTAGTATGGCAAGTACCGTCCCGGTGTGTTGTCATTGTCATTGTTGTTGTTGTTGTTGTTGTTATTACCCCCAATTTGACTACTTGTTTATCATACGATGGACGTGTAAGGAGAAAATGATCAATTATTCAAATATGTATGCATGTAAAGTATGCTAGAATAGAAAGTTTAAATGGAAAAATGGAACATGTGAATTTGATCCATGTCGAGGAAAATGGTGTAGAAGGATATTCTATGATGTCACGATTTTTTTGGGTGATCTCATGCCACCCTGGCTGAAAATGTGTAGGGAGGAAATGCTCAGTGTCCTCCAACTCTAATTACTTCTCCTTAAATTTTTTAAAGAGATTTTTGTACTATGTTGGTTTTTTAGGCGATCCTACGCCACTTGATGGAGAAGTGTAGATATGCCAACCACTATAACCCCTAAGCTTGTGACTACTCCATAGAATTTCCAAAGGACACCATGTCCTCTTAAGGTTGCTGTGTATGGAGTTCTTAGACGGGTTTGAACTCACTCATTCTATATGAACTGGTGTAGATACACTATATTAGTAGAAAACCTCAATGATGTCCCCCCTCTTTTGGGGCACATGCGATGACCCTTGAAGGAGAATGCAGCCCAAAAAGAGGACCAACCGTGCTCAGAACTTGTAACCAACTCATCCCCATTGGGGGAAGGTAAAGTACTTGGTAGATAGCAAGGCATGCATAAAAGGGGATGGCTATCTAATACAAGTGTTAGTCTGAACACATGCATGCAAATAAGTGCAAAAGACATAGTAAATGTAAAACCTACTAACCTAAGTATTGGAAACACACAATAAAACAAGGAGACTACACAAAGCGAGTTTCAAACATGGGACATCACTCACAATGTCACAAAACACCCAAGGCCATCATGGCTGCAAACAATATATAAGTGTGTACACAAGCAAAGGGAAAATCCCACATATAATAGAAAACAATGCATACAAGTATAAATATAAGTAGTCATGGGAACAAGTAGTGATACAAAAAAATTCTGCACATGGAACACCTATTATTTGAGTTATCACCTCGGGAGAAATATGACAAAGATGACCTCACACAGAGAAAAAAAGAGGATCAATTCGGCCATGGGAGTTCTCATTTTTGGCTTGATCTGAGTGATTTGAAGTGGAATGAGCACATTATAAGAGATCTTAGGAGTTTGAGCTAGTTGAGGGAATGAAGGATATTCAAAGTTTGAAATTCAAACTTTGGAGGTGAGGTCATTCGGAGGTAGGCTGAGGTGAAATTTGGGGACTCAACATAAATAAGCGTGAAAAAGGGAGAAGAAGTATGAATCATGAACTTTGAATTTGGGAGTTTGGGGTTTCAGAGATTTAGATGTTTCATGAGCTCAGCTGGGTGACAGTGATCCTAAAGACATGAAGGTTTGAAACCTGATGTCTGAATTTCAAACTTTGGGCTCTCAACAATTCAGAGAAATGCGTCATCTAGGTGGATGAAAAGTACCTGAAACCCAAACCCTCGAAACCTCCAAAACACAAAGCTTTGAAACCCGAAGTTTGAATTCTATACTTTGGGGTTATGGCATTTTAGAAAATTTGAGCTAGCTAGCTAGATGCATAGTGACAAAAACCTTCAAAGTATAGATACCCAAAGCTCTAAATCTTGAAATTATAAAATTTAATATTTTGGAAGGTACGATGTAGGGTCAAAGCTCCAAAAAGGTAGATCAACCACTCACATTTATTGCAGTATGACACCCTCATCTTTAGATGGCCATAATGTTTGACTGGGATCTTGGATTTAATGTAGTCATTAAGTGTCTCTGAGTAATTTTTCTGTCACATTGGATTCACCAGATAAACTGGATGATGCCTTGTGCATGAAGAAGAAGATGGGGTCAGACTGACCTTAGTTTCCAAAAAGGTGGACATGTCACTGAGCACTTCACTACATTATGGAAGCTGATGTGGTTCTAATGAGTGTGTGTATGATGTGCCCTAGGTGCTCTTGTGCCAGTTGCACTTTTTGAAATAGCGAGCTATAACAGTTATAAAATATGTAGATAGTAGAATAGAATGAATAGAATCTCTCCTCCTCTAATAATGTGTGTGATGGAGAATTTCTGAGCTTGAATGTATGGTGTTACTGGGATGTAAGATGGTGTAATGGGTTCAGACCTAAAAGGAGTGATAATATTGATAGGATGAAATGACCTAGTACCCTCATTGTGGTATTATAAGCTTTATATTTATAGGTCTCTCAAGTTTGATTTCATAATTAATCCTGACAATGCCAACCAAGGAAAAGATAAAGATGACCATCACCTATAAGTGACCCAAAAAGGAGTGAAAGAGGCTAAGAATAGATCGAGGTGCCCCAGTATAGGGTGGGCACCTAGAATAAGGGCTATAATCTTAAGGAAGTTAGAAAATGGGGTGATAAGTATCTGGAAATACATGGGAAAGATGAAGTAAAACATAAAAAAATGGAAAAAGGTATGATTAATTAGTACTTTGTACACGTGATAACCTATTGGTGTAGTAGCTGATCAACATGATGAGATCCCTCTCCACCAAAAGCTTGAACTTATGGTGGAGAGATATCTCATCGTGTTGATCAGCTACTACGCCAACACTCTCCTGCACGATGGAGCCGGATGCAACCATGTGAGCTCTGGGCCCACCACGTACACACCCAATTAGGCCCAATGGCATTAGGAGGTAGTGACACTGGGAATTTCCTGGGAGGTCACCAATCGCCACACTACTCTGGGGCTGGTGCGCTTAACTGCTTAAATCTGATACCACGAAAGAGGGTTAAAAACCTACAATCCAGGATCACGAGGGATGACGTGCACATCAACGGACATGTGAATGGCAGTGTGAAGAGATCTCGGGAGGAGTGAGCATCAACTGAATGTGCATGTAAAGATTTGAAACATGGGTAGAACCTAGTTAAGCCATAAAACTCTCCTCTATCTCATAGATCAAATGGGGTGTACATATAGGAGGTGATGAGTAACCCCCAGTGCTGCAATCATGAAAAATCAAGCAGATAGGGGGAGTTACATTCCTATAATAGAAGTGTAACTCCCAATGATGAATATGACGCACTAACACACTGATGTGTTGACACACTGGTGCATAAGAGAATCTCATAATGACCCCTAAATGACACATGGACCTACGATCTCACCTAAGCAAGATGCCTCACCTAATGATGTGGAAAATACACACACCAATAGAACCTTCTAACTATTACTATAAGACCGGGCTAAATATTGTCTAATTTGCAATATTTGTGTCTACTAAAACTTACCCTCTAATCCCCACATGAGATGGGTTAAGCTTTGTTGATTCAAATATGAGTTAAGGTGCATAAAGAGGAGAAAAGGTTTAAATGAAACAATTAGCCATATTTGCATTTTTAAATGTGTTTTTTATCCCTCCCAATTTCCATTTCCATGTTCTTATGATGTTAAAATTTTCTAGAAACCAACATACCTGAAAACAAATTTTTTCTCTTAACTCAAAAATCTTGCATTAGAATCCCATGAAATTTAGACAACCCCTTCCTTGAAAAAACCTCTTTATTTTAATTCTATTCTTGCCTCCATCGATGGTCTAGATAATTTTTTATGGCAAGATGAAAAAATTAGCCATTAAAATTAATTTTTCATATTTACAAATGTATAGCAATTGAAAACCTCTAAAATTTGGAGCAAAGCATTTGAGAGAAAAAATTTAAATTTTTTGAGACCACTCTCATTTCATTCTGACACGTGAAGACCACCAGAAGACCACTTTCTGATAATAGTAAATTTTTCTAGGTTCTCACATTGTAAAATTAGTAAGTTTTGAAAACTATTCACATTTTGATTCATCATCACTCCTTTCATATTAAGAGAACTCAAAAGTGTTAATTTTATAAACTTGATAAAAATAGACATCTGAGATACGGTGTGCTAAAATAGTAAGTATTGGGATTTTTGTCAAATTCTTAATAAACATAAGTGGGTGAGGATAAATATAATAAAGGTAAATAAAGTATCTACGTGAACATGACCTAAGGTAAATACCTATTCTAATACCCCACCTCAATTGAAGTTAGGGGAAAAAATAGAAGTGGCATGTCCACAATATGAGTCCTGGTAACTAGGCCGACTGAGGTACTCATGTACAATATATCCATGAAGATATCTCGAACCAAAAGAAGGAAAAAATCTGTCTAGAAGGAAAGATAAAGAAGAAGGAAGATGTTCTCATGAACAACCCCCAAGAAAAAATTCTAAAAATCCAAGCATTCCATGCAACTCAAGGTAGCGAGGTGATGCAAAAGGCTTCGTAAACATGTCCACAACCTACTACTGTGTCAGAATGTACTCCAAGAAAAGAACTCCATCCTGAATGTGATGACAAATGAAGTGTATGTGTATCTCAATATGCTTGGTCCACTGGTGCTTAATAGGGTTACAAGAAATGTAAATTGTACTCTGGTTATCACACCAAAGTATAGTTAGAGAATCTTGTGGGAATCCAAACTCTATCAATAACTATCAAAGCCAAAGAATCTTCTGACTCACTATAACTGCTAACATACAATAGCCTATTTTTTTACTCACCCAAGAAACTAGAGAAGAACAAAGAAAAAAAATATAGCCAGAAGTGGAACGCCTATCATCAATAGAACTTACCCATTTTGAATATGTAAATCCAACCAATTGAGTAGAACCCCTAATGTAGTGTATGACAAAGTGGGAAGTGCCCTGCAAATAGCGTAAAATCCTTTTAGCAGCTTGCCAGTGACTACTATGAAAAGGATGTGCAAAATGAGATACAAGCCCTACTGCAAATGAAATGCCAGGGAAAGTATGGGTCAAGTACAAAATAATTCCAACCAACTACCTATACAAAGTAGGATCATGAAGTTGCGTGGTACATGTTGAAGTAAGAGTAACCCCAGACTGAAAAGGAGATGAAATTGGCTTGCAATCAGCCATATCAAAGTGTCACAAAAGATCATGGGTGTACTTTTGTTGGCTTAAATGAATACCTGAATTTATATGAGAAATATGAAAACCAAGAAAATAATGAAATATCCCAAGATCTATCATGTCAAACTGTGTAGAAATATCCCTCTAAATAGTCTGAATGTGGGAAGAAGAGCTACCAATAAGTAATAGATAATCAACATATAAGATAAGTATAATTATATCCTCACCAATATGATATAGATACACTATATGATTGGATTGGAAATGAAAAAAACCAATAGATAAAAGAAAATAATCCATCTTCTCATACCAAGCTCAAGGGGCTTGTTTGAGATCATAAAGAGAACTTTGGAGCCTACAAACAAGAGACAAATCTTGGAAAATTCTAGTATGTTGCTCCATGTATATTTCCTCTTGTAAATATCCATGTAAGGAGGAATTTTTGATGTCCTTTTGGTATATGGGCCACCCTTGTGATGCAACAATAGTAAGTATAAGGTGTAAAAAATCCATCATAGCAACGAGTGCAAAATTCTCAGATTAATCAATACCTTCAACTTGTGAATAACCATTTGCAACAAGATAATCCTTATACTTGTCAATGGACCCATCAGCTACGTATTTGGTTCAATATACTCACTTACACCTAACAATCTTCCTTCCTTTAGAAGAGATACCAAATCCCAAGTATGATTCTTCATCAAATAAGAATACTCAACTGCCATCACATCATCCCACTCCTATATCCCATGATCCTTTTAAAAGGACTTTGGATCCTCATAAACTACCTATCACAAAATTCCAGAACCTGTAGAATGTATGTGATGATTCCTAGTGGGTGGAAGATCCTTTATGAAAGTTATTGCCTGAGAAACTGTAGTACGACCCCACTTAGGCATAGTGACAACATCAGTGAGAATAGTATCCTCAATGACATATAAACCCTTATCATCAACCTCCCCAAAAAAAAGGGTCCTAAAGATGAGATGAAGAAGGAGGCATCGAAGAAGATAAATAATCATGAGGAGTGAAGTGCTCATAAAACTGAACATGTGTTTGAAAAATAATTTCATGAGTATCAGGATCTAAAATTCAATAAGTTCTCATGTCCTCACAATACCCTACAAATATCAAGGGTTTTCTCTTCTAATTAAAATATTTCCTTTTTTTATTTGGCATAAAGGCCCAAGCATGGCTCCTAAAGACTCGAAAAAATGAGACATCTGGCTTAATGTTGGACCAATCTTACTCTGGAGTCAAATTCACAAGTCCTCTGTGTGGTGTGCTATTTTGAATGTAGTTAGCACAATTAACTACTCCTACTCAGTAGATAGGAAGTAAATCTCTAGAATGCATCATATAGTTAGCCATTTCCTTCAAATTTCTATTCTTCCTTTTTTCTAATTCATTTTGTTGCAGAGTATGAGGAACAAACTGCTGGTGAATAATGCCTTGAGTTGCCAAAAAATCAGAAAACTCATTACTGAAGTACTCCCCCCGATTATCAGTATGAAGGTTCTTTATGCAACTAGAATATTGTTTCTTGAACAAAGCCTTTAATTCTTTGAAATTTGAAAAAACATCACTTTTGTACTTAATAAAATAAACCCAAGTATTCCTCAATAAATTATCAATAAAGGTAAGTGCATACTTAGATCCATTGAAAGAGGGGATAGGAAAAATCATCAAGTCACCATGCATAAGATCTAGTGGTGAAGAAGTTATCTTAGACAAATTATTAGGAAAATGATCTTGGTGTTGTTTCCCTAATTCACAACCATGAAAAAATCCCTCAAGATAAGAAACTCTAGGAAAACCATCTACCATACCATGAGTGCTTAGCTCCTTCAAATATCTATAATTGAGATTTCCAAATATTTCATGCCAAAGCTTACTCTTTGAATATGAATGAGAAACAAATCATGTCCCTATAGAGGAAGTGTGATGAAGACCCTCACAGTGATACAATCTAGAAATATGATCAAGACTACCTTGAGTAACAAGTGAATGACGCTCCAAAAAAGTTCATACTTCTGCCTTGTGTGGTGTAAAATTCATTGTTTTTCCTTGACCAGAATGAAAAATTTGATGTACAGAAAGAAAATTTGTTGCGATGTTAGGAACATATAGTGCATATTGGATGCTTCCACATTCAAGGTGTATATCACCTTTTCCCTCAATATAAAGAAAGGTAGAATCTCCAACCTCAATTTTGGAAGTGTAACTCAAACCTAGAGAAACAAAAGACTCATTGGAAGAAGTCATGTGATGAGAAGCAACAAAATGCATAACCCACCTATTTGTAAGTGGTAACTAATATATCCTAACAACATTCAGTGCCTTTCCATCCTCATTAGAAGGAGGAGGAGTGGAAATATAAATTTAGTGTTTCTTGATTGCATCCTCTAAGGCTTGCATTCACTTATAACACCTATTTTCTTCATGACCAATATCCCCACAAAAATATAATGAAAGGATAGAATTATTCTTGGATTTAGAATACTCCTTGGGTTTAGAGTTGTTTTCTTTTGGTTTAAGAGCATTTTGAGATGGAGAAGGGGTGGATTTGGTTTTGATTTTTTTCCCTTTCCCTTAGGATTAGATGTAACGGATACATTTTGAAAGGTGGAAGACTCAAGGTGAGACAATTTGGATTCTTCCCTAGTTAGTATTTCACCAAAAAATTCTAATTTAGGCATTTTGCATATGTCACCTAAGGCATCCATGCTAGAGAAAAAGGTAGAAGCAAAAATTTGAAATGGTCCTCTCAAATTAGAAAGAATCAAGTAAACACACTATTAATCTTTCTTATCTCTTCCACTCCCCTTCAATTGTGTCAACAAATGCCTGAAATTAGTAAGATAGTCTATAATTGTCAGAAAATATTTAGGTTTAAGAGAGGTCATCTCAATTTCAAGTTGCATGGCTCTCATATGATCCACCTTACTAAATAAATCTTCCAATTTATCCCATATTTTGAAAGGAGAGTCACATTTTTCCAAATGAAACAAGACTGTCACTTACATAAGTTACTATCAAATCCATACACTCATCAAATTTGCACTAGTACTAAAATTTCTCATATCCTCTAGTGAACACTAGTTATTCTGAAGAAGTTAAAGCCCATAATCCTTTCTACTTAACTATTGTTTCCATTCTTGGTTTCCATGTGTGGTAATTATGTGTTGTTAATGGCTCAACATGATCTAATGTAGAATTAGACACCATTCTCAAAAATCACCAAACAAAATGCAAGAAATAATCAATGTAACAAGATGCCCAAGAAATACAACAAGATCCCACCCATATTTTGGCACTTTATAATGAGTGTGTGTTACAATATGGTTGAGGTCTCGTTTGTTAATGGAATTAACCGAACAAATCACTCCACCAACTAAGAAGAGCAATGCACCACCACCCATAGTATCAAGAAAGAGCTCTCAATCTGTTAATACTTACTATGTATGGACTTGGTAAGTTTCCCCGTGTTGAGTTAAATTAAACCGCATGCTCCACTCTTGGTGGTGCCCTTCCCTTAATTACTTTAAGTTTCATCCTTGTGACCATACTCACCCCAAAACCCAAACACTATGATTTCTCATAATGTACTAATGGAACCCTTAGAGTAACATCCACCAATCCCTGGTCGACATCATTTATGGTTGAGATTAGGATGGTATTTGATCATCTTTGAGCCCCCAATTTTTTTTCTTGATTAATGAAAATATCCTTGGAAAATGATTTCATAGTGGTTTGTCTTCCGTAAATCCAAGATTTTCACCTCTGACAATGAAATAAAAATTCCCTTGACAGTCCCTATTAATCATTAGTCTGATTCTGAAGGCCAACAGAACAAGACCAGAGTTCCTATCACATTATTCCATGCTAATGTATTTAGAGTTTAGGCTTGCTTTGAGCACTCTAATTTTTTCAAAGTAACAGTGTTGGAACTGCGACTAAGACAATTAAGGCCAGGAGCACACCACCGACAGAAGGGACATGTGCGGTAGTGTACACCGAGTAGGAAGACCAATCGTGATGACCCAAGATCCAACTACGATCTTTTTAACTATGAAAACTTAAATATATGCTATTGGATATGGAATTACCATGACTACTGGCACCAGACTTGCCCTCGAGTTATCATGAATAACCATAGTATTTGGCAAGCCTGATCTGACCTTTTATCTAATAATAGCGTCCCTTCTAAGAGTCGAGATATTATGAATGTCTTAGCTCTAGAATTACTACAGTTATCTGAGTAGTAAAGGTACCATCAAATAAACTATAACTAATTTAATGAGCCATCTACAGTTTCACAGTCTAAAATAGTTCATACTTAGACATATATGGCTTAATCTTTGAGACAAGCATATGAATACTAGCAGGATTGACTAGATAGATACCTTCCACGTATGGGATGTTGGAGGCCTCTAAAAGGCGTGACAATACCCACACAAATGGGAAACCAAAACAAAAAGTCCCTTATTTCTTGCAGTTAAACATCATATCAACCACCCCTCAAGCTCATATGTTGTTGTGGAAAGGTAGGAAACATTTTAAGATCTATACGTGCTTTCAAAATTTTCAACACTGATGAGAATTATATCTTCTAATGAACCCACAGGTGCATCAAATGTCATGACAGAAACACGACGTGGGCATCAAGATTCTTGTAAAACTTTAATTATTTTGGGGTAGAAAACTACATAGGGCCAGAGCACATAAACTAGGAGATTCAGTGTAAAAGCATCTGGGAAGTGCATCCCCTACCAATCCCTTTACCATAAGCCTCAAAGACAAATTTTTCATGATCAATAAAGGCCACATAGAATGCACTACGAATGCAACCACCTCAATTATAAGGATGCTCAAGGATGTCCTAAGAAAATCCCCCTACACATGATCAAAGGGTGCAAAATATCTAGACTAGCCAACCTCTACCCCATTTGATTCTTCTCCTTGAGGCATTTACAAAACACCTCCATAAAATTAATGGAGAACCCTAGACAACGTGAGTTCCAATCAAAATCTAAAACATTCCACATTATTTCCTACAAGCATACAAAACACCAAAGGATACTTCCATGTCATGTAAAAGGCTTTGAGGAGAGAGGCATAAAAAAATTAGAGGGGACCATCTAAGAAATAAACAATTAAAATGAGTGCCGATGTGAAAGCACAACAACTCAGCCCATAGACAAGCAATATTATGAGTGCTTCCTGGGCCCCGCCTCTCTAGTTATATCTTACAGATGACTTCCATAACCCCAATGGGGGACCCTAGGCAATGTGGATCTAATCAAAATCTGAAACATTCCTCTATACAACCTACACTCATATGGGTAAGATAGGAAAGGTTACATCCATAAAGCGTAAGATGCTTCAAAGATAGAATCGAGAACAAAATGAAATGAGTAATATACCAAGTGATTCTGGGACCCCTCCTTGCTAGCAATGCATTACAAATCACTTACATAACCCAAATGGAGGACCCTAGATGACATGGATCTGATTAGAATCTAAAACATTCCACATTACGACCTACACTCATACAAGTCATCCCCAACAGGTTACATCCATGAAGCATAAGATACTTTAAATAGAGAACACATCAAAATGAGCAATATAAAGAGTGCTTCCGCAGCCCCTCCTCTAAAGAAATGTCTTGCAAATCACTTCCATAACATAGATGGAGGACCCTAGGTAACGTGGATACGATCAGAATCTAAAACATTCCACTCTACGGCCTACACTCAAATGGGTTAGCCACCAAAGGTTACATCTATACAACGTAAGATGCTTTAAAGAGAGAACCTAGAACAAAACAAAATGAGCAATATATAAAGCATTTCCGCCACCCCTCCTCTCTAAAAATGTCTTGCAGATCACTTCCATAACTCTGATGGGGGACCCTAGGTGACATGGATCTGATTAAAATCTGAAACGTTACATTGTACGACCTACACTCACATAGTATAGCCACCAAAGGTTAATTCCGTAAAGCATAATATGCATCGAATAAAGAACAAAAAAATGAAATGAGCAATATAACAATCGATTCCGCAGCCCCTCCTTTCTAGCAATGTCTTATAAATCACTTTCATATCCCCAAAGGGGGACCCTAGGTGATTTGGATCCAATTAGAATCTGATTAATCACATGTGTTTGATTAAAAACCTAGGAAGCTTGTAGCTTCCTTGTTCTCAAAGCTGATGTAGCCCTTATTGAACCATAGATTAGAATTATTTACAACACACCAAAGGCACCCAAGTAGAGCTGGGAAGCTGTCTTCCTCTAAGAGTGCTAATACCTCAAATTCCCCAATGAACTTGGTCCCTTGTATAGTAATGGATGCATCCACCAATACACCAATTGGAGTATCATTAGTTCATTTTTCCATGAACAATACATTAGAGGATAGTTGTAATGGAGGCCTTCCCATCTGCACCCATGCATCTAAAGTAAGCACATTAACTTCCTTGCCTATGTCAATCAAGATGTTTCTCAAAATCCACCCATCCACAACAATATTCAAGGTGATATCCTTGTCAAAATCTAAGCTATGAGAATGGAGATTAGCGTGCAGGATCTGTTGTCCATTCTCAATACTTCCACATGGAGTGTTTCATTGTAACCATTTCCTTAGTAATGGAATAATATTCTAATGCTCCAAATTTTGTGACTGCTCCTTTAAACATTGTATTTCACTGTAAATATTTCTGAGCACCTCCATGGTTTCCTGATAAACCTCCTTCTGATGTGTAGGATCTAGGTATCTTGCATGTAAAATCTCCTTAGTAACGATAGGATTCTGTTGTAATGTTTCTTTGGCATGTGTAGCTTCAGTGCGAGTAGTAATATTCACAGGTACTACCTCAGAATCTGGTGCCAAATTTCACATCCATTGGTTTTCCATGGCACATTGTATTCTAACCATACCTGCACCCTTGTTCTCCTATTTATGTTACTTCCTAAGATGATTATATAATTATATACACTCTTCATAGGTATGATTCTTTCCATAAAAGAACAAGTAATATTCTGAGGACATTCACATCTATAGTGGTCAGGATATCCGCATGTATAACATGTTCCACAAGGAAAATCACCTCATCTACCACCACAAACTCAGCCACTGAATCCACCACTGGTATCCTCAGCTTCTACCACGACCACCTTCAAATCACCCTTCGTTATGATCGTAGCACCCTTGACTATGATCATGATCGTGGTGCTCAATTTTACCTTTAGACTTATTTAAAACTCATGTCTATCATACACTAATATCAATGACATCATGGATTTGATCAATCAGTCTGCAATATTCAGTATTGTGAGTCATGGACCAATAAATATTACAGTAGCAAGATATGTTCTTCCTTATCACACGTTGCAACGATGGGAAGAGGATTACATTGTGGCATAAAAAACATATCTCACAGTGTAGCAATAATGAGCGCACTTATCTTTGGGGAAAAATATCCTTAGTGTGCCCTTCCACTTCAAAATTTATACACTAAACTCCCATGCGTGTCTCTAGAATTGAATTGCACGATAGTTTCTCCAAAATATTTTCCATTACTGCAATCTAAGCTTCTAGGAATGGGCTCACTCCACTGTTTATAGTTCCGACTACCTCAATACACAACATTACTTCAAGCACTTTGTGAGGATCCCTTTATGTCTTATGTCACAACACACTCCTAAAAGGTGTGATCAAGCCTCTAACAAACCACTATGCATGTTAGATTGCATGGATATCATAAGAAATTTTAGACAAAAGCATTTTGAAATGTGCATCATATTCCCAAACACTCTCTGTAGTGCACTGCTTAATATCCTTGATTATGCTTATACTTTTTTTCTCGAACTTAGGGATAAAAAATTCCTCAAGGAAAGCATCCCGTAATGCTTATAATCCACACAATTCTGATCAGGGGAAAACTTCCTATACCAACTGTGTGTGCATCCCTACAACGTAGTTGTAAACTGACTTACCTTGTGCTCAAAATCCCTGATCCCTTTTGCATGCCACAATATCTCACACATATGCAAATACTTAGCAACATCTTCTATTCCCATATATTTTGGAAGATGAAGTCACATTTCCATGTAAATATTTTGTGGTTGGTGAGAACGCTAGAACCCCCTATGTTACCTTTGCCTCCAGACCCACCAGATCTAGAACCACCTATGATCCCTGATCCTCCACCTTTTACAAGGATTGAACCAGTGGTACTAAAATAAACTCACAATTTTCAAAGTCTTTCTACTCTCAGACGTCAGTCCAAAGTTCTGAACGCTTGTGTTCTGCACTGATGGCGTTCCTGAAAAGGTACCTCCAACAGGTCCCCCAAATAAAAAGGAAGACATTTACCCAACCATAAATTTACTTTCTATTTGATTCACCCCTGTACTTGATGATAAGTTAACTCCACCTCTATCTATTCTACTACACAAACTATCTTGCTTACTACTGGTTGTAGTAGAAATTGGAAATCCAAGTGCAAGGGATAGGTTTCCAGGTAGATTTAGATGTGTGTTGGTGGTCCATGTCATCTCTACTGGTGTGCTCTCATAAGAGGCCAAAGGGGGTTCCCTGTCATGCTTTCCTAGGTGGGGGAGTTCTGAATTCTCTAGCTCCTTGTCCTCTGCATAAGCTCCAAATCCTTCAAAAACTATATCTCTCCTCAACACCATCCGCTCTACAACCTCATGTTGATTTGCTAAATCGCTCTCACATGACTCATTTAACTTGATTTGTATTTCTTCTCTTTGTCTCGCTACTGCGAGGTCTTTCATATTTCATCAAACCTGCTCCTGCCTCATGCGTGGTGGGGTTTAGCTAGCTATCGGCTTCTATTCCAAATTCAGGGTTACCAACAAGATCTTAATCAGTAGATATGGTCCCCATGGATAACGTAGAAATTGGAAATCAGCTACCTCTGGACAAAAATAAGTGGAGATTGATTATTCTAGAATATAGCTATTCAGAATACCGTGAAACCATGTATCCACAACGCGCATCCAAATCAGATCAACATCATAGAGGGCCTAAAATTCTTCCTACATCCAGAAAAGTGTGTGAAACCTCCAATTCCTTTTAGAAACATAAGCAACCAACCACTCTTATAGCTCTATCAAAAAGATAACAAATAAAATCTCCTATAAAAAATCATACAAGTTTTGCTCCACCCATGTGCACACATCAAACTCAAATCCAGTGTTGAATCTTTGAGCTTATTCTTCTTCCATATCTACTATTCACTCGTCAACACTTTCCAAGGTCAACCAATACGTCTTCATCATAAAATAATCTAAAAACAACTGAGAAAGATGTCCTGAAAACAAAACCAATGATGCAGCCTATAATTTGCAGTAAATGACCCAGACACACTGGTACAATCACTCAGCCTAAGCTAAGCACTCACCTAAAGCACACAAAGGTACCATGTCCCTCTTTAGAGTTGCTTTTACAAGATGTTAGCATGATGATTTTTAAACATATTAAGATTCAAAACTAACCATAAATAATCCACAGTGTATAAACTAGATCTAGACCTTAGAGAACATAATAAATGAACAAAAAAAATGACTAAAATTAGATTAAGCACACAAGAACTAGATTCAGTCATGTCTAATACCATTATCATGCCAATATATTCCATTGCATTAAATACTACAAAAACACAAAATCTTATTACACTACATCAATATCTTGATGAGTTATGTGCATGTCAAAACCAGTAGCAAAACTCTACAATAACTCAACACTTCTAAACTACAAAAATCAATACATATCTATAGGGGTGGGAACTTTCCCTTCACTTCCCATGCACTTCTCAAAATAGGTCACATGCTAATAATAGCCATGTGCCTTTACAATAGTCTATGCAACATGCAAGTGCTCTAGCAATAGATTTCCTATAATCAAATCCTAGTAGAAATCCTATTATTAGCTTAACCTATACATGGCGCTTATCTTCCACTTGTTCCCAAAATACCATTGCATGGAGCACAAGTCTTTCCCTTGATGAAGTACGTCCACAAGCTGATCTCCAAAAATGAGCCCACACCTCCAAAAAATGCCTAAGTCCTGATCCTTTATGCTTCAAACCTCAATTGCATAGCAAGCCACATGGGCCTGTGGAGGACCCTATCTTTGCATGCCCAACACTTAGAAAATGTGGACCGGCTGGGCAACGAACCACCTATCTTTTTGAGCAAAATGAATTGCGGGGCTATAGGGTAATTTTTGCATTTTGTATTTTTTGGTGCCTAAAGTTACTCAACCTCTAAATTTTTGGCCCATGGACCTGTTGTGCTAACCGGTTTTCAGCATTTGTTGTATGGACTCGAATCAAAACATTCATAATGGACATATCTTTTGACCCACGTTCCCAAAACTCAACAAATTTGGCTACCATTGGAAAGGTCTCGACCTCATCTACTATCATGGAAACCTGAAACTTTAATTTCATCAGGAGGTTTGGTAGGGTAAAAACTAGAGAAACATCTTCATATCCATTAATCCACCTGTAATTCTCAATTGTCCCTAAACACTAGATCAGATTTCCATTTGATCCGTCGTTCCTCCCAAATTCTTCAACACACCTAAACTGGCTATTTCGAGTGGCAATAATCGATCCTCAAGATCATGTGGGTGGATTTGCATGCGGCATATCTAGATGGTGCAGTATGATCATGAGCTTCATTAATCAAAGCTATTTCCTCAAATCCTTCAAGATTATCTTCTTCCCTGGTTCTACTGCATCTACTTTTTCATTCAATAAGGATCCTGTCCTCATTGTAACAGGGTTGGACCATTTTGTTTTTCACCCTCCCTTCTCCTCTGGTCAATATCGGCTATAAGATCTCGTGGAGTCCTAACCTGGCACAATTCAAAGTTGTACCTAAAAAAAATTTCCTCTTGGCTAACTATTATGTACTATATCAACTCTGAAGCAATAATACTGTCTTTAGATGATGTCTTAATGCTACTCATGCAGTTCATTGTTATCTTCAAGATCTCTCATTTGTCTAAAGTCTCTGGACATCCTATGCATGAGTGTGTCATGTATGTGACATTTCTATTGGTCTGTGTAAACTAGTTGCAAGATGAGTGTTTGACAACTCCTATAGTGCATCACCTTGTCTAGCAATAGGAAAAATTAAATTTCATTTCACATCTTCTCAACCATGTCCCCTTGGTAAGATAGAGTAGGTTTAGAGTCAGACTCCTGGGTGAGTGCACCAAGTTGGGGGGGCAAAAGGGGGTCTTAAGTGGACGCATTTTTCTGAAAAATAAAAAATTTCAACTTGTATGAGTTTTTCGAAATGGTTACACTTAAAATCGGAAGATGTTGTAGAAATATGAATCGTAGCATTTTGATTGTAGTTTCTAAGATACTAAATTTTATTGAAAACAGATAAGCTTAAAGTGTGGTCAAACAACTAAAATACCAACAAATGCTCCCGTTTTTGTTAAAAAACATAATAGAGTGACTTTCATGCCCCCCACCATTTTTTGAGCACCATTTAGTATTTTTGAAAACCCTTTGGTAGAAAGATAGGTAGGAGAATCTAGTTTAGTGTTAGAATTATTTAAAGAATGTTTTTAGCGAAGTATTTTTGTATTTATGATATTTCTAGTACAAAACATTTTATGTTTTTTAAAAATAACAGAAGCTTCGACCGTGCCCCCCCCCTAACTACACTCAAAAAATATCGAAAATTAGAGTTTCTTTTGAATATGTATAGAATTATGCCTAGTTTGTGGCTAGTATACTTTTTTTATTCAATTTCGATCACCCAAAAACAAGATACACCATGAAATATAGACATATTTACACTTCAAAAAAATGGCTATAAAAAGGCATAGTTAGAAAATAAATAATATAGAAACCTTATATTAGTCAGAAAATTTGAAAAATTATATTTTTAGAAAGAAGAGACTCTGCTCTACGTCGCGGTATAATGTTTTTAAAAATGGATCAATCAGTTTTATTTTGATTTATCATAGAGGAAATTGTCATTTTTACATTTTCTTGTACAAAAACATGTTGTTTGTTATGTTTGTGCAGGTCTACACCTCAGGCTTGGGGATCCAAAATGGATCCCAAACCTTGAGGCATGTGCTTGGGAAAAGAGAAAACAAAAAATGTGTAAGCGTTATGTAACACGTAAGCATTATATAACAAGTATGCATTTTGCTTTATTTTATATATTGTGGCCCCCCAACGCCCCTTTCATCTCTTTCATGGGAATTCTGCAAACATTTTGTTTTGTCTGCAATATTCTCTACATTCTTGCACGATTTTTTAGTATTTCATTTTCTTCTCGACCCCAACAAGTTGATTTTTTCTAATCATGGGAGATAAATTTCAAGCTAAGAACAAGAGGAAAGTCAAAAATAAGACACCTAGAGCAATTGGAAGAGAAGAGAATAAAGAAATTGAAGAGAATGCAAAAAACTTCGAGCAAGGTAAGGTACATCCGCTATATCAAATGTAGCTAATGTATTAGAAAATTGATGATGAAATACATAATGAAAATGTAGAGAAAAAATGATTTTAAAATGAATAATGATATTGGATTGAATGATAATGTTGGTATGGATGAAGAAATTGATATGAAACCAATTGTTGAACCCTTAGTTGAGAATCCAAATGTTAACCCCGAAATTTGTATGAAAACACTAAATTAAAAAAGTAACCTTGTAAATGAATCTTCACCTCTAAGAACACCTCCTTCCATTTTGTGAAGAAAACCACTTCACTTAATTGAAATTGATGAAAATATTATAAAACCAATGCCTAGCAAAATGTCTGACAAGAAATGTGAGAAGAAAAGCTAGTGGAATTTGGGATAATTACTTTGAGAATTTAAATGACACGCAAAAATGTCAATTATTTGTTTCATTGATGAAATTAATTAAAATGAGACCTATAATGAAGACCCCGGGGTTAAGAAAATTTAATGATTGTTGATCAGAATGCGTAAATTGTTGAAAAAATACATAAAGCATACCAAACTGTAGGTGGAAAAAGATGCACCAAAGATAGTAATGCTACACGACGTGCACTAACTAATTGTATAGTAAGTGATAAAACAATTTAATAAACGCTTGATTAGAAAAACAAGCAGTGTTTTGAAGCTAAACAGAAAAACACTAATGAAAGCAATAAAGAGACGTAAACGTCTTAAGTTAGTCAATAACACTGACTATTGGGCTTTCTCTAGCATACTTCCACGAAAAGACAAGTATACATAGGATATTCTAAAATAATTAATTGTAAAATTTTTGGAATGCGAACACAAGGGTGTCACTCGAATAAAAGGGATACAACAAAAAGAAGAATAGGTTCTCATAAGTGTGAATCATCTGCAAAATATTTTTTAGATATGACGCAAACACAATTGTTCTCTAAGTTTAAGAATTAAACTCCATAAATTAGACACTAGCCAAATATTCTTTGAAATGAGCTAACCCTTTTATGTGAAAATGAATCACTCAAGTACCACTTGTTGTTGCAAGCATCATGTTGAATTCTCAATACATTATGATGTTTTTTACCAAATATGTCATTCTTTGCATACTGACATCATGTTGCATGAGTGTGGATTAAATGTCCCACCAAAATCTTCAAGGTAGTTTATTGTGACAATATTTTTGTGAAAAAACAACTAGACAATTTTTTTACAACAAAGAATGTTTGGATGGAATGTGCAATGTATGTGGTGGCTTGCCAGATATAAAAAGTTGCATCCATGAGGAGATTAAAAATTAAATAGGAAAAGAATTGGTTGGTTTCAGAAAATATAAATCATTGGCATATCAATTAAAATATGGAAAAGAATCTAAAAGGTGTGAGCTTGTTACAAAACAATTACCTGTATCAGAATATATGGTCAAATTCAGAGAGAAACATTTTTATGAGTATGCAAGGCACACAGATAGAGCTCAATGATTGGATGGATCATTAAAGTTAAGAAAGGACACATTCCCACTTGGCACTATTGTTTCAGTAGTTTACTTCGCAAAGAATTAAACATGTGCAGCCACAAATGGAGGTTAAGTCTTAATATTATAACTCAGTGCAAGTTGCTATTTTTATGCATATAACATTCATGCACTCTCCAGAAAGCACTAATAAAGATGAAAAATATTAAGAGAGTATCATTTCTACATCAGTGATTATCAGTCACATTCTATAGAATATGTACAAGGGTGTTTCCAGGTGTTTTATGTGAACTTGAATGAGAGGAACATTAGTTTCGATTAACATTACATTTGGTTAGACAACTGCACGTATCACAATTCAAGAATGCACAGATGTTTTATTGGCTAAGCAAGATGCACAAAGAAACAAATGTAAAACATGTCTGGAGTTTTACTGAGGCAGTGCATGGAAAAAGAGAGCATGATGGTGCAGGAGCATGTTTGAAAAGATCACTTGCAAGAGAAGAGTTAAAGTTCAAGGATGGTGCTAAATTGACAATTACAAAAAGCATTGTTGATTGGTGTGTCAAGAATATGGGCCATGAATCTCAAGAGAGATCAATGGTTCGTAGATATTTTTGGTTGATAGAGCAACAACATCTGAAAAACTTTTAAGATTGTATGAAAGTTGTAGGATCAAGTGATATGCACTCATTCCGTAGTTCAGATGTAAATGCTTGGACTATTATACTAGGTACATGACATGTTTTTGTATATCATGCATTTATTTTTCATGGAATGAATGTGATTCACAAAACTGGGTGAATGAATGGACTTGTAGACCTCTAATTCCACTCAACACACATCATGTTCCACGAGAATTACAACTTGCAGGGTCTTCAGATAAAATGACAACATCACCTGACTCTGACCAAGTCTCTGATTTAGTGCAAAAAGGTAGATACAAATATGTACATGCCATGTTTTAGATTTATAAATTATTTAATGGTCAACTCTTAATGTATTTTAAATTTGAATTTAGTTTTACTTTGTGATGTAGGGAACAATTTTGTAGTTATTGCGACAGAATTTAATGAAGAGGGAACAAACTACTTCTTGTCTTCTTGTGTTGAGGGGAAAAAACATAACTTCCACAGTCATTGATGGTGAATACCTTGAGTATCCCACTGGGTCAGTGGTAGTCACTTGAACTTGGATTCAATGATATCCTATCAAAAAATCAAACATTTGGTTGTTTGAAGACCATGAAGTACATCAAAAGATACTTCACTATTTACATTTGGTCCTTGCAACAAATATTAAATTGACGAAATATCAAGGTTGACGATTAGAAAAGAATATTTTAAAGGTTTGTGAATCAGACCATGAAGCAATTCTTGCTACTGTCAAGAGTAGATTTGATCTTTGCGGTTCATTAGATTAAATTTGCAAAGGTATGTTCTTCATGAATTTAATTTGAATATTTACTTAAATGATTTTGTTTTAATTCTTTATGATTTAAAATTCTATTTAATTACTTACTAAAATGTTTATGTAGGTTGTGGTTCCAAAAATGCTTCCACCTTCATGTGGTTATCACTATCAGTAGATAATTTATTATTCTCGAATCCAAGTGAAGCTAAGAGAAATTAAATATTAGAAAGGAACAACAAACAAATATTCTCATTTCACCACCTATATTATTTAGGTGGTTGGCAATGGGAAACCTTACACTAGCTCAGACTTTAGTATTTTGCTTGTTCACAAACAATAAGATAGTGAGAGAAAAAAATGGAGATGGATAAAACCGTGAGTGGATTTCATAGAGGTTCTTGACATGGAGGTTTTGGATCTGACGAGACATCTCTAGGTGTCATGCAGTCCAAGAAATCACTTGTCGAAGATATAACATGTTTTGGTCTCATGGCTCTTAAGGGACTATGCCCAGAAGAGGTATCCCAAAAGCATGAGGAGTGTAGGGAACAACAAAAATCCTCCACTAGCATTCACTAGGCCATATGGACGTGTTATCGTAGATGGTTTGGTCCCATAAGATACCATTTGCAAAAGATAACATTTGATAGCCTTACATTAACTCAGACTACACTATTTTACGTGTTTGCAAACAATAGGACAATGAGGTCACTGAAAGGATATGGATAAAACTGAAAGAGGCTTTCATAGAGGGCCTTGATTTCAAGGTTTTAGATCTGATGAGATATCTCTAAGTGCCACAGAGTGTGAGAAATCACATGTCGAAGATATAGTCTATTTTGTTCTCAGGGATCTTAAAGTACTACCCCTGAACAAGGTATCCCGAAAGCATGGGGAGCGTAGGGAATAAAAAAAACCATTCAATACCATTCACTAGGACATTAGGATGTGTTGGCGCAGGTGGTTTGGTCCCATGAGCTACCATTTGCAAAATATATCGTCTAGCAGCCTTACACTAATTTAAACTACACAATTTCATGCATTTGTAAACAATAGGACAACATGATCACCGAAAGGATATGAATAAAAAAAAAATAGTATTTCATAAAGGGATCTGACAAGGAGGTTTTGGATATGACGATATGTGTCTAGGTTCCACAAAGTCTGAGAAATCACCTATTGAAGATATAACTTTTTTTGGTCGGACAACATTAAACCAAAATCTATTTTACAAAAACTCATATAACTTGAAAAAATGACCTAACTTTGACCTAAATTTTTTTAGGAAGCATTATGACATGTTCCTCTATCATCTCCCATAATTTCTAGAAAATAATATTTCTACATTTTTCTATCCCATTTCATTTGCATGTTACAATAGTGCATGCTATAATAGTATAAGGCTATCCGATTCAATATTTTGCAAACAGAAGCTCTTGGCACTGAACCAAATATGCCAACACATCAGGGTGGCCAAGTAAACACTAGGGGAGGTTTCGTTGTAGAGGCAAAAGTTCTAAGTGCTTCTAGACTACTTCGTCTGGGCATGGTCCCTTAAGAGCCCTCAGACCAAAACACGCTATATCTCCATGGTACCTAGATATGGCTCATCACAGCTGAAACCTCCACATTGGGACCCTCTACAAAATAATATCATGGTTTTATCGATCTCCATTAAGTTCTCTTGCTGTCTTATTGTTTGCAAACACACAAAATAGTGTAGTCTGAGTTAGTGTAAGGCTGAAAGACGCTATAATTTTCAAACAACAACTCATGGGACCGAATCATATTTGGGAACATGTCCAGATGGACTAGTGAATGCTAGTGGAGGATTTTTTTTTGGTTCTCTACTTTCCCCATGCTTTCAGGTTACCTCGTCTGGGCGTAGTCCTTCAAGATCCCTGAGACTAAAACACTCTATATCTTCGAAAGGTGATTTCTCAGACTCCATGGCACCTAGAGATGTCTCATCAAATCCAAAACCTCCATGTTGAGCCCTCTGTGAAATCCTATTGTAGTTTTATCCATCTCCATTTGGCTCTCTCGATGTCCTATTGTTTGCAAACACACAAAATAGTGTAGTCTGAGTCAGTATAAGGTTGCCAGATGCTATATTTTGCAAATAGTAGCTTCTGGGACTAAACTGTCTATGCCAACACATCTAGATGGCCTGGTGAACACTAGTGGAGGATTTTTTTTGGTTCCCTATGTTTCATGTGTTTTATGACTACCTCGTCCGAGCGTAGTCCCTTAAGAGCCCTGAGACCAAAACAACTATATCTTCAAAGGGTGATTTCTCAAACTCCTTGGAACTTAGAGACATCTCATTAGATCCAAAACCTCCATGTCAAGGCCCTCTAAAAAATCATCTCACTATTTTATCCATTTCCATTTGGTTCTGTTGCTGTCCTATTATTAGCAAACACATGAAATAATGTAGTATGAGTCAGTATAAGGCTGCCAGACACTATATTTTGAAAACGGTAGCTCATGGGACCAAAAAATTTCTGCCAACACATCCATATGGCCTGGTGAATTCAAGTGGAGGATTTGTTTTGGTTTCCTATACTCACCATTCTTTCAGGCTACCTTGTCCAGGCGTAGTCCCTTAAGATCCCTGAGACCAGAACATGCTATATCTTTGATAGGTGATTTATTAGACTTTGTGGCACCTATAAATGTATCATTAGATCCAAAAACTCCACACTGGGTCCCTTTATGAAATCTTCTCAGGGTTTTATCCATCTCCATTCGGTGATATCGTTGTCCCATTATTTACAAATGCACGAAATGGTGTAGTCTGAGTTAGTGTAAGGTTGCTAGACACTATATTTTACAAATGGTAGCTTATGGGAATAAATTGTTTATGCCAAAAGATCCGGATGGCCTAGTGAATAATAATTGAGGATTAGTTTTGGTTCCCTATGCTCCTCATGCTTTCGTGCTACCTCGTCTGGGTGTAGTCCCTTAAAAGCCCTGAGACTAAACCTTGCTATATCTTCAAAAGGTGCTTTCTCGGACTCTGTGGAACCTAAAGATGTCTTGTTAGATATAAAACCTCCATGTCAGGGTTCTTTATGAAATTATCTCATGGTTTTTTCCATCTCCATTCGGTTCTCTTGTTGTCATAGTGTTTGCAAATGTGTGAAATAGTGTAGCTGAGTCACTCTAAGGATGTCAGATGCTATATTTTACAAACAGCAGGTCATGGGACCAAATTTTTTGTGCCAACATGTTAGGATGGCCCGTTGAATACTATTGAAGGATTTTTTTGATTCCCTACACTCCCCGTGGTTTTGGGCTACCTCGTTTGGGCATAATCCCTTAAGAACCCTGAGACCAAAACACACTATATCTTTGACATGTGATTTCTCAGGCTCTGTGGCACCTAGAGATGTCTCGTCAGATCAAAAACCTCCATGTCAGGTCTCTCTATGAAATCCTTGCGTAATTTTATCCATATCCATTCGGTGATCTTGCTTTCCTATTGTTTGCAAAGACACAAAATAATGTAGTTTGAGTCTATGTATGGCTGCCAGATGCTATATTTTGTAAATGGTAGCTCGTGAGACCCAAACATCTATGCCAACATGTTCATATGGCCTAGTGAACTCTAGTGGAGAATTTGATTTGGTTCCCTATGATCATCATGCTTCTGAACTACCTCATCTGAGCATAGTCCCTTAAGAGATCTGAGACCAAAACACACTATATCCTCAACAAGTGATTTGTCAGACTCTATGGCACATAGAGACAGATTGTCATATTCAAAAACTCCATGTCAAGACACTCTATGAAATCCTCTCATTGTTTTATCCATCTCCATTCGGTTCTCTCAGTGTCCTATTGTTTGAAAATGTGTGAAATACTATAGTCTGTGTTAGTGTAAGGCTGTCAGACATAATACTTTACAAATAGAAGATATTGGCACCAAACCAACTACGCCACCATGTTGGGGTGGCTAGGTAAATGATAGGGGAGGCTTTGTTTTGGTTCCCTACACTCCTTGTGCTTTCAGGATACCTCGTCTGGGCGTAGTCCCTTAAGAGCTCTGAGACCAAAACACATTATATCTTCAACAAGTGATTTCTCAGACTTCGTGGAACACCTCATATGGGAGTTCTTGTTTAATAACTAGATTGGCTTAATAATGAATTTGATAGGGGAATGTCTAAGAACACATGGGATTTATCAATCAGCTAGTAAATATTTCTTGTTTAGTTATGAATGGGATTTAGCTGGCCTACAACTTAGTGACCTTCCATTCATTGATAATTTATGCTATAATAAACCCATGATGCTTTCAAAAGTTCCTTCAAAAGGATAGGGGTAGTAATCAAGCCTAGTTAAGGGTGTGATGTGATTTCCAAATAACTTGAAATTCCTACAGATTTAAAGGTAATAACATGAATTGGATAGGAATAGACAATCAAGAATCACTGAGTGTCTGAATCAGAATGTCATTGCATCTGGAGACATTCTCAATCATTGGAGTAATGCATATGGAGAGATATTCCCAAAATATCAACAGATGAAAGACATCAAATTGTGACGACTCTTAGGTGTTTTAATAGGGGAGAAGACTAAGAAGAAGTGAAGAATGTAGTAGGTGCATGATAATATATGAACTAGTACAAAGAGACCATGAGCAAGGAGAATGCGAGTAAGGTAAATACACATATATAAATTGATAACTTTATGAATAATTACGTCCTATTTATGTTACTTCTTTATATACATGGTCATTATATAAATTTGATTTCTACGAGTGGTTTGATTGGCAATGCTTATACAGTGAAAATGCCGAGGGACAGGGACATCACGAGGCGGCACCGTGTTTGTGGGCTCGGGTACAGAAGGGCAGACAAACAAGGGCAGGAAAACATAGAAAGGGCCCAAGCAGCAAAGGGAGCCGCCGGGGCGGCTAAAACGAACACCGCCCGGAGACAAAGAAAAGCGGGGAGAAGAGGAAGGGGGAGGGGCCGAGCCCAGGAAGAACGAGGCCCGCGCCAGCCCACGGAAGACGTTGCCTGGAGCTGACCGGGAAAGACAATCGATGGTGGTTGTTTGGCAAACTGAGGGGGGAGAATGGGATTCAACATGTATTGAAGACCCATGCAGAATGAAAGTAGTTTGAGTCTAGGTATGGCGTGCCAGATGTATATTTTGAAATGGTAGCTCGTGAGACCCAAACACATCTATGCCAACATGTTCATATGGCCTAGTGAACTCATGGAGAATGTGAGTTGGTCCCTATGATAACTGCTCTGAAATACCTCATCTGGATTAGTCCCTTAAGAGATCTGAGACCAAAAACAATATTATCCGCAACAAGTGATTTGTTCAGGAACGGACTCTATGGACATAGAGACAGCTTGTAATATTCAAAAAACTCATGTCAAGACCTCTATGGAAATCTCTCATTGTTTTACCATTCCTTCGTTCTCTCAGAGTGTCCTATTGTTTGACAAATGTGTGTGAAATAATATAGTTGTTTTTAGTGTAAGGTGTCAGACCTAATACTTTACAAATAGAAGATATGGCCCAAAACCAACTACGCCACATGTTGGGGGCTAGGTAAAGATAGGGGAGGCTGTTTGTTTTGGTTCCCTACACTCCTGTGCTTCAGGATACCTCGTTCGCGTAGCCCTAAGAGCCTGAAGACCAAAACACATTATTATCTAACAGTAGTGATTTCTCAGACTTCCCGTGGGAACACATCATATGGGAGTTCTTGGTTAATAACTAATTGGCTTAATAATGAATTGATAGGGGAAATGTCTAAGAAAAACATGGGATATCAATAGCAGTAAATATTCTTGTTTAGTATGAAATGGGATTTAGATGGCCTACAACTTAGTGACCTTCCATTAATGATAATTGTATAATACAACCCATTGATGCTTTCAAAAGTCCTTCAAAAGGATAGGGGTAGTCATCACGCCTAGTTAGGGTGTGAGGTGAGTTCAAATAACTTGAAATTCTCAGATTTAAAGGTAATAACATGAATTGATAGGAATAGACAATCAAGAATCACCTGAGGTCTGAATCAGAATGTCATTGCATCTGGAGACATCTCAAGCATTGGAGTAATTGCATTATGGGAGATATCCCAAATATCACCAGATGAAAGACATTCATTGTGAAACGACTCTTAGGTGTTTTTAATAGGGGAGAAGGGGAGAAGACTAAAGAAGTGAAGAAGAAGAGTAGGTGACATGATCATATGAACTAGTACAAAGAGAACATGGCAAGGAAGAAGTGCGAGTAAGGAAATACACATATAGAAATTGATAAAATTTAATGGAAAATACTCAGATTAGGTACCTTTTATATAATACATTATATAAATATTGATTTATAAAGTTTGAGAATACTTATACATTGAACATGCTATAATGGTACATCACTAGGCGTACATACAATGGCATGGACATGAGCATACAAAAAATGTCATGTAAGAAATATATATTCCCAATACAAAATTTATCCCTCTCTTGTCCTTTCTAAAAGAAAAAACCTCCTTCGGACAAAGATGAAAATCTATGAGATGAATTCTGGATTGTCCGAGAGCCCAGATACGAGTCCTTCTTCACTGGAAGACTTCCTGTAGATGAGCCTTGTGTTGGAAATTACAATCGATGTTTTTTTTTGTCAACACCTTTAGTTTATATAGGTTTTCACATGATTGAAGACATGCTAGAATGAAAGTATTTACATAAATACACAAACTTACCACAAGTTGTTGATTATGCTGAATCCACATCTCATGCTCTGATGACTCATCAGGAGCTCTTGTAGTATCAAAGTGGGTATGAAGATGACAAGATTGAGGATTTTGTGACCTCGAAGTCATAATGGAAGGGGTGGAAGTTCCCTACATACACAAAGGATCAGAAAATATTTCATTAAAATTAACGAAAATAAAACTAAGTACATGTATGTGTAATGACAATATTTTAACTAATTTTATCAATATATAACTATTGTTTTTTCCCCGCCATGCCTGTGACTCAAATAAACAGGGCTATTACCTGTTGCAGGTACCTCCTGCGTATACACAATGAAGGACATTATTAACATATATTTAATTACTATAAATGAAAGACACTACTAACATGTAATTAACATAATATGAATTACACGAGAAATTTAACAAATTTACATGTTGTTTGAATACTTAGTGAGTTTTTGCGTATAGAAATCGCAACGGCAACACATTTCTCTACTTGTCGTAGATATGGTGGGGTGTCTAGTGAAGTCAACATCTTTATCAAACATGTATTATATAAGTTAGATGAAAAATACAAGAACATACAATATTTGACATCAAAACTAATATATATATATATATATATATATATATATATATAATATATATTATATATATATATTTGCATGTATGTGAAAATTTTACTCAATTAACATTCTAAATTACATCTATGAATGTATGTGTACACTGGTTCTCACCGCGTACTGGTCGGGATGAAGATGCACCTCTCGCCCATAGTAATATCAATGCATGTACATGGACAAATATAATTATTTCAAAAATCTAACATATATAAGTAAATCAAGTACCTACAGAGGTGACACCGATGACTATAATCCAAATGTATCACTCATAAAGGCATTTGACATAGTGACATTATCATGTGCACGCCTAAAATCAACTCCACCAAAATCAGTACGCATGAAAGTATCGTCCTTCTCAGTTCCTAAACATATGCTACCACATGATGAGAAAATATGTGGCCTCATGCTAGTACTCCCTAAGGGAATACTATGTGTACCTCTGTGAGCATCTGGCTCAGAAATATCCCTCATATGTCAAAAAAGGGTCGTAGATAGCCCTTGAAGCACGTGGAGTGTATCAATCTCTACTGTCTCCTTCACTACTGGAGGGACAGTCTGAGGGTGAGGGGGCTTATGTGCGGGGACTCTACCCTACTGAATAGGTGCACGTTGTGCACCTAGTGAATCCTATGCAGATCCTTTTCCTCAGCCCAGGAAATATCGAAAATCAAAATATTTTGGGATCTTGTTAAGGATAAACTTCCAATAGAGTTTCCTGAGAAAGTATAGTGGCACATTGTTATTATTGCAAGGTGGAAAATAAAAAACAATCCACCAATGGTCCCAAAAATTATTTTCAATCAAATTATTATTGCACCAATGGATCAGAAATTGTTTGCATGACAACAACATAAGAAAATTAGTGCAGGGTCCATGAATAAGGCGCATACGAGGTCTTTTATAATTTATTTTTTCTTTACATCCACATATGATAATTTGTTGGAATAATAAACCCTACAAACCTCTCTATAAGTTGTCCAACGATCAATTTTCCTTGTTTCTGTGTCAACTTGAGCAAGTAATGCCTCCTATGTGTTTGCAAGAGCAGCATGGTGGGGGTTTGTAGATTGTGAATCCCTCATTCTTTTGATTAAATACTCAATTTAAATTTTGTTTTCAACTATGTTGGCTGCTAAATCTTCTTGACTACCTGGGGGATGTTGAGCAATAATGGGAGGGTTGGGAGGGATGAAAAGAATAATAGGTTTTAATTGTGGTTGATTCACTCAACCTTGAACTGTAACAATAAAAAAAGGTATTTAATTCAATTCTAGTATATAATTATCATATTTCAATATAATTTTGAGAAAAGAATTGTTCTTACCTCTTCTCCGTGGCACCATCATCGATTCTGATCTTCTCGGTGATCCAGATATGATCCTTGTGTGTTGAGATATAGTTGAATGAAAAACTGCAAGGGCACGGTTAAGCTCTGAAACTCACATTTGAGAGAGATAAAATGCTAGAGGCTTGGGCATCTTTTCTAATTTATAGCAGAAATAATGTGTATGCGTTATAACACATATGTGTTATGGTTTGGTAAATCCCAAACCTAATAATTTAAAACGTGATCACGTTATAATAGAACATGTATGCATTTTTCTTTTTTTGGGTTTTTGTCCATTTTTTGGCCCCCAAACTTCGTGCACTTACCCTTTCAAGCCATCTAATAATCATGTTGAAGCCAAAACAACTGTTAATGTTGTCTCTACTCCTGAAAAGCTTCAATGGAAGCTGCCAAAGTGTACATTCACAAAATTACCTAGCGTTTCTCACCTACTATTTCCATAACTTGTTTAGAGCAATATTATTACGCTTCCACCTCCACTTGATGTAGATCCATCTCTCCCTAAAATATGTAATCATAAAAAAATAGATGCTAATATCATCAATATGTTGGGAATTTTACAAATCGATGTTTCAACCTTAGACATCTTATTCAATATTTCATCAACAACAATGTAATTAAGATCCCCGAGCATTCAACATCTCAATCGGTCAATGATAGTAAAAATCTCAAAATTTTCAATGATCCATTTCCTAAGAATGAGAAACAAGTAGATGATTCATTCACCAATCATACATATCATGCAGTACCTCCTCCTTCATGGGGGGATCTCGATTTTCTAGCTGCACATATTGAGGCATCTCCACCATTGATCACAATCTCGTATCTATATTTTTATGCTTTGTTTTCTTGCAACAGATTACATATAAATTCTTTGATAAGATCTCATGATATCAACATTACTATGATCAACTCATCATATCCTCTTTGTGTATGTTTTATTGTTCTTCTCGTTGCTCTCAATTATCCACTTTCATAAATTTCATATCTATTTCCCAACTTCTATGGTCATGTCAAGCTTCCAATCACACTTGGGCCTCTCACCCTACTTGTGTCTTCATTGTGGCACCTTCAATCAAAGGTTATCACCTACTCATAGGTCTTAATTTCATGCATGACAAATAAGTTGTCTTTATCCAAGGTGTTCCATCGTTCATTCCATTGCCTTAGCCCCCTCTTGAGGTTGTCATTACACTTGTTAGAGCATCTAGGTCACCATGACCTCTTAAATCCAAAGTGTAATTTTCTCCTCAATTTCCTATCCATACCCGACCTACTTAGTCTTGTCGTTCCACTCGTCCACCTCATCATCTTAGGTTTACCACTCGGATGGATCCTTTGTATCGATATACATTACCTTCTTGGCCTCCTTCGTATAGGTGTACATCACCTCTTTGGTATATTTTACATAGGTGCACATAACGTCCATTGTGCTCTTCATATAGGTGAACATCACCTCCACATTCTCCCTCACATAGGTGTTCATCACCGCTTAGGCCCCATGGAGATAGGTCTCCATCACTGATACATCATCTATCTCATACATCACTGATCTCAGAGCATGGTCAAACACCTTTGTCTCTACAAGAATTAGGTGGAGGACCCTTGCCCTTAACTTTTATTAGATAACTTAATCATCATCTTACACTTAGGGGGCATCATGCTTACTTCTCCCCCTTAGCATAGTCTTATTTCTTGCATTTCTACTATTACACTATGTGCTTCACATCTAGTATTTATCATACATCTTGATACACATGTATGGTCATTACCCTATGAAGAAATACCATACTAATGTTCATATCTTATTGTTGAGGGAATACTGCATAGACAAACCGCACACACTACACATATAAAACTCTGCAAAATAATGACATGTTTCTTTGGCATCACATCCTCACTACCCTATAACACATTCTAGTTCCAAGGTTCATACTCAACTGCTGAGGGTATAAATCTGAAATGAACCTCACCACACTTACTCACACTCTCTACACTCTATTCTTCATTGATCATATATTTCTAGTGCATAATTCAAACCATTTCCTGATGACAAACTTTTATTTTATGGTTCATTCTTGACTATCAAGGGGTCTTTTATAAATGAATCTAATATCATGCATACCCATACACATTTTCTTAGGGGCACGCTGCCCCTATCATGTTCACTCTAAATTCCATTCTATGTCACTCATTCAAAAGATACTGCATATCTTGGTTGTATTTATTATTTCTTAATTATGCTTACATGTACACTTTGGTTCACATGCTAGATAGATACATTGTATGTCATTATCTTTTCTACATACACATATGTTTTTACTTGGTATTTAGTTGTGAATTCATACTTCCTACATATATCTACACGTAGTATGGATGCTTGGCATTGTACCTCTTACCAGTCACATTGAGGCTCCCGGGGGATCTAACTTCTTACACACTATAGGTGCTATTGTTTCATTTTAGACTATTTCATATTCTTACTAGCACACTACTTTATCAATATACACATGTCTTGACATATTTTCTATTTTTCTAACATACTAATGAGTGCTTCATGTGTAGCATTTTCCTCACATGAACTATTTACTGCCATGTTATTTGATATATTACTTGCTAATGTTTTCCTTTGTCTTCCATTCTATGCTATTATTTGTAGGCTATGCCCTTTTTCTTGTGTGCACAATATATGCTTTTTGTTGTTTTGACCCTAATTGTCTTATGACATTGTGAATGATGTCCCATGTTTGAAACCCACTTTTTATGGTCTACATTATCTTATTTATTGCTAGTTTATGCATTTTCTTCTATATGTGTATTTATCTTGATTGTACTAACACATATTTCCAGCCACTTTTTTTGTGTGTGCCTTGGTTTCCACCATGCATATTCCTTCCCCATGCAGGGTATCAGTTTTAGATCAGTGGTTAGTCATTCTTTGGGACACATTCTCCTAATGAGGTTGTATGCATGCATAACAAGGGGGGTATACATTGGGTGAATCAGTCACCCATACAACAGTTCACAGTTATAATACAACATAGTTTTGCATAAAATTAACATAAACATTAGTCTCAAAGATGACCCATATTTTGACTTGGGTCATCAGTTTCACATAGACACCAATACCTAGATACGGATACTAGCACTTGGGTGCTCCTGACCTATCTTGGGCACCTATGACCAGGGGCAGTTACAGTCACTTTCTCAGATTGGCATATTTTACAGCAGTTTACACAAAACATGCACAATCTTCCAACAATCAACATGCATTGTCTCCTTTTTTCTATTTTCACTAGATCAAACTAGATAAAACTAGAACAAAGTAGGATCACACCATCTGCACTGGTTTATAAATCATTGAGAAGTAGTCATGGATGGAAAATAATACTAGATATTTCTCCCCAACAGTCTTTTGTTGCAAAAAGAGATCGCCTAAAAAAATTGTACTTGGCATGAGATCACCCAAAAAAATAATTCTTCTACAGTGTGTTAGGACACTTTCTATTTTTTTCACTTATCATGGATCAGGTGCACATGTTTCTTTTCACTTTTTTATATACTTTTACATGCTTTTTACATACTTGGATCAAAATTTTCATATACATGACTTTGACTACTTTTTTTCTCTTCTTTTTGCAGGTCCGTCCTTATAAGCAACAACAATCTCAAGCACAACACAAGCATAAAAATGTCAACATGTACAACATGGTACACACATTATAATTTTTACCCCTAGGGTCACTTCCTATGTTAGGATAATAATTATGCATTGTATTTTCATACGTAATAATTTATTAAAACCATATTATTTGACTTATTAAGTCATGTAAGGTTATTATTATTTTGTTATGTTTTTATAACCATTATATTTGGATTATTATCTCATAGAACTATTTGTTACATAGTTGTAACATATTTTTTTGTACTTCATTATTCTTGCTTCCTAGGTGTATTTTGGAATCTTGTGTATTAAGGAATATTGTTGGACCCATGCAATGTCTTTATTGTTTGTATCCAGCTGTCCAATACATATATATATTGCAACCTGCACATGTGTAAATCATTGATCAATTATCAATAAAATCCTACAGGATTTAGTCCTTATTTTACATTTGGTACCAGATCTTGTCAAAGCTCCTGGAAAGGTTTGAGAGAGGTTACAGAGGAAGCAAAATCATGGAGAAGAAATCTACATCATTGGAGAGCCAGTGTTGCCTCCAACAAATTCCCACATCTCCCTGCAGCCCCACAACCTAATGTGTGATATCCAGGTAAATGTAAAGAAAAATATTTTTACCTTGGTGCCCTTTGTACCAGGAAAATTTGATTCCTAGCACTCACAAAATTTTTAAAAAATAATAATATTTTTCTTCCCCATTAAAAATAGTAATATAGTTTTTACTATTGTTAGCAGACCTCTCCATTTGAAAGATTGTGTTGTTGTTTTACAACGAGTACTTCCCACCGATCTCCTAAAAAATCCCCTGACCAAGATTAGCATTGATTGTAGAGGAGGATCGAGCTGTCTACATATCACCAAACGAGCTCTGTTTCATACCTTTAAAAATGTTGGTGAGTTGCATTGAAGACCCAACCATTGGAGTACTTAGATCCCCTCATCGAGTTACAGCCAAGCTCTCAAATCATTATAAAGGTGTCGAATCTATTTACAATGATTAGGTCGGTAGAACAATATCTATATAAGCCAACACATTGGCGTGAAAACTCACTTCCCCCCAATTTCAAGTCCTGGGCGATTCAAAGGGTTGTGTCCATTATGGGAGAGTTTTGATCGATCTAACCTGCAATATAAAAAAATGTTGGAGCTAATACAAATGAAAATGATAGATCAAAGAAAAATGTATACCAAAGCGATTAAATCAATCCAAAAATGGTGAAAAAAAATTGGTGGAGAGAGAAAAAAAGTGGTCGAGTTGTTCCTTTGCATTTAACCATGGAAAAAAAAGAACCCTGCATTTAAAAAAAAGTGGATCAGTGAAAAATAGTAAACCAAAAAAACACAATAATCTACAAAATCAATACACGACGGATTTTAATGCAAAAAGGAGGATAAACGAGGAAAAGGTGGCTCAGATCCATTTTCCACAGTGGAAAAACCTAATCAAGTCCTCAAATAATGCCAAACCACATCATCATCACAACACCATGTGCATCCTCCCAGTTAGTAGCCACATCGTCATTTAAAAGGTTAGTGGATGTAGCACTTGGTTAAATACAAAGTTACTTCATTTTATAAATAAATCACATTGGTGGGATAGTTGGCTAGTGGAAGTGCTTTGGGTGTGGGAGATTTGGGGTTTGACCCCCACCCCCAACTCATTTTTTAAAACAATTGACATTTGGAGGAAAAATTTGAAAAACTACTAAACTTAGAGGTAACTAAACCTCTAGTTATGACTAAATAGGCTTCTAAAATTTTAATGAGGAAAACCCTAATATAGGGATTTTTTTCTTCTCCTAATAGGCCTATTTTTTTTATTCCAGAAAACATTCAAAAAAGGGGGGGGTATTGGAAAAATCCATTTTAAGTAATGTTTTTATGGTTTTTTGCTTTTGTGCTCCGGTGGCCACTAAGGCTCATAAAAAAAATAAAAAAATTATCTTCCATTTAATTTTTCAAAATATTTTTAATGTAATTGTATGCTTCAGTATATTATACTAATTTGTAGGTTGCCATAGTCAACCAAAACACATTGTAACTACTCATAAACTAGTAAAGAATTGTAATAAAAAATAGTGAAATTTAGTTCCAAAACAATCATGAGATCCTAGATCTCATTCGCAGCGTTCGTTATATACAATACCTCTGGGAAGTGCTTATGGGTAAAGTCATTATGACTACTACTGCACTTAATGCCTAATATAGCTATAACAACGTCACCTGAGCATCGACCCTTTAAATCAACTGGGAGTAATAAGGACATAATGCACACACCATGAGTGATCCCATCCATCTATGAATGATTGTACGACTTAAATCTAGAATGATAAATTATCTAAGTATATAGAAAAGTTATGCGTGTGTATGAGGATATTTCTTTTATTCAGTGTCAATAATCACACAAATGCCTTTCAGTACTGTCTTAGTACCACATATCAAATTCTTTCACATACATTAACACCTCTTTCATGTACCACAAGGTATATAAAAAGGGAGACCTTATTCACACATACTGATGGGTATATCAGAAGGGCACATATATAGAAAGGTTCCATATATTGGAAGTGACAATATTTAGATTGAGATACCTTATACCTAGAGTGATAAGAGCCTAACCTTGTCAGTGAATTCTACAAAATGCGCACCAATGCCCTGAAATGATTTCTTCTAGATTGAAAACTACAGAGAGTAAACAATTATGTTGCATGGAAGAAAAAAATCAAGACACAACTTGAGTTTGAAGAGATCTGGCCCATTGTGAATGGTACTCTGACCAAATTAACAACCGATAAAATAAAATAGAGATAATTTTTATGATCATATCAGAAAGCCAAGATCATCATCCTTTTTGGAGTGTCTGACGATGTGTAACCCCATATTCAAGATACCGAAACAACCAAAGAAGTGTGGGATAAGTTGAGCATGGTATACGAGGCCAAAAATAATAATATCATACTAAATTTGTAGAGTAATCTACACATATTGAAGTTTAAGAAAAATGAGAAAATCAAAATTTTCTTGAGAAGAGTTGCAGAGTTGAGGGCTTCACTTCTAGCCCTTTGAGAAATAGTCATAGATAAAGCTCTCATTCCCATTATTCTGAGAGCTCTCCCTTCTTCTTACAACATTTTTGTAACAATAATCAAATTATCAGATACGACAGTTAGTTTTTGAAAAGCTAGTAAACCTACTGGAACAAGAGGAATCCATGCATAATAGGGATGATGAAGAGGAGTAGGCACTTTCTTCAAATAAAAAAATGGAAAGTAAAAGGAAAAGGAAAGCCTAATTCCTATAAAAAATCTCAACATCAGAATCAATATAAACATCAAGGGGAATAAACAACAGAAGAAGTAATGTCAAATCTATAAAATAGGACATGAATTGAAATATTGTTAGTATAATACATACAAGAAAGGTTCATCTAGTAATTCTAGACCTCAACACCAACAATCTCACAAGGTACATACAGACTATAATTAAGGGTTTAGAAAGGGGAACTGGGAAAGATGACCCCATCAACAAGGAAATATTGTTGAGAAAGAAGAACATTCAGATAATGAAGACTACTTGTACACTACTCGATCAAGTGAACCATGTTATCCATATTTTTCCCCTGGGTAAAATTGGTCAGCCACAACCCCGCACAAAAGAAACCAGAGAAATCACATTCAAATCCTACAATCAGGAATCAAATGGACTCTACAATAGAGTGGTGGGATCTATGAAAGATCAAACAACCCCATGCATGGATCTGTAATAACCCCGTCGAATGAGCCTGAGCTTCAAATCCAACAGAAAAGTCACGGGAGGACTCTAAAATGGAATAACAGGGTCAGGGAAGAGAAGATAGTGTAAGAGAGGTAGAAAAGGCTCAAAGGAAAAGAAATAGCAAAGGCTCAAAGACTTTGAGATCTATAAATAATCCAAAATGAGCCCCAAAATTGGCTAAGTGTGGAGGAGATAACGGAAAATACCAAGTGTTGAAATGACGCACCTCCAAAGGTTAAATCCAAAAGGTGATCCCCAAACCAGCGTGAAGCCTCCATGTGTCGGCTTAGTGATGGGAGCCCAAAGTGGAGACTCAAACTTGTGCCAACCCTCCATGTGGCTAATGGTCAACATAGGTCAAATTCGGAGTGGGCCCAAAAATGACTAAGCATAAGAGCATAGGTGGAAGGCACCACGTGTCTTAACTCCACTCCTTCAAAAGTAAAATCTTGAGCGGGTTCTCAAATGAGCAAGGGCTCCCCCACGTGTCCTAGGTCCAAAAAGGAGATAGAATCATGGGTAGAATAATCAAAGCAGGGACAAGCTAGAGGAGAGAGCCAAGTGTAAACATGACGCTCTTTCAAAAGTAAAATTTTTGGTGGGTGTCTAAACGAGCGTCAACCCACCACGTATCCTAAAGTCTAAAGAGGTGGAGCTGACCATTGAAAAGTCCAAAAGAAAGTTGAGGCCCCAACATGTATTGATCACACAACTTCAAAGGTAAAATGTAGAGGCTATTTTCAAGTGAGCGCCAAGCCACCATGTGTCTAGAGTAAGACTTATGGCATCACCAAACATGAAAGACTTCGGAAAAATAACAAAGAAACGCTGTGGAGCCTGTGGAGGCCACCACGTATCAGTTAGGTGTTGTTTCAAAAGTGAAAGGTTAGGGGGCTGAATCTACAAAGGTGTGTGAAGTTTCCACATGGAACTGGTATGGTAGACTCTGTAAAATAATGCAGCCTATGACCCAAATATTCAAATGGTCATATCTTTTGACTAGAAGCTCAGATTTGGGTAGGAGAAGAATTTTTTGAAATGTATCGATGCCCTCTACACCATGAAAATATAATAATATCATTCTTAATAGGATTTGGTGGGTGAAAAATGGGAAAATTTCTTCTAGGCCATTAATAAAGAATCCCATTTCTTTAGCTACCAGATCTGATTCGATTTGATCCATCATTCTTCCTTGCAGACATAGGGAACCAGAATCGACAGATTGTAGGAGGATTTGAGAGGGAAATTGATTGATGGTGGTTGATCTTTCAAGCAGGATTTAGTGTGTATATCAAGGTGGTTGAAGCATGATTGAATTCTTTCCCTCCTCTCTCTCTTATTCTTTCTATATATTGTAACACTTATCATTTGACAAGGAGAGACATTCTAGGTGTAGGGAAACTCTGTCAAAGTCATTTCCCAACTCCATTTGAGCTGTAGGCCTTCTCTTACACTTGGAGAGAGTATTTTTACCCTCAAACACCACATGTAATAAATATGTGCACCTTAGAGAGTAATGAAATCTTGTTTCGTGGTGTTTTTCAACCTTTTTCATTGTTCTATTGTTTTTCTATACCTCTTTATCTCATGTTTTCTCCCTGTGCATGTATTTCATGTTTGTAGGTGCATGACATCATGTTTCATGGAGTTTTTATGGTGGATCTGGATCTAGGTCTATGTCACTTTTGTCTGACCTTCCTTAGTTTCCTTTTCCTTGTTTCATTCTCCCTCAACAGAATATCTTGCACTTCCCTTTCTAGTGTAGCACCACTTAGTGTAGGCTCTTTCACCCTATCTCTTTCTTTCTGTCCCATTGGAATGATTAGATTAGGATTAGTTAGACTCTGTCTGCACTGGAGTAACTTTTGGCAAGTAAATTTAGAGGCAAGAACTAGATTTATCTAGAGGGCCATCTCAAGTTTGCAAGTCCCACAGCTTAATAGATGATCCCATGTTGTGCAATCACACAAAATTCCCAAATCCACACCAAGGACATTCGAGGGTGTTGTGATTCTACATTTACAATTTTGGCATTCCCTGTGGGACAGGTTTGAAGTACCTTACCACTTCATTTCATCAAGTAGATGTGTTCTTGGTGAGATTTAGCCTTTTGAGGCACATATAAGTCACATTCTGGTGACTCCATCTAGTCACTAACCCATTCTCTAAGTTACAAATCCTTTCCATCTATTTCTACTCATTTTCATCCATTTTCTTCTTCTATCTCTTTCATTTTCTCCCATTCCATGAAGTTGTGCAATCATGACTTCATTCCCTTCATGGAACTCACACTTACAACAAAAATATAGTCCACCTCTAATGCATTTCCCAACTCCTCCAAGTCAGCATTATAATTAGATCTAGGACCATTATGGTTAGCCATATGATCAGGGTCAAAATCAGTTTGTCCATGGAGCTTATCAAGAAGAATGGGACACATACAATGGTGACAACTATGTGGAGAATGATGGTTTGCTAGAGAAGATTCAAAAAATTAAGGCTGGCATGGTTCAGTCAAGGTACATAACACAAATGAAGGCATTCAATATTTTTTTGTAGGTCACCTTGTCCATGAGGAGGCCCTTTTCCAAGACATTACAACCCTTAGGAGAAGCTTGACTTCATGGTTGAAGTGCTGCCTCAGCTTACACAGTGGATTGAGGAGATTGAGGCCTATGAGCTGGACACAAGACAACCTTGTGAATGGGTAATTCCACTAGCTCCCTATCCTTCATTTTCTCTTTCTCAAACTTTATCATTTCAGCATGATCAAGATTCAAGCCTCTCAGTTGCTGTCCCAAGTGTTGGTTTCTCTTCTCCATCTCATGATCTTCCACCCAATTTCAATTATACTACCCTTTTCTTTCCCAAGCAGTCATTCCCTCCAAAAGAAAAAAGAAGTTCCAGCTCCATCCCCACCACAAAAAATTACAAAGCTTGTTCAACCCCAACCTATCACTCCCATTGCTTTCCCAAGTCCATGTTGGGAAGAGATTCAAGAATCCAGTCCTAGAAAACATAGAGAAGAGGAGCCCAACAGAGAAGAAATAATAGACAATCTGAAGAGTTGGCCTCCTAAATTTGTGTTTATAAAGATCCCTTGTATGGTCAATCCAATAGAGGAGGTCAAGGTTAAAGAGCTAGTGGTGGTTGAGGATGAGTTTGCAGCAGAAGAAGAAAAAAGAACACCAAGAAGAAGATCAATAGTCTGTTTACTCTAAATGCAGTATCCCTAATGACAGTTTGTCTGAAGAGGATGCTGATTTGATCCAAGATGCACAACTAGTTGAGGAGGAAGAACAATCAGCTCTAAGTCTCATTGAAGAGGAGAAAATGGGAGAGGTAAAATCAGAGTTGAAGCCACTCAATGAATAAAGCATCGTTGAATATTTTGTACTTTCATTCCAAGGTCTTGATTTGATCAAGGAACCCATGATGGAGGAGGAACCATATAGTTTCAGAGGATCCAAGTGTGGAGCAGGCTATAAAAGTACCTTTAGTTCTTCCTCCCACTTCATGCCCTTCAAAATCTAATGTTGAAGAAGAGTTTGAGATTTCAAACTTCATGTTTGAGGAAGAGGGAAACCATGGTGAGCTAGTTGCATATCAGGAAGACACCATAGAGGAGGTTGAGCATATGCAACAAGACAAAAAGGAGATATATTATCTGTCTAACTTGGAGGATTTCTTTGATAGAAAGGACCCTGAGGAAATTAAATCATTTACTCCTCTATCAACCCACCTTCCAAGCACATGAGCCTACTGTCATGAAGGAGGGCATTCAAGAATAGCAGCCTATGTCTCACAACATCCCTCTGGAACCAAGGTTGGAAGGTATGAGTCCTCCATGTTCTTCACAGGAGAAGGAAGTGAAAAGGAAAGAGGATGTCATCATCCCTCTGTCATCATCCATCTAAGAAGGTCCACAAAAATAATCCATTTTTGGAGTTCAATTTCAAAGCAATGGGTATATCTAAAGGATCATACCATGCCCATCAGATACTTGGCTTCATTAGAGCCAAGGGAGAAGCCACAACTAGTCATGCCTACTTCAGGGCATGAGGTTGAGTATCAAAGTACCAAGGGTCACCATCAATAGCTCCAAGAGCTGAATACAAGTAATCTTGAGGAGGTATTTTCCATTAATGTTGATACCTTGATGATATGGGTCGAGGACCGGCTTATTTTAAGTTTTTCAGTCATACAGAAAGCCATATTCAATTTCAAATCATTTGCATGGCTTCCCCTCTTGAGAAAGGAAAGTTATTTCTCCCTTCCTACGGTAGGAATTTTTTAAGATTTTATTTTCTCTCTGATTAGTTTAGGAGTAGGAGTAGATTTACTTCCAACAAAAGAAGTTATTTTTCACACTCTACATGTCTCATTTGAGGCAAGTATGATTTGATCTTGGTACATAGTACGTTTTTTTTGTTCATTTCTCCAAGGTTGTACCATTATGCAATTCAATATGCCCCAAGTAAATATTTTAACAGTGCATTCTCGATATAGACCACAACCAGGATCTTCATTATTCATGGCAGAAGGATCCTTAGTTGCCTGTGATAGTTGAAAATTTCAAAATAAAAAAAATGCAAAGAAAATAAGGAATGTTTTGAAGACAGTCCATTCAGGGATAGATGAAAGCTCCAGGTCAAAACAATTTTCTACTCTCAGAAGCCTTGTTTTAAGATTTCTTATGAAAATTGAGAGTGCAGGCGTGCGGGTAGGCTCAGGGTATGGAAAAAGTGAAAAGTGGTCAATCAGAGAGTCTATTTTGAAAGAAGAGTTAGTGCCAGGTAAATAATTGTGACTCCATGCTCAATGGATGCTTCGAGACTACTGGACCCTTCATCTAGCAGGTAGATGTCCCTGTGAGTCACCAATTGTTATCCATATTTTGTTCCCTGGGTAAAATTGGTCAGCCTCGACCTCACACAAAAGAAACAAGAGAAATCATGTTCAAATCCTACAATCAGACAAAAAAGGGACTCTACAATAGAGTTGCGTGACCTGTGAAAGATTAAATGACCCCGTGCATGGCTCTGTAATGACCCCGTCGAATGAGCCTGAGCTTCAAATCCAACAGAAAAGTCACGGGAAAACTCTAAAATAAAATAGCAGGGTTGAGGAAGAGAAGATAGTGTAAGAGAGGAACTAGAGGCTCAAAGGAAAATAAATGGAAAAGGCTCAAAGTCTTTGGGCTCTACAAATAATCTAGAATGAGCCCCAAAATTACCTAAGTATGGAGGAGACAACAAAATCTGCCAAGTTTCCAAATGGCACACCTCCAAAGGTTATATCCAAAAGGCAATCCACAAACAAGCGGGAAGCCTCTGCATGTCATCTCATTGTAATTTCAATATGAGACTACAAAGCGGAGACTCAAACTTGTGCCATCCCCCCACGTGGCCAATGTTCAATAGAGGTCAAATTCATAGTGGGCCCAAACATGACTAAGTATAAGAGAACAGGAAAAAAGTGCCATGTGTCTTAACGATGCTCCTTCAAAGGTAAAATCTTGAGCGGGTTCCCAAATGAGTGTAGGCTTGCCATGTGTCCCAGGTCCAAAAAGGGGAAAAAGTCGTGGGTTGTATAGTCAAAGCAGAGACAGGCCGACAGAGAGAGCCAAGTGTCAAAACATTGCTCTTTCAAATGTAAAATTTGGGGCGGGTTTCTAAACAAGTGTCAACCCACCACGTATCCTAGAGTTCGAAGAAGTATAGTTAACCATTAAAAATTCCAAAATCAAGTGGATGCCTCCATGTGTCTCAACTGTGTAACTTCAAAGGTAAAACCTAGGGGCTATTTTCAAGTCAGCGTCAAGCTACCATGTGTCTAGATTCAGACTTATGGCCCTACCAAACATGAAGGACTTGGGAAAAATAACAAAGGAACACCATGGAGCCCGCGGAATCTACCACATATTAGTTAGGTGCTATTTCAGAAGAAAAAGGCATGGACTGAATCTTAGAGGTGTGCAGGGATACCATGTGGACCCGGTATGGAAGACTCTTTAAAATATTGCACACACACGATCCAAATATTCAAATGACCATATATTTTGACTAGAAGCTCCGATTTGGGCGGGAGAAGACTTTTTGGAAATATATCCATGCCCTCTATGCCATGAAAACATAAAATATCATTCTTAATAGGATTTGGTGGTGAAAAATGGGAAAACATCTTCTAGGCCATTAATATAGAATCTGATTTCTTCAGCTACCAGATCTGATTCGATTCGATCCGCCATTCTTCCTTGCAGACATAGGGAACCTCAATAGATAGATTATAGGTAGATTTGAGAGGGGAATTTATCAATGTTGGTTGAGCTTTCAAGTAGGATTCAATGCGTATCTTAAGGTGGTTGAAGTAGGATTCGATGCTTTTCCCTCCTCTCTCTCTTATTCTTTCTATATATTTTAACACTTCTCATTTGATAAGGAGAGACATTCTGGGTGTAGGTAAACTATATTAAAGTCATTTCTTGACTCCATTTGAGTTATAGGCCTTCTCCTACGTTTGGAGAGTGTTTTTTTGCCCCCTATCACCACATGTAATAGTTTTTACACCTTACAGACCAATAAAATCTTGTTTCATGGCATCTTTCAACACTTTGTATTATTCTATTGTTCCTTTTTCCCTCTTTATCTCATGTTTTCTCCCTGTGCATGTATTTCCCATTTATAGGTGTCAGATGTTGTGCTTCATGGATTTTCTATGGCAGTCCTGGATCTTGGCTTGTGTCACTTATGTATGACCTCCCTTAGTTCCCTTTTCCCTATTTCATTCTCCCTCAACAAAATATCTCACACTTCCCTTTCTGGTGTATCACCGCTTAGTGTAGGTTCTTTCACCCTCTCTCTTTCTCTCTATCCCCTTGGACTAGTTTGATTAGGATTAGTTAGAATCTATCTACACTGGATTATCTCTTGGTAGGTAGATTTAGGAGGCAAGAACCAACTTTCTCTGGAGGGCCATGTCAGATTTGCAAGTTTCACAACTTGAGAGATGGTCCCATGTGTAATCACACAGAATTCCCCACTCCAAACCTAGTCCATTTGGGGGTCCTGTGATTCTTCACTAACAAACCATCCATGTCATCTAGTGATGTCTGGTATGTTGATTTAAGATTCACTCAACAAATGACCGGCCACAGAGAATGTTTTACTTTAATGAGGGACATGACTTTGAAAAACCATATTTCATTGGGTGATGATTATTTATATGTAGTTCAAGGATTGGGAACATTTCTCTGCCTCTTGGTTCACTCAATTGTAGACTATCAAATGTTTTATATGTCCTTAGGTTAGCAAAGAATATGCTTTCAGTTAGTAAAATCCTAGATCAAAACTTAAAGATTGACTTTAATAGTCATTCTGACAAGAAAACGTGTTTAATTTGAGACAAATCATGAGGCTCAAAAATAGTTTCCAAAGCCTCAAATGTGGGATGGATGGTCCAACTTTATTTTTTCCGTAGAGATGATCAGACACTTGTGGCTAAGAAGTCTACCTCTACACAATTGTGGCATTAGAGACTTGGTCATGTTAGTTTTAGTATCTCGAGACACTTCGTCGGCACAATATGGTACATGGGTTACCATCTCTTTAGAATGATATAGACTATTGTACTCGCTGCCTAGTAATAAAACAACATAGAGCTTCATTCTAGAAGAACACTTTTCGAGCTCATGGTAATCTTTATCTGGTTCATACCAATATTTTTGTTCTGATGCAAGCAAGTAATTCTATGTTTTAGTACTTCATGCTTTATGTTGATGACTATTTGACAAAAATATGGATTTTTTGTCTTCGTAAGAAAAGTGAAGCTTTTGAAACCTTCAAGAAATTCAAAGTAGATGTTGAGAACAAAATGGGTCATCACATCAGAAATCTCCGCTCAGATCGAGGGGGGAAATCACCAGTGATGAGTTTAAATCCTACCTTCAAGATCATGGAATTCATCAACAAATTCCTCCTCCACACACACCATAGTAGAATGGTGTTGTTGAGAGAAGAAATCATACTATAATGGAAATGGTGCGATGCATGATTGAGATTATGGACTTGCAAAGACATTTTGGGAAGAAGAAAAAAAGATAACTATGTATTTGTTGAACAAAGTGCCCACAGTTGCTCTTGAAGGAGTAACTCCACATGAAGCATGGTAAAAATGGAAACCATTTATTGCACACCTTATAATATTTGGGTGCAAAAAAATTATGCAAATACGCAAGTAAAAAAGAAAGAAATTTGATATGAAATCAAAAAACTCATCTGCATTGGGTACAATGAAGAGAATCTTAGGTACAGATTGATGGATCCTAAGACCAGGAAAGTCTAAACTAGCATAGATGTTGAGTTATTTGAGAAGAAGGAAACTGAGTCTCCTCCTCTGGACTCACTTGATGTAGATTCTTCACCAATTTTAAAAACTAAAGCTGATTTTCTCAAAGATGATGAAAGTGATAATGGGGATAATGGTGATGATCTGATAGAACCATGACCCATGGGAACAGTTCATCGTATGCCTAAGTGGTATACTATCACGTTACGAGATGCAAGAATGGATGCTTTACCAGATACATCCACCCCTGGATCACAAACTCTCAGTAAAGCAAGAGAAGAAGTTATCTTTGCTTTGACAAGTAGAGTTATTGAATATGATGAGCCCTCTATAGTCCAGGAAGCCCTATAATCAAAAGCTTGGAAAGATGTCATGAACTCTGAATATCAGTCAGTAATGAAAAATAACACTTGGCAAACTTGTCGATCTTCCACCAGGGAATAAACCCATTGGATGTAGATGGATATTAAAAACCCAATTACAAATAAGATGGGACAATAGAAAAGTATAAATTGATACTAGTAGAAAAGGGGTATGCAAGAAAATAAGGCATTGACTATGAGGAGAAATTTTCTTCCACAACTAAGATCAAAATGAACAGGATGATCTTTGATCTAGCTACACAGTCTGGCTAGAAAGTCCATTAGATGGATGTAAAAAGTGCCTTTCTGAATGAATATTTATAAGAAGTCTATATGACTCAGCCTGAGCTATATGTTATACCTGGTCAAGAAAAAAGGTATGTAGACTCAAGAAATATTTGTATGGCCTCAAACAGGCACCCCAGGTATGGTACATATCAAAATTGATGAGCAGCTCGTACAATATATATTTGTTAGAAATCCATACGATCCTAATATTTAACTCAAAAATAAAGGGTGCAGATTGTGATTGTTGTTGTCTATGTCGATGATCTAGTCATCACTAGCAGTTTAGTGAGGATGATCGATGCAACGAAGAAAGATCTTAATTGATCATTTGACATGGCAGATCTTAGGTTGATGCATTATTGTCTTGGATTGGAAGTATGGTATAAATATAATCACATTTTTGTTTCCCATATGAAATATACCAAGACAATGCTTGAGAATTTTAGGATGATGGATTACAAACCTATTTCTACACCTATGGATAACAAATTGTACTTATCTCATTCAGATCCATCTCCTGCGGGTAAATGCCACTCTCTATCAGTAGTTTATTGAGAGTCTCATTTACCTGACCTACACTAGACCATATATCAACTTTGGAGTGAACTATCTATCCAGGTTCATGCAGGAACCCAAATTTTTTCATTGGAAAGAAGTAAGGCACATCTTGAGATATGTCAAAGGATCATTGGATCTTGGTTTAGAATACAAGAAGAATGAAAACTTCTTCTTATAAGGATATTTAGATTTAGATCTTATAGGAAACATTGATGACATAAAATCCACTTAAGGGTTCGTGTTCTGTTTGGGATATGGACCAATATCATGGGGAATTATGAAACAAAACTTTGTTTCTCATTCTTACATAGAATCCGAGTATCGTTCTGTAGGAGAATTTGTCTATGAAGTGATATGGCTACATTGAATACTCGACAGTAGTTGGAATACCACAGGACAAACTGACCACCGTGTATGTTGACAATGAAAGTGTTCTCAAACTTGTTCACAATCCATGTTTTCATAAAAGAACAAAACATATTGAGGTAGAGGTACATTTAATACACCGATAATGTATTGGAGAACAATATCCAACTTTATTTTTGTCCAATAGATGAACAACAAGCATATATATTCAAAAATTCACTTACACGTGACAAGTTCGAGATGTTTAGAGAGTTCCTGTCCTCACCCCTTCAGAAAATGTAAAATTCAATGGGGGAATGTTAGGATAATAGTTATCCATTGTATTTTCATAGGTAATTAATTTGTTAAAACCATATTATTTGACTTATTAAGTCACGTATGGTTATTATTATTTGGTTATGGTGTTATAACCATTATATTTGGATTATTATCTCATAGGATTATTTGTTGCAGTGTTGCAACTTTTTTTTTTGTACTTAATTATTGTTGCTTCAGGTTTGTATTTTCGAATATTGTGTACTAAGGAAATATTGTTGGACCTCTACAACATCTTTATTATTTGTATCCAACTATCCAATACATATATATATATATATATATATTATATATATATAATATATATATATATATATATATATATATATATATATATATATATAATATATATATATATATATATTGCAGCTTGCAGATCTGTGTAAATGATTGATTGATTATTAATAAAATCCTATAGGCTTCCGTCCCTGTTTATACATCCTCTTCTTTAGTTTTTTGTACTTCATATCATATCACTCCAAACTTTTTTCTTGTCTCTTTGGAACACTTTCACCATCGATGTACATGGTTATCAGGTACACATCTCTTATCTACTTTATGTTCTCGATTATTCACTCAACAACACAAAATGGGGTCAAATTTAGACACTAAATCACGTACTTTGTGTACATTTCTAGGTACTAAATAACATAATACTATTCATATGATTCCTAAGTGAGAAAAATAACAATTGATAATTGCCTTTGTCATTTTTTCTATGTTTCATTTCTTTTTTCTTTCCTCTTACACCCTACATCACATTCGATACTTTATTGTTTCATCCTTTATGACTTTGAACACTAGTGTCTAGATAGGATGCCAATGCCCAAGTGTTCCCATCCTTTTAGGAACCATGACCTCTCTTTACTTTACTCCCCTCTTTTGGGAATATTTTATATTTTGGGCATATTGTTTTCTTATTATTCATTCCTTTTAGTTGTTAACTACAAAATTCAACTAAGGGAATCATATAAATATAAAGCTATGTGACCCATTATGAAGGATGAAGCTCTAATTATCTATTACCATAGCATAAGGTTGCATCCAAAGTTATTTCAAGAGCATCAAAGAATATATCTAGCTTCATTCAAGGGAAAAAGGACTACATTTTATTCATACACACATAGGAGGGGAAGTTCATTTTTCCTTCCACACATTTCCTTACATTGCTACATCTAGCTATTTATTGTTATCAAGTGCATCTTGCACAAGAACCATACGGCATGATTCTTACACACACACAAAGAGAACTACATAGATTATTAAAAATAATGCAATGCTTAGTCATAAATTCACTTCATTCGGGTGACCATCGGGGTCAGTCTGCCTCCCAATTTACATCTTTTTATTTTTAGGATTTGATATGTTTTGGGGTTTTGTAGGTGGTCTTTCTCTTTGTAGGTTACAGTCTAATTCTGTGGGCATTGTGTAACACACAAGTCAAAAATAGCGAAGGCTAGCGATAACCTTACGACACAAGAAATATCAATTTATGAGGTTTTCAAATTCACGGGAACCTAGAAGTAGTCTCCATCACCCCAAGCACTTCTGACCTATATGGTGACACTTGTCTCAATCTAAAGAAAAGTGTAAGTTCATGTCCCCATTTCCCCTTTGTAGTGACACACAAAATAATGCAAAGTGTGTAAGTGATAAAAAATATAGTATTAGAGATTGAGTCTTGTGAGGAGCACACATATGTAATTTTGGAAGAAATATGTAAGAGTGTTAAATTTTTTTGATCCACTCCACTTAGTAAACATTCATCCTTGGAATGAATCATAAATTCATTCCATGAGTTGGTCAAGAAATAAACAATATATCCTTTCTTCTCCTTCAATGCAGATACATTGGAATCCCTCTCTAAGCATTAGATGTTCCATCTCTAACTATCGCGGGAGATCATAAGGCATCGTTCAAATAGTATAGGCCCTTTGGTGATATTATTGATACTTAGATAAGTACTTTGGGGTATGTGTGCATCCCACAAGTGAAGGAATTTTCACTTGCAATGACTTAGTTCAACAAAGAGATCAAGGGTGAGGATTTCATCCCCGAATAATTTCTATAGAGTCCATTGGAGAGCGAGATATTCATCATCAAAGCTTCTTCAATCTTTGGATTGATCACATACATCTTATTCTCTCTCTTCTTCCTTCTCTCCTACATTATAATTATTGATTAGGAATGTATTTTTTAGCTATTTTTATCCTATTCACTTAAGTGACCTTTTAATTTTGCATTGTAGAATTTATTTTTCATAAATAAGAAAATAACTTATTTTTATTCCTATAAAGATATGAAAGGTTTAAAAGTTGGTAAGAATGTGAAAATTCGTTTGTGGGAGATGAAGATACACCTTAAAATACTATATATCAGGATGGATTCTCCATTCCAGAGTCATTATCCCCTTTTCTCCTACTACTACAAGTAAAAAGCTACTTTCTTCTATTTCTTTGTATATGTTCTACTTCCTAATTTTCAACTATGTAGACTTTGTGATGTTTTACAATGAAGAAATAAATTTGTATCTTTGAGGAATAAATAAAGAGAAATTTGGGTCTTTGATTTTTTAATATTTCTATATCTTAGATAGTTATTTCTCTTCTTATTGATGGTTGACCTTCTCTGGTTAAATCTTGTAAAATTTGCATGTGCTTACTCACAATCTTAACCCTTTACCCTCTTCCTCTTCTAATTTTTTTTTCTCAATTGTATTTCATACAAGAATTTTTCCATAGGTTTAGTGGAATACTCTTGTGTGATCCATGGCCTAACAACCATTGATTTTTTTTTAATATTTCCTAGATTCAATAAATGAGATTCTCCCCATTCCCAAGAGGAGGGACCTAATCCGCAACATTGACAAAAAATACTAATCTTCTCATGCAAAAAATTTATTTTCACCAATTTTTTTGGCACCCATGATGGTCGTGTTCTTCTCTTGTGCACCCATATAAACCCAGAAAAATAAGAAAAAAATAAAATAGTAAAAATACCTTTTGAATGTTCAAAATCCTTGATGTACTCCCATTGAAAAACTTGCACTATTTCTAGTTGAATTTCCTATTTAACCTTATAAGTAAAACTTATTGAAAGAAGATATACCTGAGCTAATTAAGACAGTGGAATTTTCTATTTTACATTTGAATAACAATGATATGAAGATTTTAGACTTCCTATTGTCAAGAAAACAAAAATTGTGGGTGATAATTCTTTCCTGAATTTAACCCTAAATTTCTCTTAAAGATCCCCTTATATAACTAGTTACAATGCCACTTAGATCTTGTTCCTCCAGAAGAAGAAGTAGTAAAAGAAGAAGAATAAATGGCTACACCTTTACCATGGGGACAAAATATAGGCACGTTAGATTTACCATACTCCACTTTCACGAGTCACTTAGAGGTTAGATAAATAACTTCTGCGAGTTTAGAGGGGATGTAAAACAACACTCGTGTGATCACATTGCCGCATTTATAAAATCTTATGTCATGTTAGGAGTGGAACACAAGGATGTGTTGGTCTGTTTGTTTGTGGAATCACTACAAGCTTCTGATGTGGATTGGTTCTACCACCAACCAAGAAGGTTAATTGCCAATTATAATAAGATGAAGACAAATTTTGAGGCTAGGTTTAAAACTAGCTGAAGATTCTCATAACACTTATTTCACCTAAATTAGGACTTATTCTAGTCCCAACAGCTAAAAAATATAGCCTATATTGGAATCCAATATTGCTATTTTTGGATTCCAAAATGTCAAATATTGGAATTATCTACACTCGAAAATCACACATATCGGATTCCTAGATCACACGTATTAGTTTCCAAAATCACATATATTAGAATCCAAAATAAGCTATATTGGAATTATATGTACTCCAAAAGTCCCATATTGGAATCTAGAAAATCAAATATTGGAATCCATTATACGGGCTAGCATCCGCTAGAAAATTATTTATGATTTTTTATGTACAGAACATGCTTCATTTTTATAAGAGCTAGCAACCACTGGTAAAATATTTATGCTATGTTATAAGGGATAGTAGCTGCCAACCATTATTTATGTTATATTATAAGGGCTAGTGGTCACGAACCATTATTTATGCTATCCTCTATTGTCTAGTTGACACTAGGCATTATTTATGACATGTTATTTACAAAACATGTTTCTGATTCATATGGGATAACGAACATATTATCTTGTCCTTCAATGGTTGCAAGAAAGGCCACAACATGGTGTTAAGTTTGACACTCATTTAGATGTATTTTATCATTTTTATACAGGCTAGCGGTTGCTAGGCTAATCACTTTCAAGAGATGTGAGACACTTCTAGGATCATTTACCATGATGGAATTGAACCTCAATGTAACTAGAGAATTACTAAAGATATTATGAAGAAACTAGTTAGAGGGAATCGATCTAGACTATGAAAATATAATTAAATGTAATCCATATTCTGATGTGTATGTTAGTTGTGCGAACCAACATCATTTTTGTCTAGCCCGATGATATTCGATGGTGGTAAGAAAAAATTAAGATCTTCATTATCCTCCTATTCAACCTCCCCACATCTCACTCTGTCAGACATCATCATTGTCACCCCTAAATAAGAAAATAGGAAAATTCAGGAAATCCTCACGATGTCTGGAGTACATCTTAACGGTTTACATACACTCAAATTGCCCTATAAATAAAAATAAACAAATTTCACTATGAGAATTAATGTCAAAAATCAATTTGAAAAATCAAGATTTGATAGATTTATTGTAGTGAAATAAAATAAATCATTATAGGAAATGAGGAAATTCAAAATAAAAGGAGAATCATTGCATTCAAGAAAAACACTTATCCTATCAACACTAAAAACCCTACAAAATCTTAACCATAAATAAGTAAAAGACTCCATGGAAAGATCTTTGACAATATTCTTCGTCCAACTTGATGATATTCGGAGGTGGGAGAAGAAATTGTAGATCTTCATTACCCTCCTAACATCTAACCTCTATCTGACACCATCAATATAAATCTTAGCTTAAGATATAGGCAAAGTAGTGAAATCCTCATGCATCTGGAGAAAAGTTATCGCTGGTTATCACTTGTAAAAACCCGACAAATAAAAATAAGCATACTTATGCTCATGTAAACTTATTGTCAAGGTTTTTGAGTTAATAATTTTTTGGGGTAGGGGTCTGAGGGATTCATATTCTCTCTGCGACAAATATTAATCAATTTTAGGGTTATCTTTCCATTGACTCTTCATATTTTATTTAGATTTAAGTGAATTTAAATAGTAAATTACTATTACAATACCATTCACTCGAACACCTCAATAACCTTAGATTTAACATAATTGAGATCACAAGGCTCAGTGCAAACAAAATATTCCCCCATATTCCTATTAACAACCATGATATCACGAAGAAAAAACTCTTTGTTCAATACAACATAGACCCGACCACACAACTACAATACCAAATACACCAAGCATTACAATAACATTAACATCCCCTTAATAGTTATAAACCCTGAAAAAGATCACATTATAAGAACATTAAAAACCCCTTAACATTTATAAATCCCAGTGGCACTTGAATTAAAAGAACATTAAAATCCCCTAAACCAAGATTCCAATAGAGGAATAAACCCGGATTACAAGAACATTAACATCCCCTTAATAGTAATAAATGTGCAATATCATTCATCATTAACCCCTTGTGTCACCTTCTTCCATCCTTGCGTAGCTTGAAAAAAGGGACATAAAATCACGGTAGACATTTTCCTCACATGCTTGAAACTTTAAATGACCTTTAAAATTATCCTACTCCCCTTGTCAGGAGGATATATTTTCATAATTAAATATACATATGAAATAAATGAAAATTCCGTTTCTAAAGGTAGAATTATGGTAAATCATTTTAAGAAGAATTGTAATTTAGCTGTAATACTATTCATCATGTTAGAATCCCAATTTCACAGAATAATTAATTGTAAAGTAAAACTATTTTTAAGATATCTATGAACACACTAATTGTTTAAGTGCTTAACAATTTTTAAATTCTTTACACACCTTAAAACCGATGTTAATTTTGTTTTTAGTGAGACAGTTTGAAGTCAAGAGCATAATATGACCTTAAAAAATCAAAGTAAGAGATTTTATACTTAACACTCGCTAGGTAATGCTAGTGTAGCTTATCGAGGTAAAATAACATTAATCAAATAAGAATCCACCAGAAATAAAAAATGTTGTGTAAAATTGTTGTTGGAAAATCACAGCACCCCTGAATGTCTGCAATGCAATGGGTTGAGGCTTTCAATGTGATTGCATAACATGGAGGCTTTTCAAAAGTGTGGGACCTTGCGAAATTGGAAAATCTCTCCAGATGAAGGCCAGTTCCTATTCCTCTGTTCATATGCACACATAAAAATGCAGAGGATTTATTGAAAAAAAACCTAGAATAACTTGCCAAGTAGACAAAGTAAGAAGATGCATAAAAAATAAACCTAAACTAATAAAGGTGATGCACCGAGGGATGAAGAACACCTGTCTTGCCAATAAACACAAACCATTAAAATGCAATGCAAGGTCATGCATAGATAACAAAAATTGCAGTGAAAGATTAGGATGATGAAAATGAACACAGATAGGGTTGAGAATCATCCAAAAACATGAATTATTTGCTCCAAAGATTGATACAATACACTACAAAATTCCAAGAGGCAAAGTTTCCTTACAGTTTTAGATGGAAGGTTTGAACTCCACAAATTCACACTGCCAAAGAGAAGAAGGGAGGGGAAAAACAAGAATTTCCAACCTTTAGAAAGAAGCCCCTCCTTAAAATTTATAGGAAGAATGAGAGAGAAAAGAGAGAGGAATTCCAAATCTACACCCAACCACCTCCAAGTTGCATTTAATTCATCTCATTATGGCAGTAGGTGAGAACCCAAGCAAACCCAAAAATTGGCGAACTGTATTTTTCCTTTTTTAAAGAATTTTTTCTCACCCATTTAAAGATATCTAGTCTAAGTTGGGTAGAGGACCTTGTAAGCTTTCCGAAAAGGCCAACCTTGCGTGAATTTGAGCTTCCTGTGAAAAGTTATGGCCATTTGAATATCTAGGTCAGGGTCTGCTTCATGTCAGTGCTCAAAATGTTATGCCTCCTGGAGGTGCGCCTTGGAGCATCCATCCTTATGTCGACATACTCTTACGTGTGCCAAGGCGTAAATTTCTTCATGTCGAAACCTTATGTCATGCACTCTTTTACCTGCGCCAAGGCGTGAATTTCTTCAAGTCGACACCTTATGTCATGCGCCCTTTACCTGCGCCAAGGCGCAAATTTCTTCATGTCGACACCTTATGTCGTGCGCCCTTTACCTACGCCAAGACGCAAATTTCTTCGTGTTGACACCTTATGTTGTGCGCCCTTTAACCTGCACCAAGGCATGAATTTCTTCATGTTGACACCTTTATGTCATGCACCCTTTACTTGCACCAAGGCACGAATTTCTTCATGTCGACACCTTATGTCGTGCGCCCTTTACCTATGCCAAGGCTTGAATTTCTTCTGTTTTTCCCATATCTACTCGAGGGGGAAGATATATAAAACAATTTGGTGTCTCAACGGGGTCTCCTGCCTGCTAGGTAGAAGATCAGTGGCCTTTTAGCAATCCATTGGGCATGGAGTCATAAGCAATAACCTGAAAGCAACTTGATCTCTAATCCCGAGCCTGATACCACAAATCCTTCTTCGAGAGCATGCTTAACTGTAGAAATTCAACTTGAGAGAAAAAAAAACCTATTCCAAAGCACTTAGGAAAAATGAAACCTAACTACAATAAGACAATGTGATACACACTTAGAGGAATTGAAATCTAGGCTAATATTTACAAGGGTAAATCTTTTCTTTTTAGTAGCAATGTTTAAGGTAGATTCCATTAATCGGAATTAGGATTTCTCCTCCATCCAATGTAGACAATTAGAAGGAATTACTACTTTTACACCCCGTGACCATATAGGGGCCACTCCAAATGGCATCAAACTTGGAATGCCTTCCTGGTTTTGCCCGATCTGCATCCCATTTCAGAACTAGGTCACCTTCCTGGAAGGTCCTTGCTCTTTCCTTCTTATCAAACCATATTTTTACTAAGGCCTGATCCTTTTCAATCGTCTGAACTGCATGTTCTCTTATTTCTTCCAATTCCATCAAATCTACATACTTGGCCTCTATTGGTTTGAATTCAAACAACTCCAACTTCTTCATGAGCTCTAATGCTGGCAATTCTAACGATATAGGCAATACTGCCTCTTTCCCATAGACCAACTTGAAGGGAGAACTACCTATAGACCTCTTTGGCATTATCCTATCAGCCCATAATGCTGATTTTAGCTTGGTATGCCATGTCCTTTGGTTTTCATATAGAGTTCTTCTGATGATTCTTAACAAATTCTTGTTCGTGGGCTCCGCCTGTCCATTACCCTGTGGGTAATAATTTGAAGAGGTGCTCAAAATAGATTCCATTCTTGATAGCCCATTCTGTAATCTTGGAACTTATGAATGCCAATGCATTGTCTGATATGATAGTGGCTGGCACACTGAACCTGGTCACTATTCCTTCATAAAAGTCTAGTATGTTAGACTCATTTGCTTCTTTGAGCGCTACTGCTTCAGTCCACTTGGTGAAATAGTATGTTGCCATGAGAATCCACTTGTGGCCTTTGCTTGAGTTTAGGTTGATGACCTCGATGAAGTCCAATCCCCATTGCATAAATGGTTGGTCAACCAAAAATTGGGTGCAATGGAAGTGCTGCTAGTCTTTCTTTTCCCGTGAAGAGTGCACATTTCTTGAACTTTCTTATCCATGTATAGTAGTCATTGAACACTGTGGGCCAATAATACCCTACCTTCATTATCTTGAGAGCTGTTACTCGTGGGGTGAAATGTCCTCCAGAATATCCATCGTGAAAATCTCGTAACACCCTCTCAATTTGATCTGTCCCAATGCACCTCAAGAGAACTCCATTGATGTCCTTTTTAAACAAAACACCATCAACAAGCACATATGGAATGGATTGTAATATGAAGTATCTCCTCTTTGCTCTACTCATTTCTGGAGGGCATAGGCCTGCTTGTAGGAAGTGTATCATATTCTGAGTCCAACAAGGTGCAGCCACATCATCATTTTCTTGTTCTTGACCATCCTGCAGTACCAAGGCAGTCTCTTTTTCATCACCTGCTTCAACTTTTCGACTCAAATCTAGTTGTTCACGTAGTCCTTTTCCACGTACTAGCTTAGTGACCTTAATTTCTATGTCATATTCCATGACACGAGTGATCCATCATGCACGTTTCTCATTCAGATCCTTGTTTAGAGGGAAGTCCTTCACTCCTGCATGAGAGACCAATAATTGGATCTTATTGTTTGAGACTAGGTGCTTGAATTTCTTTAAGCTCCTGATCACTACAAGGACATGTTTTTCAATGAAATAGTACCTAGTTTCGTATTCCTCCAAGCCTTGACTGAAGAAAGCAACTGGTTTTTCTAATCCTTCTTTGTTTTGCTGTACCAGGATTGCAAAAATTGTGTCTCCACCACCAAAGGCATATAACATGAAAACCTTGGAGAAGTTTGGATTGACAAGAGTCGGAGCTTGAGATATAGCCTCTTTTATTGACTCAAAACTTTCCTTGCCTTTAGATGTCCACTTAAATGTCATGCTCTTTTTCAACATCAAGGTTACTGGATTTATGAGAGTTGCAAAGTTTGGAACAAACCTGCAGAAAAAATTGATCCTTCCCAAGAAGATTTGAAGAGCCTTCTTATGACTTGGCAATGGAAACGCTCAAATTTCTTCAACTCTTTCTGGGTCAATCGTCAATCCCTCCTTTGAAACAATATGGCCTAGAATTTTTCCTTTGTGATCCAAGAATATGCATTTTTTGGGATTCAATGATACCCCAAATCTTCTACATCTCTGAAATACCTTCCTCAGATGAAGGAGGTGATCCACTGCATTTTTCGAGAATACAGTGATGTCATCAAGATATATCAGAACTATTTTATAGATCAACCCATTGAATGCCATATCCATTGCCCTTTGGAAAGTGGCTCCAGCATTTGCTAGCCCAAATGGCATATTCTTGTAGGCATATGTGGCCCATTTGGTGGTGAAATCCATCTTGAAATGGTCATCTTCTTTCACCATTACCTGATTATACCCTGAGTAGCCATCTAGGGAGAGAGAATCTCTCTGAACCGGATACCACTTGCAATATTTGTTCCATTGAAGGAAGTGGGTAATGGTCTTTAAGAGATGCCCTGTTGAGAGTCTTGAAAGTCTACACATAACCTAAATTTCTCCACTCTTCTTCCTGAATGGAACCAATTTTTGCAATCCAGCTTGAGTGTTTGATCAGAAATATAATGCTTGCCTCTATTAGCTTGTTTAACTCTTTCTTCATTAGAGGCTCAACGTGAGGGTTGACTGGTCTCTGCTTCTGCCTAATGGGCTTAGCATCTGGATCCAATTCTATGGTATGTTGTGACAACTTCAGATTGAAACCTCTCTAGTCTTCATAGCTCCAAGTGAAGACATCTGGAAATTCTTGGCAAAGTTGTCTGAAATCTGATTTCTCCTGCTCAGTGGCCACTTTGCCATTTTGAAGTGTTTTTCCTTCCCCAACCAGAATTGGCTCTGAATCTTCTCTCTTGACCTATATGTTAGCCTTTTCCTTAGGGGACTGGTCGTTAGGGTTGAAGATAGACTCCAATGTTACTAAACCCTTGAGCTTGTTTATCCATAGCTGCACTACTTGATCCCCATATTGCTGCTCTAATCTATCTTGATTCCTACCTGAGAATTTAGCCTCTTCTTGTAAGAAATTGATGATCTGTTGATCGTTCTCAAACACTTTCCAGCTTGTGTTATTATGATGGAACTGCTAGCATCACAATCACATGGATACGTGGTTGCATTTTTTTCCCTTTTGATGTTGTCAACCACATCAAACATTGCTCCAACTACTGCGAGCTTATCTACTACTTCATTTTTCTTCCTGGGTATGGACACGATATTGAAAGCTTCGAAATCCTGAAACCCTATTCTTGTAGTTCTTCAGTAGTTCATTCTTTTGTAGCATGTTGTCCCTTGACTTGATTGATGATTAGCTCACTATTTCCAAACACCTGTAAGTTCTTTATGCCCTTTTTCCCGGCCCAATGAAGTCCATGAATCAAGGCCTCATATTCAACTGTGTTGTTTGAATAGGAAAACTAGAAATGGAAAGATAAATAATATTTGATGCCTTGAGGTGAGACAAGCATAGCTCCTCCTCCTGCACCTTTCCTACTCCTTGATCCATCAAAAAATAACTGCCATACCTCATTATCATCCTTATGGTCTGGTTTGGTGATGCTAGGAATAGGCTGGTTTTCTTCATGTATGCAATAGACTCCTAACTCAGATTCTTCTATTTCTTGGTAGGGATCAAAAGCATGTACCTTGCTCACCCATTCATCAAGAGTCAAATCTAGGATGCTTCCAACTTTGGTGTCATCTTCATCTGTGCTTGGATAATCTTCTTGATGAAATGCTGAATAGTTGGCATTGATTTGGCTTGGAGTATGAGGCTCAATATGAAAGTTTTGCAAATTGGTTCAGATTTGATTGTGACCTTAGTACCATATCTTGTTATGAATAACATGTGTGACCAATCAATAGATAAGTAGCCTCTAATTTTAGTTGTGAAATCCCTTGATAAGCATAGGGCAAAGAGTGTGGTGGCAAATCTATCACTGAGACATCTTGCAAAATGGTAACGTTGGGGCATGCATGCAAGGTAAGATTCAAACCTTTAATCACTCCCACCATTGCTACTCGCTGTCCCATCCAATTGCACTACCCCCTTTGATATGACTTCATATTGGAGACCCAGTTGATCAGCTATTTTCTTGGGCATGACAAAAACTACTTTCCCTATAATCAATCATGCAATTGCGTACTAGTTTATCTCTAATGATTAATGAAACGTAGAATGGAGGGGGTTTCAGAACTTTACCTTGTTGTCCCTCCATGATTCCCTTCAGGCTGAGCAGCATTTGTGAGGACATTCTCTTGTATAGGGATCTGCTGGTTTGAAGTTGACCAATTCTTCATGGTAGCTTGTAGAAGATCTCGTTGGCCTGGGATGGACAAAGATTCCCATATTGATATATTCACATTTGTCTTCTTCGTTTGATCAATGATGCTAAATGGGGATGAAAGATCCCTTTGTTGTCCTTTAGCCTGCACATTCCTTTCTTGCGCTATGTATGGGCAGCAACCGCTGGCATTTGGGTTAGTTTAGAAGGTGGTCTGGGCTGTCCTTGCATGTTTGGAGCTATATTTTGCTTACCAACACCTTGTGGAGTGATGGAAGGTTGTAGATCACTTGGAGAAAATGAAATGCCCTTCACCAATATTCCTCTTATTTGATCTTGTGTTAGCTACTACACTCTGATAAATTGTTTGATTCATGCCACAAAAATCCTCAGCTTGCCAATTCACAAGTGCGGGTATCATTTGGAGTTGTGTTTTGTTGAGATGTCCCTTGTTGCTGATTTTTTTCTTGACTCACTTCACCTTCTACGCAAGTAGTTCTCACCATCAAGGGCTTGGTTCAAAGCATGATTGAAGCACATAGATTTGTTGTGAGGTTCATTACATGGGAAACACCAATCATACTCTTGAGCTATATTGTTTTGCACTGGCACTAATGCTTTAGAAGCAGATGCAACATTGGGGTTATAGGGATGAAATGGTCTATTGGTGGGGAGGCACTACTTGGCTTTGATTTGCAGATGGATTGGGTGGCCTTTTGGGCTGGTATGGTTTCCTATTAGGTTGAGCTTGAGGATGATAAGAAGGTCTAAAACCTTGTGCTTGCTGCCTCTTGAGTGTAACCAGCTCATTTCCCAATTTTTTTAATTGTTTCATGACCTCTTAGAGTTCATTTGAAGCACTAGAGTAGGAAGTAGAAGTTTCATTTGAACTTTGATTTCTAGGAGTGTGAATAGGAGCCAAAGTGGGTGCTTGACTAGTGCTTGGATTTTATAAGTTTGGATATAAGGGCATGGGAGGCCTATGAGCCAGCTTACCGGCTTGAATAAGACAGTTTTCAGCCCTAATGGCGATGTTATAAGCAGCAGGGTAAGGTCGTGCCTCCCATAGATTGAATTAACATAGAAATATCAGAATTCAAAGCCTTAAGATAGTATAGAAAAGCACCTTCAGCTGTTGGCCTAACGGCCACTGGAATTCTATCCCAAGACCTTTGAAATCTAAAGCTGAAGTCAGTCAGCTGCTCATTGGGAGCTCTCTTGATAGTCGTCAATTTTTCAAGTAGAGACAAATTGTCTCCTTTTTCTCCAAACTGCTCATGGAGAACTATGTGTAACTGATTCCAATTTTGGATAGAACCAGCTCCAAGGCTCCTAAACCATTACAATGCCTTCCCTTTTGAACGAAGATGCTAGTGATTTGACAGCAACATCCATTTCATTTATCTCATAGATTACACAAATGTTAGCAATGTCTTTGACATGATCACCAGGAGTGGTATGATTTTATCCAGTGAAAAATGGAATGTTCTTCAATGTTGCAATTAGAACTGGATTCTGTGTATTGAGGGCAAGTGGGATGCTGCCAGTGAAATTGACAAAGGGATTTGATGGTAGATATGCCATTATGATTGCTCTAAGAACTCTGGTTGATGCGAGAAAAGGACTACAAGGTGGAGGTGTAGACAAATTCTGGTTAGGTGGAGATGGTGATCTTCATGGTCCTCTTCCTCTCCTTCCTCTTCCTGGTGATAGTTGCAATTGGACAAATAGCCCCTCTTCTCGAGTATCAAACCTGGTTCGAATTCTTCTCATGTGCCTGGGGAAACTTTTTTTTTCTACACCACTGAATTCTATCCCTTCGGAGTCGCCAGATGTGTTAGATAATGAGCCTCAAAAAGCTAGATTCTACCAAGTTACACACCAAACCTGACAACAAAAAATAATAATTTAAAACTTTGAAGGACCTAAAAGATACAGTTCTTCAATTCAGTTATCGAGTCTTGTTGTGCAGCTACTAATCCCTAAAAGGTATAGGTGATACTTAGGTCATGCAAGGCAACTTACAAAACCTGAAACGCACTGTGTTGGAACTTGGGATATGCTCAACACCTGGGAAAACTTGAAATACTAAAAACTATGAAATTTTTAAAGTCAAAATCTCAAAAATATAAGAACACCCTTTTGAAGATTACCCCTAGATATATCAGCTAGTGAAGTTTTTGACTTGTTTTGAGAAAGTTAAGCCCTTGAAAATTGATTTCAAAGTTCATCCTAGAAGTTGAAAAATCCAAAAATTGTAAAACCTACATTTTTTTAGTCCAAATTTCTTTGAAAAATTCCTTCAATTCTTGTGGAATGACCTCTTGGTCCCAACGAGCGTGCCAAAACTATTGTTGGCAAATCACAACACCCCTGAATGTCTGCAACTCAATGGGTTGAGGCTTTCAGTGCGATTGCATAACATGGAGCTTTTTCCCAAGTGTGGGACGTTGTGAAATTGGAAAAGATCTCCAGATGAAGGTCGGTTCCTATTCCTCTGTTCAGATACACACATAAAAATGTAGAGGATTTATTGGAAAAAAAACCTAAACTAACTTGCCAAGTAGACAGAGTAAGAAGATGCATAAAAAAATAAACCTAAACTAATAAAGGTGATGCACCGAGGAATGAAGAACACCTGTCTTGCCAATAAACACAAACCATTAAAATGCAATGCAAGATCATGCACAGATAACAAAAATTGTAGTGAAAGATTAGGAGGATGTAAATGAACACAGAGAGGGTTGAGAATCATCCATAGAAATGCATTATTTTATCCAAAGATTGATACAATACACTACAAAATGCCAAGAGGGAAAGTGGCATTACAGTTTTAGATGGAAGGTTTGAACTCCACAAAATTCACTTGCCAAAGAGAAGAAGGGAGGGGCAAGACAAGAATGTCCAACCTTTAGAAAGAAGCCCCTGCTTACAATTTATAGGAAGAATGAGAGAGAAAAGAGAGAGGAATTCCAAATCTACCCCAACCACCTCCAAGTTGCATTTAATTCATCTCATTATGGCAGTAGGTGAGAACCCAAGAAAACCCAAAAATTGGCAAAATGTATTTTGCATTTAAAAGAATTTTTTCTCACCCATTTAAAAGATATCTAGTCATAGTTGGGGTAACCTTGTAAGCTTTCCGAAAATTCCCACCTTGCGTGAATTCGAGCTTCCTGTGAAAAATTATGGCCATTTGAATATCTGGGTCAGGGTCTGCTTCCTGTCAGCACTCAAAATGTTGCACCTCTTGGAGGTGCACCATGGCGCATCCATCCTTATGTCGACATACTCTTACGTGCGCCAAGGTGCAAAGTTATTCATTTCGACACTTTATGTTGTTCACCCTTTACCTACACTAAGGCATAAATTTCTTCATGTCGAAACCTTATGTCGTGCGCCCTTTACCCTGCACCAAGGCATGAATTTCTTCATGTTGAAACATTATGTCGTGTGCCCTTTACCTGTGCCAAGGCACGAATTTCTTCTGTTTTTCCCATATCTACCTGAGGGGGAAGATATATACAACAACAATTTTTTTTATATATTAAGATATAATTACAGTTTAAATCCTTTACAGTATTATAAATTTCCTAAAGATAATCACACTTATTATACATATAAAAATTCTTAAGATAGTCAGGCACATTATAGAGAAACTTGTCAAATAACTTTAGGGACAAATTACATAATTTTCATTTTTAGATAGTTAAACAATTTTGACTGGAGATATGAACCAAAGGATTGGTGAGTCCCTACCGTAAAATTATCCCACATTTTGATAGATGAAACGTTACATACAAAAACTAAAAATGAGTACGAAATATAATGAGGCCAACATGTAATATGAATAATCAAGTCTAACAAAAAACATATATCCATGAATACAAAAGATTTAAATCCATGAATACAAAAAAATGAGTGGGAATGATAGAGAAAACTTAGGGTTCCACCCAGGCAAGGTATACAATCATATTGAGAAAGGAAAAGGGTGTGTGCCAAAAATAGACTTCAAGTACACCACACGATCAAGAAGTGGCAGGAATGGTTTTACGATCAAGACCAAGTCTAGGGATGGCATGCTGGAGATAGACACCCCATATGATCCTCATATGCTTTGAACAATATCGATAAATTGAAGTAGAACTCAAATTTTTAATTCCAGGGAATCAAAAATCTTAATGTCGACCCAAAAAGGTGACAGAAAAGGATTCAACTTTGCAAAGAGATAAGGAAGGCATACTTCTGCTAGAGCTTTGACCAAACCCACATGATGATTTGCATAAATGAAATTGGAAGAAACTGCCACGACCATTTTTTTTTTTCTATACACAACACCATGTAATTGAGTATGAAGATGCCTACAATATTAGACTTTATATGAGCTCTCCCGGTGTTCTAGAGATAATCCTCACCCAAGACATTCATAATCATAGTCATAACATATGTAGAGTCTATGCATAAGACATTACAAAGAAGACTTTCAGGCACATTAGAGATGAAATTCGTTTCTTGCTTATTGTTGTGCAAGAATTTGAATGGAACATAGGTAGATTCCATGAGAAGGAAGGAAAAAAAAAAAAGACAAACTCAATCAAACGAGTTATGATAGGTGAAAGGACAACCCAACAATTAAATAGTCCCACGACTCGTGTGAGGAATTTTGACGCAGTAAAATGGATGGCATCATCAAATTTTTTCCATGTATTGGCTAGATTATTTAACAAAAAAGGATCTTATATTATATTTAATGCAACATGATACTATATTCTCTCAACAAAATAAGTGGGTGGTATGAGATAAATCCCTAAAACCACAAGCACACTAGGCCAAGCCTAGGAAAAGAACAAAAGCAATAACTATAAGGGAGTCTAAGGAACAAAAAAACCAAAGGCTAGATTATGAATAAAGGATACTCCTGATTGATAACCAAACATTATAAAAATTACATTACTAGAGAAAGTCACACACATTACACAAAAATGTGTTATCAATTAAATCTACTACACTACCCTTAGAGCTAACCAAGTTGGACAACACATATAAAAAAAGATTTTGAATCATCGGCGTTCAATCCTGTTAAGTGGGGGTACTGCATCATGCTTTCTTCTAAGGAAATGCATGTAGAGACCGCACTTGTTAAGGTTCACTTTTGACACTTTACGGAATGCACGTCATAGTGGTGTTAACCACCTTTTAGCCATGCTCGATAAATTTTTATTCCACAATCTTCTTCATGCCATTTTTTTTGACCCAATGATATTCAGAGGTGGTTAATGAAAATCTAGGTCTTTGTTATCCCCCTCTTTAAAATTCCCCTATGACACTCTACCGGAAGCCATCAATGTTTGTGTTTTATACTTGCTGGCGGCCACTAGGCTCAATTTGTTGCGTTGAAATAAAATTTATAGCAATTTTTAAAATGTCATTAAAATTATGTTTGTAAATTTATAACCTGTTACCTATAAAGCGTGCAATATGCAATGCTTATCTCATTATCGTTAACTACTCAAATCATTGGTTATCGCAGTAAAACCCAACAAATAAAAATAAAAATACTTATGATCATGTAATATTCTTGTCAAGGTTTTTCGAGTTAAATATTATTTTAGAGTTTGAGGGGTGAGTGAGGGCTTTGTACTCTCTCTACCAAAAATCTTGAACAATTTACAGTTACGGTCCCATCGACTCTTCATAATCTATTTAGATTTAAGTGAATTTAACTAGTAAATTACTATTACACCTAAAAATAAACAAACATTTTTGTGAAAGAAAATATCTGTTGAACGTAATCAACATATGATAACCTTGTTACTGAGAGATGACATATTACATTTTAGGGGAATTCAATCTCTCCGCACATGTCAAAAAGACACTCTCGTAGAAGAACATGTTTCTTAGAAGAATAAAGAAGCCAAATCAAATCCTTCGTATCATCATTTACGTTAAATTCAGTGGAAGACATGAAATAGTATAGAATTTCAAGATCTTACACTGTCTTAAGGGGTAAAAAGTAGACTAAAAATCATCTAGAAAAATACCACAGGAGTGACCCATTAGAATATGAGAATAGGATTATCATAACGAAAACCATTGAGCTTATTGATAGCTATTTGTGTGTCCTCCTTGTTGAGAAAATTAACAAAACCATATCCCCTGCTAACCCCCATATTTTGATCCATGGCCACGAAGACACATGTGATGTGTCAAGATAGCTTGAAAATCACATGCAGATCAACATCCATCACGTCCTCAAATAGATTGGTAACTCGATAATATTTTTTATCATTTTTGTGGCACATGGTGTCACCAGAGCGATCCACGACACCTTAAGGCTAGGAGGGACGTACCTTGATCTCCCAATAGTGGAAGAAGTGGTAGTATCACAAGTTCTACTTGCACTTATGGTGAGGCCCTCAATGACCTTATCCATTGTTAAGGTGACTTTGGCACCGACGGGGGCGAGATCCTTTTAAGTCCATTTTTATTTCCAGTGATTTCCCTTCTTACCGTAGATAAAAAAAAACCTATGAGCACCACACCATGCTTGGAACAAGCCAAGGCAGATAACACATTTCCACTAGATTTTGAATCATTGGCCTTAGATCCCATTGGGAGGGGGCACTGTAGCAGGATTTCTTCTAAGGACATGCCTATAAAGTTTTGTGAGGGTTCTTGGTTTGCTGAAACATTGAACTTATGCCACTCATAGTGCTAGAGATTACACTTATTAAGGCGTGCTTTGGTCACTTTGCGGATGCACATCATAGTGGTGTCAACCACCTTCTAGCCATGCTCATTGAAACTTGTATTCCATGATGTTATTCACGACATTTTCATCTGGCCCCATAGATACTCAGTGGCATTTGATGAAAATTCATGTCTTTTTTATCCTCCTCTTTAAGATCCCCCCATCACATTCTGCCAGAAGCCATCACTATTTCTATTTTATACTGGCTAGTGGAAGCTAGGATCTATTTGTTGCATTGGTATAACATTTATAACAGTTTTAAAATGTCATAAACATTATGTTTTTAAAATGTATAACCCATCATGTAAAGGTTGGAATACGTAACGCTTGTCTCATTCTCCTTAACCATAATTGATCATGTGTATGGGGAATGTGTGTGTATCATTATCCTCCTATTCAAGCTCCCCACATCTCTCTCTGTTAGAGGCAATCACTATTAACCCTAGCTCAAAAAAAGGGGAAAACTATTGAAATCTTCACATGTCTAGAGCAAAGTTATAGCTGATTTGTACACACTCAAATCGTTTTGTTATCGTAGTAAAACCCTACAAATAAAAATGAGAACACTTATGCTCATGTAAACTTCTTGTCTAGGGAAGAAAATGCATCTCCATTAGAATCTTAAGTTTTTTTTTCAATCAAAAATAAATGTTTTTCAATTTGGTTTAATCCCTACAGATTTTCCAAATCATCTAGTTCCAAAATACATAGAATAACACTTGATAACATGAGCTACTCTCTTAGAGAAGATGTTTTCTTAGAAGAAAAAAAGAAACCAATTCAAATTATTTATATTATCATTTACACTAAATTCATTGGAAGACATCAAACAATACAAAAATTTAACATCTTGCATTGTCTTAAGGGGTAAAAAAAGTAGAAATACAAATAATCTTGAAAAATACCTGTAAGAGTGGCCCATTCGACACTGAGCATAAGGTTATCATAACCATAGCCATTGAGCTTATTGATAGCTCTCTGTGCAACCCCCCTGTTGATGAAATTAAAGAAACCAGATCCCTTGCTAACCCTTGTCTTCTGATCAATGGCCACATAGAAACACGTGATATGTCCAAATGACTTTAGAATCTCATGTAGATACACATCCATCGTGCCCTCGAATAGATTGGTAACTCAATCAGAATTTTCATCATTTTTTCAATGCATGGTGTCATCAGAGACATCCACGAAACCATTGAGATTGGGAGGGATATAGGTTGATCACCCAGTAGTAGAATAATTGGTTGTACCTGTTGGTGCTTCTTCCACCTGTGGTGAGGCCCTTGATGGCCTTAATCCATTGTTAAGTTTTCTATGGCATTGGTGGGTTCAAGATCCTTGCAAGTCCATATTGATGTTTAGTGATCTCCTTTCTTACCATAGATATGGAAAACCATGAGCACCACACTACTGTTGGAGCTAACTAGAATGGAAAATGCATCTCTAGTAGATTTTGAAATCATTTGCCTTGGATCCCTTTTGGCAGGGGGCGCTGTGGTAGGATTTATTCTAAGGAGATGCTTGTAAAGTTTTCTTAGGGTTCTTGGTTAGAAGAAATGCCAAAACTTGCACCTCTTATGGTGCTATAGATAACACTTGTTAAGGTGTTCTTTGGCCACTCTGTGGATGCACATCATAGTGGCATGAACCACCTTCTGGCCGTGCTTGTTGAACTTGTATTCCATGATTTTTCTTCCTACCATTTTTGTATGGCCCAATGATATTTGATGGTGGATGATGAAATTCCAAGTCTTCGTTATCCTCCTCTTTAAGGTCCCCCCATCACACTCTATTGGATGCCATCATTGTTTCTATTTTATACTAGCTAGCGGAAGCTAGGCTTTATTTGTTGCATTGGAATCACGTTTTTAACAATTTTAAAATGTCATTCCAAACCTTGCTAACATTTTTTGAGAAATTTTCTTTCATTCCTAGATCATCTATAAATGGTTCATTTGGTCAGGATGTAGTATTCTACACAACAATAAACAAAAAATATTTCAAATAATGACTCGTAAAATAATAAAAAGAAAATGTTTCAGTTCTATATGAGCTAGCTACCCCTAGGCTTTATTTTTTCTTTGGAAGAAGTTTAATGATTTTCAAACTGTCATTAAGATTAGCATATGAAGATCTGGTAAAAATTCATTTTATGATTTCAGGGAAGCCTCCATTGATCTATAAATGAATAGGCATAAGGGAGAGGGGATAGTAGTAGCACACCCTAAGTGAAGGGGTCCACACAACTAATATTTTATCGCATGAGATTTTGATTTTTATACTAATATGTGGTTCAAATTTTTGTTAACTTATATTTTTTCTTTGGAATGTTCAATTGGAGGGAAATCCATATTTTGAATTGATTTACAATAATAAATTTGTGTTCCACTTCAACTAAGGTGGAAACCAATACTTGAATATGGGTGAAAATGTTTGAACATTGAATTTTTTATACATGTACATGGGTAAAAAGGTCTTACATGTCATGATGTGATTGGCTACTCTACATATTTTATTACATAAAAAATAAATAACTGCTAGATAGTACTATAACAACTATTGGGTATTGTGTGATCAATAGTCATGTCAAGTATTGGACCATGTTCATCTATTCACCCCTCTCCCCTAAAATTTTTCTGTTTAATATGGTCTAGCAACTGATAGGATTATTTATTGCTTGTAGATAAGGGTCCTATCAATTTCAAAATGTCTTTAAGATTAAACCATGCATAATTGGGTAATTTTTTTATTTCAAGAGAAGCCAACATCAATGTGCGAAACAAAAGTTTAAAATATGTAAATATGGAAAAACTCTTTCTTTTATTGGTCCATGATCCACGATTGTCTCTTCGTCCAAGTTAGAGAAAAATGTGTTTTATTTCCCAAAAAATAATTGGAAAAAATAATTGCGCAATGCACATCTTTAAGAACCTTAATGTAGTTACTTTATTCCATAAAAAATTTACAATACATTGATGGATTTGGAAGAAAAGTATATAATTCAAATGCCAGTTGTGCCTTTGAATGTTTTCAATGATATACACATGTTTTTGTGCTCTCCTGAATGTTTTAAACCATGTACATAATCCAATATAGATTTTCGAATTAGTCTTACAGTTTCCATAAAATCTCTAGTATGTTAGGGTTTTTGAGAGTAATTTACTATTTGACCTTAATCCGACAAGAATATCATGTCATTGATCAAAATTATATACTTTTCACCATAAACATTACCATAAATGTCTACTATATGATGGCTTGTATTTTTTTTTGATCTGACATTGTTGGCATCCTCAAATGAACTTGAAGTCAGTTTCTTGTAGCCATCTAAATTTTTTTATGAACCACGTATTTCACCGTTTTTGAGTCCATAAATGTAGACCTTAAGGAAATGTTCAAAATATTTTATTATAATACTTATCAAGTCAGTACTAAATTCTTGTTCAAAGTATTTAGTATTCCCTGATCTATAATATAGAAGCATATTATGAGGTATTTTATAGCCAATACTAGAAATTCAAAACAATAAACCTTCAACTCCCAAAACTAGTAATTTCTGAGGCTTCCCAATAGGATCTATAAAAACAACTCAGAATCAATGTAAGATTCCAAAAGTGATTAAAAACATGACATCAAATTATTTAATCACAACTAAAAAACAACTTATAAAACTATAATATCATCTCAATCACATTGAAGATATAAATACTGCCTACTTTTAAATTTGTAATCTCAACATATAAAATAAAGAGTGAACATATGACTGTACGAATGAATATTGTTGTAATTTTTTTTTGAATTAGTTAATAGTTGTATATTTTCTATTTTCTACAATTTTTGGATTCCCTCTACAGCACTCAAACCCTTACACAATATCTCTATTATATTTATGTACAAATCGGTCATCAACCACTTATCTTTCAAAAAAAATTGTTCATTAGATTTCTTCCCCACCATAAGATTTTCGCAGGGTTTCCCTTTGGGCCCCATTCTAATACAAAATGTGTTTCTAAGGCCAAAAACAATTACCATCTCTACTTCAAATCTTTTGGAGATATTTTACTATAATTTCATCTTCGACACAAAAATGTTCTTTACCAAAAATAATAAATGGTTTTGAAATGAAACACTTTTTTTCAAATCCTGAATCATATTTTCAACTTCGGCACAAGAGAGATAGCTAGACCAAAATCCCAATTCACATTTTTTTACCAGTATCTTTAAAAATTCCTTGAGCCCACCTCGCAAATAGAGAGTATCCTTACTAAACCTGATTATGAAACTATTTGTAGGATTGGTTTTTATCATAGAGAAATCCCTCTAAATCGAAAATAATTGAATAATCCTCTTGGCGAAATGCACAAAAGTATTTTTTTCTCAATTGTCTGTAATTTGATATTAACCAATTCAAATAATCAAAATTTTAGTATGCTAACACTTACTAATTGAGACTCCATCTTGGATTCCTTTGCATTCCCCCTCTAAAGGTTCTTGTGATGCTCATTCTATATAAAAAATAAACAATCAATTCCAAATAGATTTTAAGTTGATGTAAAAAAATACGTGAAACAACTCTCTTTTATACAATATTACATAGATGTAGTTGTATATTAGCGACCAATAGGAGTAAAGCTATTAATAGCTTAGCAACCACTAATAGCCAACAATACAGAAGTAATTTTTTTTTTAATTTTTCTACAAATAAATATTAACCAATAATTTTTTTTTTTACTCAATTCAAAATAAATCTAATTAAAAAATGCATGTTAGCGATTGCTAGGGTAATACATATTACAAATAAACTAACTTCGCTATAGGTTCCTTTAATTGTGAGGGTATTATATATGGTTTTATTTATAAATGTATATGGATATCATAGCATTTTCTGTCTACGAGTTCATGCATGACATGCCAAAAACCTCCCCATTTTGGCATCAAATATGAAAAACATAGAAGTTATTTATAAAAATATGTAAATAGTTACAATCAAAAACATCTTGTAGAGATAGATTTATAAAACGAGTATTTCCCACTCACCTTTTATAGATTCATTGGATGGGTTGGTCAGCAAAAATATGGGATAACAAGTTGTATTGGTTCTGATATACTAAGAAGTTGTATTGGTTCTGATATACTAAGATCGACATCATCTCTTTTTTTTATGTGGAGAGGAATAGATAATGTCTTCCTTTATTGTTTGGTTTCCGACAAAAATATTGTATGAATGAGTTCAAATGTATTAAAATAATTTATTTTTTTAAGTGATCTAAATCAACATACCCTTTTTTCAAATGGCAAAGTAATGTTGTACAAAAATTTCTTGATCATAGCGATTCAAAAATAAAAACCATAGATAAACTTGAGTCAACCAAAGCATGGTCGTACAACACTATAACCAGATAATTATTGGAAGTGATTTGAGTGAACATATGAGACCAAAACAAATAAGATCTCTTGTACAAAAATGGATGTGTCTTCCCTCATAGGGAAATTTTCTTTTCATTCACCATTTTATGCGGAAGTTGATCCAACCAATCCATGGCTATTTCTAGTATATCCCCATCTTAAACAAGAAAATTATGCACATCAGTTATTGTGTACATAATATAGAAGCTCTTAAATGTTCCACTACTGTCGTAAAATCTTATAACAACCTTCCACAATTGATTCCCACTTATTTTTGAACTTTTCCATGTATTTTATTAATGTGTATCTTAAATATTTTGAAGAAACAACAAGTAAGACAAAAATAATTACAAAATTTACAAAAATAGATCCGAAAAATGTAAGCATGTCCATTATTCCATCAGAAGTGAGTATACTAGAAAAATTGCAAAAATATGTGATTAGACACTCTGCATTGGATGGATTAGTTGATGGTATAGAAGATGTTGTTGACAAGATATGGAATGGATATGCACATTGTCAGGTAAAGTTGTTGATGTCTTTCATCCTTGTAGGAATATATTATTCCATTGGAATCACGTAGTTGTCAATAATTACTTGAGTTTCTGCTGGGGAGAACTTCTTCCACTTCAGCGTCAAATTTTATTTTTGCTAAATTTTCACTTCCTCTAGAAACAACTTTTCTTTATCCTTTAGTTTATTCTCCCAAGAGTACACACAACTGGTGGTAGTGACATTCATGCACACAATAGTTTTTTAATAATATTTTATTAAATACATTCTGCCAATACATAATTACATGGATGTTTACTTTTCATATATTTTAGAATTTTTTCTCTCATCCTTCCATTAGCTTTTACTCTTTGGCAGGTAAGTATCTAAAGTCTCTGCTATAACACCTTATTCAATATAGCTAATTAGTCATAGTTTCAATGCTTGTACTTTATCTAGTAGAATTTTTATCTCCTCATTGGTCATTCCTCTTGCAGGTGTGAAGTAATTCACCATGAACCTTGCTAATGAATTTTTATCTGACTGCATGAAATTTCCCCTATTCTTATCCATATTTAAGGAGAACAAGCTACGTCCACTGGATTTAAATAACTCTATAAGCCTGTGAAATTTTTCCAGTATGTCATTAGGTAACATATATAAAACTGTCCAACTCCATGTCAAGAATAAGGCACTCTGTCTTAGATACTTCGAACGTAGCAATGACATTGCAACCCCAAATACAAAATGTTTACTGATCAGATTAAATTGTGATATTAGTACCATACCGACTATCTTTGACAACATCCTAAATGAGCAAAAAATAATGTGCTAAAATCACTGATGGTAAATTATTCCTGGACTTTATATTTCCTACAAACCAGGCCTCACCAGTACATCTCTATGGATTTCCAAATCATTCTACTCCTTGCAGATGTAAATCAAATTGGTCATGAATCCTAGTCGAGACAATAGAAGACATATTGTCTTAAGAAAAGGAATTAAACAAATTAATATTTCATAGGTAGCATTAGTGAAGGACATAATGAAAGCTATTTCTCAATAGTGCAATATCTTACGTATGTAATGACTTGTATTTTCTTTAATGCTTATTTTTTTGATAGAGTAAAATTCAATAGAAATAAATATTTATAGCATAAAAATCGAATAAGTGCATAATCCAACCCTTTTGAGGTTATAAAAAAATAAGATTCTCGAGTTGCAATAAGTTCCTTTGTTTATGTGTTTCACTAAGGCAATGTAAATAAGTGCATCCCTCAGTATTAGGATTTGGTTTGCATTAATCAAGTAGTGATTTTTTTTGCTAGAAGGTGAAGATTCTCAGCGTCCGCTACCATCGTAATTTATATTCTCCAGGTACTACAAATGACAACTATAAACTTCAAGTTATAAAAACATCAAGATAGTATGTTAGGGTAGGAATAAGAATTGTAATAGAATTCAAATATTCTTGTGTTAATTACGTTTATTTAGAAAAGTGGTCAAATACTTTTAATTACGTGTCATTCAAGAAAGTGGTAAAGATTCTTTCTTATTCTTTAAATATTAGACCTTTGCAGCTTTGACTTAGTATTGGAACTATCTTTTATTTATAAGAAATTAAAATTCTTCGTGACCGCCAATGTTGTATCAATGAAATTTTTTAGCAAACAATAAGTATTTAAGTGGATGAATTTTTCACTGTCTATTCATATATTGACAAATATAAGAGGTTAGAGCACTAATAATAGAAGTACATATTTTAAATACCTGAAGATGTATCTTGTTCATCTTGGCCTTGCATATTTTAAGGGGATTACACGTTTAAAAAAATATTTCGTAACAATTTATCTGAACATCAAGGGTGAAGATGTCCCATGTACCTGGCTCAAGAATAAAGGATCAGAGGCCATGAAGAGCAATTATTTGTCTCTATATGCCTTCATTACCAAATATTCGTTAAATAAGAAGGCTAGTGACAAAGAGCCTATGTCAAGAATCGAGGCAATTCATTTTAGTTCGACGTGAATGTGTTCAAACCAATCTCAACAAAATGTTTACTGATCAATTATTTGTGAAGTATTTTTACCATTAGCTGGACTATCCCTGACAGAGCCAGGTCCTCATGAGCATATAATAACCATCGAGAAGGTTAATGCGTTGTGGTAGTTCTCACTTGAAATATTTTGTGCATACAAACCAGTCACCATCTCATATATTTTCCATATAAACATAAATGCTTTACAACTAGTAAGTAAATCGGTAGTTAATGAAAGGTAGTCGAGACATTAGTTAAGACATATGTAATAAAGATAAATACATAGTTAGGCAAGTTTAGATCTTAGTCATAGGTTCATTTTAAGAAGGACCTCTTGGAAATACGTGAGGTGGAGAATACCTGGCGAATATCCCCGGAGACTGCCGTTTCGTGGGAATGCAAATTTTTTGGGGGTTGTATGAAAAAAATTTCGCCTAGAAATAAATGTCAAGTGGCGGGACAGAAGGCCTGCTAGATGTGTGATAGGAGATTTTGCTGTTGCACGTCATAGAAAATGAAGTGACGCGCGTCTAATAGACCTTAGTGACGCTCGTCAACTAAGCCTTGTTGACGCGTAATCAGTACTAAATTTGGTCTGTTGACGCGTAGTCACTTCATTTTGCTAGAAGTGACGACTAGCGACAGCTAAAATCTATATATTCGCGCGTCTGAAGCCTGCTGAAAACATGCTTTAAGTTATCAAAAATCATCAAGATAGTCTGTTAGGTCTTTGGAATAACATGTAATCAGACTTTGCAACTATGTCTCACGTCAACAACGTGTATTTCCTGAAAAGCGCGTCAACACTTGCCATTACGTGTATTCAAGAATGTGGTCAATACCTCTTTCTGTCGCGCGTCACCACTGCGCATGTCGTTGCGTCACCACTGCGTATGTCATTGCGAACACCACTACCCATGTCACGTGTCTTCCTCACTACCCATGTCGCGCGTCAAATTTTCCTCTAGTCACGCAATCAGCACTGCCCATGTAAGAAATGAAAAATACACTCCTCTATCGCGCGTCACCACTCCCCAGTGTTGGCGCATAATCAATAGACCTACCTATTGTCGCGCATCACCACTGCCCATGTATCGCGAGCCAATACCTTGGCCTCTGTCACACGTCACCAACTGCCCACGTCACGCGTTTAATACCTTCGTAACTATTTACGCGTCACCACTACCCAGGGTCGAAGATGTCACCACTGTACCTCTGCTCACACGAATCACCACTGCCCAGAGTCGCGCATGAAGAGCAATGTCCTCTGTTTTACGTTTACCAACATATTCCTCTGATAAGAAGCGTCAACACTGCCCAAGTCACGCGTCATACCACTTCCTCTGTCACACGTCAGTACAGCTATTGTCGCACGTCAACAATCACAGGGTCAACAGTAATCTGAATCTCTGGTGCATTAAGGGTGTGCGAGTTAAAATTTCACAGTAGCTGGTACTATTTCTGACAGAGCTAGGTACTTGAGGTATACTACCATCGGCGAAGGTTAATGCGTTATGTAGTTTTTTACTAGGAGATGTTTGTGCATAATGAAGGCATAAGCCGATAATATTTTCAGATAAAAATATACTATATGTTTTAGGCGAACTAGGACACCGACGGTACTCTGAATGAAAGGTATGCATCCTTAGTTCAAGGATTGTAATAAAGATAAATACATAGTTAGGCAAGTTTAGATCTTAGTCAGGGTTCATTTTAAGAGACCTCTTGGAAATCGGAGGTGGAGAATACCTGGCGAATATCCCCCGGAACTGGTTATCGCGGGAAGGCAAATTTTTTTGGGGGTTGTATCGAAAAAATTTCGCCTGATTGTCAAGTGGCGGGACAGAAGGCTGCAGATGCGTGATAGGAGATTTTGTTGTTGCACGTCAAGAAAATGAAGTGACGCGCGTCAATAGACCTTAGTGACGCTCGTCAACAACCTTGTTGACCGCGTGTCACTGAGGTCTGTTGACGCGTGTCACTTCATTTTCTTGACGCGCGACAGCAAAATCTCCTGTCACGCGTCTGAAGCCTCTGACCTCTGCTTTCTTATAAAAAATCTCCATGTCTAAGGTCTTTGTCATGTGTCAACTTTGCACTTGTCTCACGTCAACAACCCATTTCCTGTCGCGCGTCCACTGTCTGAATATACTGTCGCGCGTCAACACTGCCATTGTCATGTGTCAATACCTCCTTTGTCGCGCGTCACCACTCGCGCAATGTCGCGCGTCACCACTGCGTATGTCATGCGTCACCACTACCCATGTCACGTGTCACCACTACCCATGTTGCGCGTCAATACCTCCTCTGTCACGCGGTCACCACTGCCCATGTCACGCGTTAATACCTCCTCTATCGCGCGTCACCACTCCCCATGTCGCGCGTCAATACCTCCTCTGTCGCGCATCACCACTGCCCATGTCGCGAGCCAATACCTCCTCTGTCACGCATCACCACTGCCCATGTCGCGCGTTAATACCTCCTCTATCACGCGTCACCACTACCCATGTCGCGTGTCACCACTTCCTCTGTCACACGTCACCACTGCCCAAGTCGCGCGTCAACAATTCCTCTGTTACGCGTCAACACTTCCTCTGTCGCGCGTCAACACTGCCAAAGTCATACGTCAACACTTCCTCTGTCACACGTCAGTAACAGCTATTGTCGCACGTCAAAAATCAGAGGGTAACAGTAATCTGAATCTCTGGTGCTTAAGGGTATGCGAGTTAAAATTTCACAGTAATGGTAATTTCTTAAGCTATTTGAGGTATACTACCCGGCGAATTAGCTAGGTTTTTATAGGAGATGTTTTCAAATGAAGGCGAAGCCCGACCCCCCAGAAAAAATATACTATATATTTTAGGCGAACAGGACACCGACCCACTCTGAATAATTCACCCTTTTCAAATTTTCATAAAATGAAATTTTTGCCATATTACGAATATTCGCCGCTAAAATTATCCCCTGATCTTAGTAGAGAAAATGAGCCAATTATCGTGATTCCGAATGTAAGATGTTGCTAGAGCCACTTAACAATCATAATTTTTTTGTAAAAAAATACCCTTTAATATTTCATGTTTTTTTAAATGCAGATTTTGATTTTAGACATTTAAATTATGCGGAGAACATATTTTTAAGGGATTTAAAATAAGTACTTTTGAGTACAAGAAATTTAAGGAAACCCATTACTTTAGAATAAAATCACCTTTTTATGGGTTGTCTATGTGGCACCATTTCATTGGATAATTTATTGATGAGAATTGATGTGACTTACTTTATTGGCTGGTTTTTATTTAGTTTTTAACTTAAATTCAAACAACTAATGGTAGCCATGAGAAAATAATGGGTGACTAATGACTAGAAATTTAGTAAAATTTTAAATGTATAAATCAATATGTTTAAGCATTGGAACATTATTTGTCCCTGCTAATGAATTGAATAGTAATGAATTAATTATTAGAGCCAAATCCCAAATTAAAACATCATCATTAAAATGCAGACCTTGTCAGGGAAAATGAATCTTGTGGTGATTTAAAATTCCCTTTGTATGCTCTCATTAACTCCAAATTGGACCTTAAATCTTACATATTAAGATAACTACGAAATAGATAGATTTTGTGATAAGATTTACAATAAATATCTTGATTGGCCAGTCTCATCACATTTTCCAATAAACCTTGATATTAAATCTGCAAGAAATCTTAAATTGATTTCAAGCATGTGATGTCATATTCGCTTTATATGTTTTTCATATCGCTCCCCCCATATTTTTATACCTTTTGGTTTTCTTTCAAGAGATTTTATTTATTCTGTCATGGTGGACCAATGTTGCCTTTCATGTAATTTTCTGAGTCTGTGAGTGAAATGGGATTTTATACCAAAATTTCGCGTCATCGTGTTTGAAATCCATTTTTTGAATTAAAACAAAGAAAGACCTAGTTTCTATTGAGGGAGTTCTTGGAGATGATTATCTTTCTCTATAGATACATTCAAGGGTAAATGCAAAAGTTTCTTTGACATTCATTTTTCATCTTCTTATAATACACTTCGGTGAAGGATTGGGATTTGAAGATGCGCCATCACGACGATCAAGCCAACGTATAGGGGTTGGAATGGAAGTGAAAATGGACAAAACCTTGAGTGTGTCGTGGCCATTTATTTATGATGTTCACTATAAAAAGGAAGGTTTGGTGCACATAAATTTTTTTAGAGAGTTTTTAAAATTATTTAATGTCCTAAATCATTTGTTATTTGAAGTGGAAAAATTGGATGAGATACCAGTGACATGTTGTATGTCGCTCCACTTGCCTGACCTAGATGCTATGTATTCTTGGCTACAATAAGAACCAACACATTGGGATATTCATTTCTGACAAGCTCGTGAGGCGTACAATTGGTTAAAGAGTCAAGATGCTACTGGAAAAGAGCATCTTTTTCCGGAACCACCAGTGGAAACCATTTTCAGGCCCATTTAGGTAGAGGTTAGAAATGATCATTTGTTTCAAATAAATTAGTGCTTCTAACATATGTCAGGTTGTGAGTTTCATTAAATTATTTCTAGATCATTCAAGTTTCTTAGACTAATCCTCTCGTTGTATCTGTAATGTAAAGGGAAAGGGACCCTTCAACCCTCCTTTAATTAAAAAATTTAAGAAATCATTTGTAGAAGTTTATTTTATTAATTACACTAGGAAATTAAAATACTTGCTATTAAATTTGGTTTATTTCAAGTTGTCATTTTTTTGGTAGAAGTGAAGACTAGAGGCCGCTAACATCTATATATTCAAGGATATTTTTCTATCAATGTAAAACAACAATATTTATAGGTTTAGGTTATATGGGCCTTAATGCAAGACAAGAATTATCTTAGCAACTGCTAATATAATAGCATATTGAACTTAATGGCTAGTAATAGTGTCGTCGATCTTCTTAACAATGCAACCATCGATGTTATAAACGTCGCATTGATTTTGTGCAATCATAAACATTGGAATGATCTGGAAGATATCATTTCACACAAAGGGAGGTTTGGAACCTGCATCCATCATTAAAGGTAGCTCATGTATTTTTCATTTTTAGTTGGTCATTGGCTCGTCTCTCCTCACTCTTCTCTCTTCCCATTTTTGAGCATGAAAATTATGGTTTTTATAGGATTTCCTTTTATTTCTCTGTGTGGCGAGCGGTGAGAATCAACCTTCTCATCAGTCATCTCCCATAGGCATATTCAGGATGTATTTTTTTAGGATTATGTTTGAGAAGATGAAGTGATTGAATATGTGATAGGTGAATAATATATGCAGGCTTCTAATAGGTCACGGGATGCTTTTGATATAGCCATGGTTTTTTTTTAATTTTTCTTATCCTTCACCCAGAAAAGGAGGATGTCGAGGTTGTAGTAGAGTTCTTAATTTACCCAGTTCACAGAGGCAACTTGCATGATGAATTGGATGATTGTCGCATCCCAGACCCCTTGATTTCAATGGAAAAGGTTGATGAACATGCTATCGGTCTCGAGCACGGGGTTCATTGTGTCGGGGAAAAATACCAAGAACTTTTCATTCACACTAAGAATGTGCATGCTTCCCCTTGGCAGGATGACCTAGATATCAATAGTCTACCCCCCTTGGATCTACCTACTACCCATTTCCTTATTTACTTAGCTATTGACCACCTTAAAGAGTTTTACACCCTCCATAGGGAGGAATTTCTTCTCTTTCTTGGCAAGGCTTCTCAACAGGCAGGTGTAAAAATGGGTGGTGTAGGGTATGCAGTGGTGGGTGGTAGGGGGCCGAGGCGATGGAAGTGCTTAGTGAAATGGATGGCTTCATCCATAGGCTCTATATCAGGCTGGTGGCTTCCCCAATAGCTATTTGCACCAATCTTTTGGATCATGTTCATATTTGGTTTCGGTTCTTCTTAGTCTATTTTGTTTCTTCGGTCTGTTCTCTTGGTTTATCTCCCCTTCACGGTGTTCCTTATTTTTAAGACTTCATTTTTGTGTGTCACTTAGTTTTTGTATTTGTTTTATATTATATGGGTCAGTTCCTATAACCCTGCGATTCAAATCCCATCAAAATCGTTTAAAAAAACATATTGAACTAAATGACTGTTAGGCTGAAAATTTACTTTTAGAATATGTGTAATCATGAAATTTATTAAACTTTTTTGTATTATGTGAAGGGAGTATAATAAGCTTTGATCGTAGGGGCTACGTGTAATCAGGAAAATTGTTAATATTTTTCTTGTCTTTGAATATATTTTTTAGATCATTCAACATTTTTGAGAGGATCTTAGAAACTAAGGATTGATTGGATCCCACCTAGTTACAAACATGAAATATAATCAATAAACTACACGAACAAGAAAAAAAAACCACAAAAACTAACTGGGCTACAAGCTAAGTAAACCCAACATCAATAACACACAAAATACCCAACTGCTGACAACCAGGGATAGGAACCAGAAATTAAACCTGAGAGACCAAGCTGTTTGGTTACAGATACATCCTCCAACCCACTAAGACACTAGTGAGAGTAGTGAGAAACAAGAATTTGTATGTAAATCCCATGAAAATATAACTTCTCTAGCTGACTACCATCACCAATCCCCTCAAAATGAACAACATGAACTCCTGAAGCAAACCACATCAAAACCGCATTCCTGGTAGATAGCTCAGTTATCACCCTCCTTGCTACCTCCATGGCCATCCTCTTGCAAAAAATGTCACCAAGAGGTTGACCCTCACAAAATTCTCCAACACTTCAATCAGGATGACCTGGTGCTAGGGCTTAGTGAAGTGGAGGGAAATATCTTTGAACTCTTCAATATTCTACCTAACCAGAAGAAGTCAGGACATGAACCAAGAGGTGAATTCTTAATTAACTCGAGCTCTGGTTAACTTGCCAAAATAATCCTCCCAATAATCCTCATAATTTCCTCGCAGATAGAACCTAACACCACCTTGAATATAATCTAAATACGAGCCTAAGAAACACTTCTGAAAAATTGCATCTCACGCTTCACACCTTGAAGGAAAAGGAAAGGTAGTGGAGGGCACTCCATACTCATTTATCAAAACTTCACACCACCACCAGCCACCATAAGTAAACAGAAGAATGGAAAGGAATAAAGGACATGAAAAATTAAGAAGAACTCGATCCCCCTTCCTGAGATATGATATCTGGGAACATACTAGCTCACCTTGATTTCATCGTGGTATCTCTCTTAATGATACCTTGGTTAGCCAAGAAATCGGTGGTGCAATTTTCTTCCCTATAATTATGGGTTAAAACCCACTTAGGAATTTTTCTAAACCAATGAAAAATGTTGGTGATATAATAATCCGAATTCTAGGACAAATCGTTTCCCTTTCAAACATCATTTATTACCACCTACGAATTACTTTAAATTTCCAAAGCTTCACAGCCAATGTCGAGTACTAGTTTGAGACCTACAAGAAATCTTGAGCGTCTACCTCATTACAGGTGTTGTCCTTTAAAGGAAAGGATCTAACTATTAATAAAATTCCATCAGCATCTCTAATTAAACACCCCACTCTTGATAGGCTCATGTTTACTTTTGAGGCTCCGTCAAAAGTAAGTTCTTGAAAAGTGGGGGGTGGAAAATTTCGGATGGAAAATGCTTTTAGTATACTAGATCTATGAACTAGAGTGGTGGAGGAGCAATTTATCTAAGTTAGACATGGGGGTGAGCATGGGTCTTTAATATCCACTGAGTAATCTGCATTGAACGTGCCCCGCTATGTTTCGATTGGTCCATATGGAGAATTTCAACCCCTGCCTCAAGGTGTACCCATGGCCACTTGATGAAAGCATCCAATGAGTTCAATGGGAATGGAACTTGGGTTAATGATTATAATATACATGTAAATTTTGGATGGTAAACTCTTTTCTTATACCAAATATATGAATTGGAGTGGTGGAGGAACACTTTTTCTAAGTGGGACATGGAGGTGGGCTTGGGTCCTTAATGTCTATTGAGAAATCTGCATTCGAAGTGCCCCAATATGTTCTACTTGGTCCATATGGAGAAGTTTGATGTGTACCACAAGGTGTCCCATGGCCACTTATTGAAAGCATATAATGAAATCAATGTGAATGGAACTTGGGTTGATGATTCCAAACTACTTCTAACTCACCAATATCCAAATAACTTAAGTTCATCCTGTCTTGAAATAATTGTTTTCTAATCATGTATTTTAATATCTGTTAGGTCATTACTAATTTTCCAATATGCAAGACACCAACCATCCTATCCATCGCAAACCTTAAGCCTTTGATATGTTGCAACAATGCTAATTTGAATAACATATTGAACCCAATGACAACTAGGCTTAAATTTTACATTGGAATTCATGCGCTAGATTGTGAATATACTATTGATCTTAGGGACCGCTAGGATTAAATTTTTGTTTGAAATTATGAGTATTTAGGAAATAAATGTAGTGAGTAACCACCCTAGCGGTCGTCATTCACTAAAAAATAGTCTTTTAACATTGAAATATAATTGCGAGGAGCATTTGAAGCGCCTTGCTATGCTCCTCTTGGTCCATGTGGAGAAGTTCGACCCCTACCTCAAGGTGTCCCCATGGCCACTTATTGAAATCATCTAGTGAACTCAATGGGAATAGAACTTGGGTTAATGATTAAAAACTATTTGTAAATTTTGGATGGTAAATGCTTTTATTATACTAAATCTATGAACTAGAGAGGGAGAGGATCACTTTCTCTAAGCAGGACATGGAGGTGAGCTTGGGTTCTTAATTTCCACATAGCAATCCACATTCCAAGTACCCCACTATGTTCTACTTGGGTCCATATGGAGAAGTTCGACCCCTACCTCAAGGTTTCCCCATAGCCACTTATTGAAAGCATCTAATGATCTCAATATGAATGGAACTTGGGTTGATGATTGCAAACTACTTGTAACACACCAATAGCCCAAGAACATGAGTTCATCCTGTCTTCGAATATTTTTTTCTGGTAATGTATTTGAATATCTACCAAGTCATTACTAATTGTCGTGTATATAAAAAAACTATCCTAGGAAACGCTAACCGTAAGCATCTGTCATGTTGCAACAACACTGATTCAAATAAAATATAGAGCCCAATGACCAGTAGACTTAAAATTGAACACAACGCCCTCTAGGATAAAATTTTATTTTGGAATTCATGCGATAAACTGTGAATATACTATTGATCTCAGTGGCCACTAGGCTTAAATTTTCATTTGGAATCACGGGTATTTAGGAAAACAATTTAGTGAGAAACCACCCTAGTGTTCACCAGTCATTAAAAATAGTCTTTTAAAATTAAAAATAATTGTAGGGAGAATTTGTAGTGCCTTTCTATGTTCCTCTTATTCCTTATGGAGAATCTCAACCCCTACCTCAAGGTGTCCCCATGATAACATATTGAAAGCATACTATGAACTCAATGGGAATGAAACTTGGGTTGTTGATTACAAACTATAAGTAGTGGACCAATTTCCCATAAAATTTAGTTAATCATGTCTTCGAATATTTGTTGTCTAGTCATGTATTTGAATATCCGTTAAGTCATTAATAATTGTCCTGTATGAAAGACAACAACTATACTAGTGGCCACTAACCTCATGCCTATGTGATGTTACAACAATGCTGATTTGAATAACATATTGAACCCAACGGCCACTGGGCTTAAAATTGAGCACAACAAATGCTAGGCTTAAATTATTTTTGAAGAATTTGGATATACTATTGAGATTAGCAGTCGTTAGGATTAAATTTTTTTTTAGAAACATGAGTATTCAGGAAATAAATGTAGTGAGGAACCACCCTAGCGGTCACAAGTTGTTAAAATCATCCCCATGGCCACTTACTAAAAGCGTCAAATGAACTCAATGGGAATGGAACTTGGGTTAATGATTACAAAATATTTATAAATTTTGGATAGTAAACACTTTTATTACACATGAGCTATGAACTGGAGTGGTGGATGAGCACTTTCTCTAAGCAGGGCATAGAGGTGGGCTTGGGTCCTTAATGTCCTCTGTACGATCCATATTCGAAGCACCCCACTATGTCCGGCTTGGTCCATATGAAGAAGTTGGACCCCTACCTCAAGGTGTCCTTGTTGGTGCCATTTTTGAGCTTGCAACATGTTGCCCTAAATTTTCAAATATGTATTTGCTCAAAAATCATTTTATCCTTTGATTTGATGGTCTGTAATTCTTCCCCTCCAGTTGAAATGCTTTAAAAATGTCACAAACTTGATTTTTTTCCCTAATTTGAGAGAATAGTCCAAGTTTGCCCTTTTTTATGCCCTAGTTTTTCCAATTTTGTGGGCTATGTCATTTTCCCCCTTTGTCAGATCATAGAAAAATTGAAATTGATCAAATCATACTTGTTTCTATTTGAAAATCCAAATCCTAGATCAAAAATGTTCAGAAATCATGCTTCAATTGATTCAGAATAAAATTTTTTTGCCATCCTAGGTGAAAAAATTGAATTCTAGGGCATCCCTAGAATTTTTTACGTTTTGACGGTCAGACGGGCGTTATTTGCATGTCAAATTCATCCTCAGAAGGTATTGGCAACGTGGTGGGTTTTCATTGGCCGAGGATTGGTGGGAAATGTTTTTGACTTATCATTTTTTTATTTTTTTTGAAATGGAAAATTTCGGTCCATCGCTCCGCCTTTTTCAAAGTTGCCTACGTGGCATGTTGTTATTGGCCATGGGGAGGTAGGGGAGTCGGAGCTCCTTAGAAAATTTTCGCTTTATTTTGCAAAATTTCCTAAGTCAAAATTTTGCACGAAACCCCATAGCCAACTAGAGGAGAACGCGTTGAAGTATTTTGATGGGAGGGGATATGGGTGGTGGAGAAAAACTTACAAAATTTTGTGTTTTTAGCTCAAAGGGTTAAAGTAAAATTTTTGACCATAGCCCCGTTGAAAATCACATGAAGACACATGTCCAAAAAGGATAAAAGTGGAAGAAGGGGCCAAAGGAAATTTTTATGAGTTTTTTCCTTTTTTGTCTAAAAGATGAAAAATGAAAAATGGCTCTGCTCCAATCCAGGTGAGACACATGTAATATTTTAAGGGTCAAAGGCAGACAAGGTGGGTCAACAAGTTAGCGGAGGCAGGAGAGAATTTTTTCCCTTTTGTAAAGAAGGTTTAAAATCAAAATTTGAAGCGCTGGCCCATTAGCGAATCATCGAGTGACATGTGGCAAAGGACAGAGTGGGTCGACGGGCTGACGGAGGCAAGAGAGAATTTTTTCCCTTTTGCAAAAAAGACTCAGAATCAAAATTTGAAGCATTGGCCCACTAGTGAATCATCGAGTGACACATGGTAGAGGATAGAGCGGGTCAGCAGACTGGTGGAGGCAAGAGGTATTTTTTTCCCTTTTTCCAAAAAGACTTAGAATCAAGATTTGAAGCGCTGGCCCGCGACGAATCACAAGGAGACATGTGGCAAGGGAGAAATTGGAGGTGTGGGCCTGCGAGGTAAAACGTGAAAAATTTCTCAATTTCAAAAAAAGGTCAAAATGTGTAGAATTGAAGCACGATCCCAATGGGACCCACCATGTGCCACGTGTCAGCTCAAAATTTCAAGTGCGGAGGGGTGAAGAAAAAATTCAAAATTTTCCTTTTTTTCAAAAATGTCAAGAAGACAAAAGATGAACCCGAATTGATTTCCAATCATTTTTTTCCACATGTCTGGCCTTATCCAAAAAATTAAAAAGGTAACTCAAGCTTATTTCTAAGTCTGCATCTTCCACGTGGAGGGCTAGGATTAAAAGATGGATAAGATCAATGGTTGTTGTGTATCCATTTGTTTTGACTGCCATGGGAGCTCCAGGAAGCTTGGAATCATGATTTTTGCATCAAAATTCATCATATTTATAGTGATTTTGTGTTTTCTTGGCATTCCAAGATCATTGGCATCACTTTCATGGCTTAATTCTTTGATTTGAGGTGTTTTTGTATTAAATTTTTACTTAGCCCGAGCAAGCACATGAAATGTCAAATTGAAAGTTGCAGATGTAGTTTTAAAAGGTGAGAAGGTGAAATGATGAGATGAAAGACATCTGGATGCCTTGATGATGAAAAACATGCCTTCAAGAAGGATAATGATTAGAATATTTGTAATGATTCTCCATTTTAGAAATACCTGGAAACTCTCGTTGCAAATTTGTTAAATGTCATTTTCAGTGAATCATGAAGAATTGTTCTAACAAAATTGATCCCTTAACATATTCTTTGCTTGGGAAAGAAGGCTACAATGTGGCATGAGGTATATAATGCATTTTGGAAAAATTGTATAGAGGGGTAAAAAATTTAAAATCACAGGAAAATTCTTAGAGAAACCTCATCTTTTAAGAAACCCACCAAAGAAATAGGATAATTTATTCTACCTTGGATCTTCATGTATATGAGTTGGTTACAAGTGTATAGCCATCACACAGCTCTGAGATTGTTCATGAAACTCTTCCCCGCTGATGAATCTAACAAGCTTTTGAATTAATCTGTGTTTTCCTGGGTAATATGATGTTTGTTATCATTTTAAAATGCCTATAAATAGTATTCATTATTCTTGTTGCAATATTCATTGAAATTAGTTAGAAATCACACAAAATCTCCATTTCTTGTTGATAGTTTACTGGCATTTGCAATCTCATGTTTAGAAGAGCCTTCATCTGATAAAGAGAGAAGCAAATTTAAAATCACTTTACCTTCTTTGATTGTAGAGATTGCTTGTAAGTTTTTAGGGGTACCTTAGGCGTTGTTTGATCAAGAATTTTTTTGGTTAATTTGTATCTTTACTTCATGCTTTTGTGGTGAGTTCTCAAAGATTGTGTGAAGAGTGTTGTTTGGGATTCCAGTTATGCCTCTTTTCGTTGAAAGAATGTCTTGATTATTTGAATCATTTTATCTAATATTTTTTTCAAGTATTGTAGAGGTTGTCAAAGATCTAATATATCCAAGTTTATCTCATCAATACCCCATAAAAAAATCATTCTAAACAACCCATCCTACCCATACTACCCCTGCATCTACATTGTGTGTCAACAAAAGAATACAATCCATTTACAAAAATGCATAGAGCAAATCAGGATCATACAATGTCTTCAGTAACCATTTCCTTGCATTTAAAATATCTCCATAATCTGGGAGTGACAACTTGTGAAAGTCAGATTTGGAGTGTTGATCATATTTTCCCAAGGCCTTTTCACGCAATTTGAATAAATTGAGGGATATCTTCATCTCCTTCACCATTTGGGGGTTACAATGTAGGTTCTCTTACCTTGGTTGAAAGGCAGAACCTAAAATTGTGAGGGTAAGATCAAAACCTTTCAAAGTGTTATCCATCTCTCTACAAATTTGAGTGTTATTTAGATCACATCCCTGGCTACAAAAAAACACACATCATGATCTATCTGACTTTAAGCTTCATGCCATATCTTTGATGCTACTCATATTGAAAAGGAGAAAAAATTTGGGTACCAACACTTTTTGGCACCATTGTCGGGGACATTCTTCATTATTTCAATTTTTCAGATCTATTGTAATACTTCTGTTGTGATTTATGTGCAATTACAAATATGAGTATCATATTTTGATCATATTTATAAGATTGAAAAAAAGTAGAGCTCTGAGTTTGATATTCTCTTAGTTCAATATGATCCTTGTGCATGCATATTTGAGATATTTGAATGCATATCAAACCCTGGTGAATTCCTTTACAAATTTTACATGAAAATACATTGTTAAAGAATAATTTTATACTAAAACTTGTAAGGATTGAGTGAAGATATAAGTTCTACCTGTAATTTAACTAGTTTCCAACAATTTTAGCACTTCATTTACATTTGTGATTAATAAATTAAGGAAGAAGGAAGGTCTGATTTGTAAAGTTTGGCAGTATTTTTAGTGGTGGTAAATATATGACAGAGTATTTCAGTACATTTGCAAAAATAGGGTGAAATTCCTTAGTGGTGACTCCATGTTGATTTGATATTGATAAATACCAGTGTCTTAAGCTATCTGTCATTTATTTTTGTAATGTTGATCTCTACAAAACTAGAAGGAAGAAGATCTATCTTCCTTAGAGACTATACTAAGAAATTTTTCTCAGATTCAAGAAACTTAGAGTTGGAAGGGAGAAGAGTTTGAAAAGTGGTTAAAGGTCAGACATCTGGAAAAGATATAGCGACTGGTGAGAGAGATCAGCCTTTGGTAGAGGATTATCATTCTTCTTCAAGTGATTCTGATTCAAGCAATCCTCTCATAAACTTGTTTTCCTTAGCTAGTGAAGGTCCTTCTACTGTACCTAGTAAGTTCCTTCTCCAATCTGCACCTCTATGTTTTAATTCAAATAAAAATTTCCAAGAAAATTAGCATTTAGAGAATACCAATCTTGTGAATCACATTTTTGAGCCCCAAAGATCTTGCGCTCATCATCAGCTTGTTTCACCTCCAAGATCACCTCAACTAAACAATATGGCTCAACCTAGACCTCCATTTGTTGTTAACAGCTTTGGTCCCATAGATTTTAGAGGAAGCGATAGTTACCCATATGTTGTTCCACAAGATGTCAGAAATAGATTGCCAAAATTTGAAGGTAACAATGCAATAACTCATGATCAACATCTCAAACTCTTTGTTAATATGATGGAATATTTTGAGATAGAGTTTGAAGATGTGTATATTAATTTGTTCATTCATACACTAGAATAAGATGCTAGGGATTGGTACAAGGATCTACCTGATAATTCTATTGATTCATGGACTGAAATGAAAAATGTGTTTAGGTTGCAATACGGTGACAAGACTGATCCTAGATTTCTTTTGTTTGAGTTTGAGAATATCTAGAAGAACCCTAATGAATCAGTCCATGACTTCAACACAAGGTTTAACAAAACTTTGAGAAGGTTTCCTGTCAGGTTGAGGCCTTGTGATGAATCTTGTTTAATCAAATATGCAGATGCATTTGATAAAAAGGAAGCCTATTACCTAAGAGACAAGAACCCTACCAATCTATGACAAGCTTTCACCATGGAACTTCAAAATGAAAACAATATCAAGGCTGTTGGGAAACCTCTCAAGAGAGATGGTGTAAAATTGATAAACCCTAAAAAACCTTAAGCTAGAAAAGGTGTTGATGTAGAAGAGGTTGTGAAAAATTTGGCAAGGGCTATCAAAGAAATCTCATACAAGTTTGCAAGAGCTGAGAAGGTAATTGGTTAGACTTCACAAGGTTAGCCTACACAGCAAGCACAAGATAGATTTGGAAATCACCATAGGAATGAGAAGAGGTTTGATGAAAAAGGTAAAGGGCCTATTGGGTCTACAGATAGACATCCTCAAGCACATGAAGGAAGGATGTTACCTAATCCCTTAACTGCTAGGGTTGTTGTTATTGAAGAATTTTCTGATATTGATTGGTGTGATATATGTTTTCTTCCTCATCCTCCATGTGAAATGGAACAACAAGAAGGTGAAGCTAATAGTGATGATGGTACTAATAATGAAATTTTCATGATGCGTTGTTCTTCAAGCTCACAAATAGGAGCAACATCAACTGAAGTAATAAGTTCTAGGACTACTACTACCTTTTGGGATTGCATCAAATGGGTACACGTTTTTCTTCCCCCCATACTCTTGAAGTTGATGTAGTGCAAGCTTTTGAAACTCCTAATAATGACTTTGAATATCTAAGAGCTCTGATGATTAAGAAATATGATGGTGGTATCCATTTAGAGGAAGATAGGTAGTTGTTAATGAATGTTGTTATTGGTCAAGAGAAAGAGTATAATACTAGAAGTAAAGCTGTTAAAGGAGCTGGTCCTCAAGCCAAGCCTAAGACACCCTTTCTCACAAGCATTCCTAAGGAAACTCCTAGAAGGGAAACACTTGCCCATAATTCTGTTGTCCCATGCAAAAATTACAGTCCTCCTCATGCCCAAGCTGCCAAGGGTCCCATGCCATCTAGTTAATCTGTTTGTCTCACTTCCAATGTTGTCCTACAAAAGAGTGTTCCCTTTGACATAGCCCAATTATTGATCCAAATAAAAGTGAGTGTTCTAATCATTTAGTTACTTAGAATACCTGAGCACAAGAAGAGATCATTTGAATACTTGGGATTGAAGGAGGAGAAGATCACTCCAGGTAGAAATGTAAATCTTGTTGAGACTCCTCCTTAAATAATTGTTGACTTTAAAACATCACCAATAGTATAAGATCTTGGAGAGACACCTGAGGTATATTTGGGGACATCTTTGGTTTATTCCCAATTTAATATTGATCCATTTTTCACAGCTTTGATTATAAAGGATAGGCTACTTCACAATTGTATGTTTGATTCCGGTGCATCCTATAATGTCATGCCTCTAGAAGTCATGAATGAGTTGGATATCAAAGTGATAGTAAACTATGGAAAGTGTAGTGTCATGGACTCAAGAGAAGTGCTAGTAGTTAGTTGTGTAAAAGGTTTGGTTGTGCAGATTGCATCTTATCCCGGGAGGAATTAAAATTTAGATGTTGTGATTGATGATTACCCTGCCAAATGGGGTATTATTTTGTCAAGAAAACGGGCTGCAAGTGTTGGAGGGAGTGTCCAAATGGACATGTCTTTTACCACCATTCCAATTGAGGGCAGCCTTGTTAAAATTTATGGTGAGAAGAAGATTTTGCACCTAATTGAAGATCCCAACAATGCTACTTATGAAGTATTATTTGATAATGTTGATGCTAATAATTTTATTGGTTTTACTGATAGAAAAGAACACAAAATGGACCGGTCAAAGTGCCTTAAATAGGTATGTTCTCCTTGGACATTTCTATTTGATGGAGCTTTCCCCAAATTTGGAAATGGTGTTGGTGTAATTTTGATTTCTCCTAGCTTAGAAGAATTTGTTTTTTCCTTCAGCTTAATTTTGAATGTACTACCAACATTGATGAGTATGAAGCCTTGTTGTTGGATCTAAGAATTACATGGAAATATGGAGTGAAAGATATTGTTGTAAAAAGAGACTCAGAGCTGGTTGTCAAACAAATAAGAAAATTGTATGCTACAAAAGACCAGCGTATGAAACAATATAAGCATGTAGTTTGGGATCTAATTGAAATTTTTGATTCTTTCAATTTTTGCATCATGAAAAAAGTATGAATGCTGCTGTTGACAAGTTGGCAGTGTTGGAGTCAAGATTTGGAGTTTGCACCGTTTCACCTTATAGTGAGTAAAATGGTGAAGTGTTGACTAGGCTAGCTATCCCTGACAACATCAAGCATTGGCAAGTGTTTAATGATGAATCTCAAGTGCAATGGTTCTTGTAAAATCAAGGAGATTTTATAGATCAACATATTGATTGGGAACCAATGGTGTGTATGATTGAAGGAAGTGAGACTTTTTTTGGAAAATATATTATCCAATTGAAAACTAACACCATTCTTAGAGGCCTTGTTGCTCTTAAGTCTAATTTTAACAATTCTGATTGCATCATTAATAGAAACATGTCTACCTCAAGGGATGTGGAAGAGCATAACTTGGGCACTAATGATAAACCAAGGAAGATTTGTTTGGGAAGCAATTTAAGTAAAGAGGAAAAACAGTCCTATGTCCAACTCTTGAAAAAATATCAAGACTACTTTGATTGGTCCTATTCTGAGCTAAAAACATATAGAGAAGAATTGTTTCAACATGAGATCATTCTTTAGGCCAATACTAAGCCATTCAGACAAAGGCAAAGTCCAATTAATCCACTTCTCTCCATGAAAATGCAAGAGGAGTTAAAGAAGTTGAGAGATCTCCTATTATTCAGTCCACTAGATATTCATCTTGGGTTACAAACCTTGTGCCAGTCAGATTGAAGAACGGAGACATCAAAATTTGTGTGGATTTTAGAAATATAAACAAAGCATCCATGAAGGAAAACTATCCCTTGCCAAATATGGAAAATATGTTGCAGCTTGTGACAGGGTCTGAGTTGCTTTCTACATTAGATGGTTTCTCTGGATATAATCAAGTGGTTATCAGAGAATCATAAAGACTTAAGACAACATTCACTTCTCCTTGGGGAACATATGTTTTTGTTAGGATTCCCTTTGGTTTGAACAATGCTGGTGCCACTTTTCAAAGAGTAATGGATGTTGCTTTTATTGGTTACATCAATGAGTTCATTACAGTTTACCAAGATGATGTGACTGTGTTTTCAAGGTAGAGAGGTGATCATTTGCAGCACTTGGAGAAGATGCTGATCAAATGTAGGGAGTATGACATTTCTCTTAATCCAAAGAAGTGTCATTTTGGTGTGTAAAAGGCCAAGATTCTTGGTCACATTGTGTCAAAAGATGGTGTTATGATAGACCCTAAGAGAGTGGAAGCAATAAAAAAAGTAACTATCCCAAGAACCAAGAAAGGAATCAAATCTTTCTTTGGTCAAATTAATTTTATTAGAAGGTTTGTTTCCAACTTTTCTAAGTTGACTCTTCGAATCACAAGCATGCTAAGGAAGGACCAAGTTATCAGGTGAGAGGGGGCTGTCATTCAAGATTTCAAAGGAATTATGGATGCACTTAAAAATGCACCTATTTTAGCAGCCCCAAACTATAAGAGGCCTTTCCAAATATTTTCCTTTGCCTCTGAGTATACCATTGATTCTGTTTTTCTACAAAAGGATGAGAATGGGGATGAGAGGCCTATTGCCTTATTTAGTAAGCCTTTACAAGTAGCTGAGCTGAAGTAGAAACAAGCATTTTCATTGGTGAAAGAAACAAAAGTTTTCAAGCCTTATATATTGAGTTCAAAAGTTGTTGCTTATGTTCCCCACACCATGGTGAAAGACATCTCATTAGAGATGGATATCTCAAGATAAAGTTGTAGGAGGGGTGAACAAGCTGCAAGAGTATGATAGGGACATCCAAGCCACAAAGTTGGTATGTGGTTTGGGCCTTGCTAGCCTCATGGTTGGAGCAACTTGTAGAATGTGGAAGTGAATCAACTAGAGGAAGAAAGGGTATATGTGCTTGTAAAGTTGGTAAGTTCTAAGTGGTACAAAGATGTGATCTTATACCTTAGACACCTACGATGTCCTGATCATTTAAATAAAAATCAGAAAAGAGCCCTCAAGTTGGCTTGTCAGAAATTCATCATCACTGACTTTGGGATGGCTTGGAAGAACCCTAAAGTTGTCCTCTTGAAATGCATAACTAAAGATGAAGCTCCCAAGATAGTTACTTATTTCCATGGGGGAGTTTGTGGAGGAAACTTTGATGGAAGAGTAATAGCACATAAGATTTTGAGAGTTGGTTATTGGTGGCCTACTCTTTTCAAAGATGCAACCCAGCTGGTTAGAAAATGTGATAGTTGCCAACGTTTCTTTGGAAGAATGAAAGCTTCAGGCTCCCTTCCTTTAAAGCTTGTATCAATTGAAGCTCCTTTCAAGCAATGGGGGATGCACTTCATTGGTTAGATTTTAGATCCTTCTAGTGCTGGCCATAGGTGGATCCTTGTAGCCACTGATTATTTTACAAAGTGGGTAGAGGCAATCCCCACCAAGAAATCAATACACCAAATAGTTATGGACTTCTTGTTGAATCAAATCATATGCATATTTGGAGTCCCAGTCAAGATTATAGTTGATAATGCCATGTGCTTTAGATCCAAACCTTTAATGGAAATGTGTAATGAATATGGAATCAATCTGACTTATTCTTCAAACTATAACCCCCAAGGGAATGGACAAGCTAAGTCCAGCAATAAGAATTTGTTGAAGATAATTAGAAGAACCTTGGAGCATAACAAGAAGAAATGGGGGTGAAAAATTGAAATTTGTAGTTTGGGCTGATAGGATAACTCCTAAAAGAGCTACTAGTAGAAGCCCATTTGAATTGGTGTATGGAACTCAGGATTTCCTGCCCTTACACCTACAATTATCTTCATTTCAGTTTTCCAAATAGTTTGAAGATCAAGAGCTTGGCCCATATGAATCAAGAATCAATCATATTATTGAGCTTGATGAGGAGAGAAGAGCATCCTATCAAAGGCATGTCAGATTTAGGGAAAAATTGAAGAGATTGTTTGACAAGAAGGTCACTTCTAGAGCCTTCAATGTTGGAGATCTGATTTTGTTGTGGGATAGTAGGCATGAATACAAGGGCAAGCATGGAAAATTTGATACATTATGGATGGGCCCTTATGCCATTGATATCATAATTTTTGAACATACCTTCTTTCTCAAGGACTTAGATGGGGAATTGTTGGAGCTTCCTGTTAATGGTAGACATTTGAAGCATTTCTTGGATTAATCCCCAAATCTGAGGTATGCACCAATTGTACAGTTGTATAGTCTTGGGTTTTTGCTTTGTTTTTGCTGTTTTGTTGGTGTGTGGTTTGCCCTTATTCTTGGTAGCCATTCTGGTCAGTTTTTTAGCTCGATTTTGAAGGATGGTTCTAGTTTTTTAACTGCCTTGCATATTGACTCCTTTTCCCAATGCATATTTTGGAACTTGGTGTACATTTTGTCCTTGTGGCACTCATTAGGAGTGCCCATCCCAAAGTAAGAGCCGATGTTGGTGCTATTTTTGAGATTGCACCATGTTGCCCTAAATTTTCAAATCTGTATCTACTCAAAAAATGTTTCATCCTTTGATTTGATGTTCTATAATTCTTCTCTTGAAATGATTTTAAAATTCTCACAAACTCATTGTTTTTCCGTAATTTGAAAGAATAATCCATGTTTTCCCTTTTCTGTGACTTAGTTTTTCCAATTTTTCGGGCTATGTCATTTTTCCCCTTTACCTGATCATGTAAAAGTTATAATTGATCAAATCATACTTGTTTGTATTTGCAAATCTAAATCCTAGATTGAAAATGATTAGAAATCATGCTTCAGTTAATTCATAGTGGAAAAATCTACCATCTTTGGTGAAAAAATTAAATTCTAGGGCATCCCTGGAATTTTTTACATTCTGACAGTCAGACGGGTGTCATTTTCCCATCAAATTAATCCTCATAAGGTATTAGCGATGTGGCAGGTTTTCATTGGATGAGGATCAACGAGAAATGTTTATGAGTTATCATTTTTTGATTTTTCGGTGAAATGGAAAATCTTGCTCCATGGCTCTGCCTTTTTCACAGTTGCCTACATGGCATGTTCTTATTGGACATGGGGAGGTAGGGGAGTTGGATCTTCTTAGAAAAATTTGGCTTTATTTTGTAAAATTTTCTAAGTCAAAATTTTTCCTGAAACCCCATAGCCAACCAGAGGAAGACGCGTGGAAGTATTTTAGTCAGAGGGGATGTAGGTGGTGGAGAAAAACTTATGAATTTTTTTTGGCTCAAAGGGTTAAAATAAAATTTTGGACAGTGGCCCCATGGTGAATCATAGGAGGACACGTGTCCAAAAATGCAAAAAGTGGAAGAAGGGGCCGAAGGAAAATTTTATGACTTTTTGCCTTTGTTGTCTAAAAGTTGAAAAAGGAAAAATGGCTCCGCTCCAATCTAGAAGAGACATGTTTCACATTTTAAGGGTCAAAGGCAGACAAGGTGGGTCAGTAGAGGTAGGAGGGAATTTTTTTCCCTTTGCAAAGAAGGTTTGAAATCAAAATTTGAAGCGTTGGCCCGCTAGCGAATCATCGAGTGACACGTGGCAGAGGAAAAAGTGGGTCGGTGGGCTGGCAGAGGCAAGAGGGAATTTTTTTCCTTTTGCAAAAAAGACTCAGAATCAAATTTTGAAGTGCTAGCCCACTAGTAAATCATCGAGCGACACATGGCAGAGGACATAGTGCATCGGCAGGCTGGTGAAGGCAAGAGGGAATTTTTTCCCTTTTGCAAAAAAGACTCAGAATCAAAATTTGAAGCGCTAGCCCGTGGAGAAAAATGTGAAATTTTTACCAATTTCTAACAAAGGTCAAAATGCAGAGAATTGAAGAGAGATCCCAGTGGGCCCACCTTGTGCCACGTGTTAGCTCCAAATTTCAAGGGTGGAGGGGTGGAGAAAAAAGTCAAATTTTTCCTTTTTTTCAAAAATGTCAAAAAGACAAAAGATGAACCCGAATTGATTTCTAATCATTTTTTGCCATGTTTCTGGCCTTATCCAAAACATTAAAAAGGTAAGTCCAACTTATTTCTAAGTCTGCATTTTCCACGTGGAGGGTCAGGATTAAAAGATGGATAAGATCGACAGTTGCTATGCATCCATTTGTTTTGACTGCCACGAGAGCTCTAGGAAGCTTGGAATCATGATTTTTGCATCAAAATTCATGAAATTTGTAGTGATTTTGTGTCATCTTGGTGTTCTAGGATCATTGGCATCAGTTTCATGGCTTAATTATTTGATTTGAGGTGTTTTTGTAATAAATTTTTACTCAGCCCGAGAAAGCATGTGAAATGTCAAATTGAAAGTTTCAGAGGTAGTTTTAAAAGGTGAGAAGGTGAAATGATGAGATGAAAGACATCTGCATGCCTTGATGATGAAAAACATACCTTCAAGAAGGATAATGATTAGAATATTTGTAATGATTCACCATTTTAGAAATACCTGGAAACTCTCGTTGCAAATTTGTTAAATGTCATTTTCAGTGAATGATGAAGAATTGTTGTTACAAAATTGATCCCTTGGAATATTCTTTGCTTTGGAAAGAAGGCTCCAATGTGGCATGAGGTATATAATGCATTTTGGAGAAATTGTATAGAGGGGGGAAAAAATTGAAAATCATGGGAAAATTCTGAGAGAAATCTCATCTTCTGAGAAACCCACTAAAGAACCAGAATAATTTATTTTGTGTTGGATCTTCATGTATGTGAGTTGGTTACAAGTGTATAGCCATCACAAATCTCTAATATTGTTCATGAAACTTTCTCCTATTGATGAATGTAACAAAGATTTCGAGTTAATTTGTGTTTTCTTGGGCAATATGATGTCTTTTATCATTTTTAAATGCCTGCAAATAATTTTTCATTGTTCTTGTTACAATCTTGCATTAATTCTTTAGAAATCACATAGAATCTCCATTTCTTGTTGATAGTTTAGTGGCATTTTCAATCTCATGTTCAAAATATCCTTCATCTGATAAAGAGATAAACAAATTTAAAATCACTTTACCTTCCTTGACTGTAGAGATTTCTTGTAAGCCTTTGGGGCCACCTTAGGCATGGTTTGATCAAGGATTTTTGTGTTTATTTGAGTTCTTTACTTCAAGCTTTTGTGGTGAGTTCTTAAAGATTGTGTGAAGAGTGTTTCTTGGGCTTCCATTTGTACCTCTTCTGGTTGAAAGAATGTCTTGATTATTTGAAGCATTTTATTTGATAGTTGTTTCAAGTATTGTAGAGGTTGTCAAAGATTTGATATATCCTAGTTTGTCTCATCAATACCCCACAAAAAAATCATTCTGAAAAACCCATCCTACCCATACTACCCTTGCATCTGTATTGTGTGTCAAAAAAAGAGTACAATCCATTTACAAAAATGCACAAAGCAAATCAGGATCATACAATGTCTTCAGTAACCCTTGCCTTGCACTGAAAATATCTCCATAATCTGGGAGTGACAACTTGTGAAAGTTAGATTTGGAGTGTTGATCATATTTTCGCAAGGCCATTTCATACTATTTCAATAAATTGAGGGATATATTCATCTCCTTCACCATTTCGGGGTTACAATGTAGGTTCTCTTACCTTGGTTGAAAGACACAACCAAAAATAGTGAGGGTTAGATCAAAACATTTTAAAGTGCTATCCATCTCTCTACAAATCTAAGTGTTAGTTAGATCACATCCCCGGATACAAAACGACACACATCATGATCTATCTAACTTCAAGCTTCATGCCATATCTATGATGCTGCTCAAACTGAAAAGGAGAACAAATTTTGGTACAAATAGTCCCCATGGCCACTTATTTAAAGCATCGAATGAATTTAATGAGAATGGAACTTGGGTTGATGATTACAAACTACTTGTAACTGAAAAATAGCCTAAGAACTTGGGTTCATCTTGTCTTTGAATATTTTATTTCTATTCGTGTATTTTAATATCCATCAAGTCATTACTAATTGTCCTCTTTGCAAGACAAATGTCTTAGCGATCAATAACCTCAAGCCTTTGTTATGTTGCAGCAATGAATACATGAATATACTATTGAGCTCAGTGGCCATTAGGTTTAAATTTTTCATTTGGAATTCATGTGATAGACTTCAAATATACTATTGAGCTCAGCGAACACTAGGCTTAAATTTTCCTTTCAAATCACGAGTATTCAGGAATGAAATGTAGTGATCAACCACCCTAGCGGTTACCAGTCGTTAAAAATTTTCTTTTAAAATTTAAATATAATTGTGGGAAGCATAGTTAGATTTTCAATTGAGTCATTATAAATTGTCCTAAATGCAATACAACAAATATCCTAGTGGCTACTAGAAATATCATAGATTAAATTTTGAATGCCATGTTATACTCAGAGGCCTCCTAAATAAACAATTGATGTTGAAGTTTAGTTGAGTTTTGAGTTTTTTGTGGGGTCATTAATCATTATCTTGAATACAAATATAAAAAATTATCCTAGTGGCCGGTTATATTAAGTCTTTATTGTGTTACAAAAATGCATTGGAATAATCTACGACATTAGTGACTGCTAGGATCTGAATATCATGTGATATGCTTAAATTTAATCTTTTCTTTGAATATTTGTTGTCTTATAACATCAAAGAAAGAAAGTAAACATAAACCCTAGTGCTTACTAGGCTTATAATGTAGTAATGTAGCATCCAAATATAATAAAGGAGATAGTTAATTTTCTTGTTGGGTCATTACAAATTGTCCTATATGCAAGGCAAACAATATCCTAGGGGATACTAATCTCATTTTTTTTATGTTGCACAAATTCTATTCACTAATCTTCAACATTAGTGGCTGCTAGGATTCAAATATCATGGTAGGATTCAAATGAATTAATATGGAAATCTAAATATAATAACGGTGCTAAGCTTGGTCTTATGGCAAGTTGTCCTAGTTATATCATATGCGAGTCAACCAGAATCTTAGCGTATGCTAGTATTCGTTCTTGTTTGAAAAAGGTATTCAGTAAAATATTTAATATTTGTCTTGTCTTGGAATATTTGTTTCCTTGTGTTGTCTTGTAATAGCTATGTAATGTTGTAAACATCGAGTTTAGCGGCCTCTAGTCTTGGAATAAAATTATTTTACAATTTAAATGTTGTTATTTTATATTGGTTCATTTATCAAGTAAGTTGTTACTAACTGTAAATGAAATATATAATTATAAATAGAATGATTAAAATTTTTATTTAATAATATTTACGATAACATATAATTTGGTTACCTATTTTCTAAACATAAAAAAATTGTAAAGACAATGCATTTAATTATTTTTACGTGGAAAAGAAAATATAAAAAATATGTATATTAATGCGGTAATCAAGTGTGAATTAAATATTGAAGAATTATTCACGTTTATTTTTTCGTATTAAAAAAATCATTCAAAGAAGTCCAAATAATTACCTACAAAAGACAACCATTACGATTTATAAAAAAAGAATATGGGAATTGTGTTTTGTTGTTAGAGAAATATGCCAATGCTTATGGGAAAAAAATAAATAGACTAAGAAGAACAAATAATAAACAAAAAAAACCAGAGAAATAGATAGAAGGGATGAAAAGGGAACCCGTTTAACAAACATGAATACTTGATATACAACTGAACATAAAAAATGGGTTTTCGAAAGGAATAAATATTTTAAAAGGAAATACAAAATCTTAGGTCATGGGAAGACAAAATTTTTATTTGAGATAAAGCAACAAATTTTGACAAGAAGATGGAACGTAACTGATAAGATGCCAAAGGGAAAGGCAGGGACAAGTTACGATGTAATAAACAAGAACTACATGAGTACAGAGCTGATGTAAGTGCCTGTCATCAACTACGGTACACATAAAATAACATAGATGCTTTTGATAAACATGTGTTTTAGTTGTATATGATATTTTGACGTGATTGATAATGTCTGTTAAAGCTCTGTATTCTCTGTAAAACATAGTATTAGCAAGATTCTATCTATAACATGTTTTTCTTATCTCTCTTGATTTAATCCTTCAGCCTTCTGATCTACACTTGCACCTATGATCTATCCACTATCACTATTTTATGTCTTTTTTTCCGTGCCCCCAAACATGATTATGATCGCTAGGTCAGGTTACCATTTAAAAAAACCTCAAGGAATCGAGAACTTAGAGCAGTAAATTAGTGCCTGCACATGTTGTATTATGATTTCAAGATCTCCTTTTCTACACTTACAAAATAAAAAAGAAACCCTGATATATATTTCTCCTATTTATTTAGTTTTTGCAAATGCATTCAACTAAAGAAATTCAAAAAATTGAAAAACGTGGGAATAGGAAATTTCAAAATTTGAATTTCCCCCTAATTAAATCGAAAGTGCATGATTTTGATATTTCAAATATTGGCATTTAATGCGGGGGATTTCGCATATCTTACTTTGAAGTAACCTGTCATTAATATTTGTATTTAATTTGGGGCATATGGTGGGATACGGGGAAATCAAATTGATTAAATTTACTAACTTTAGAAACAAGTGGGACAACGAAAAAATTTCTCTATGATCACTCAAAAAAACCACAAATATTAATTTAAGCATAAGAATAAACCATTTAGAAAATAGAAGTGAAGATTAGGAAACAAAAAAATTAAATTTCAATAGAGTGATATATGCCTCGTTAATTATTAATTTTTTATCTAGTGCGAATTCGGTATTTTATAAATATAATGGGCGTTAATTTGGGGGATAGTGTGGGATTCGGGGATATCAAATTTATTAATACTACCTACTTTAGAAACACATGGGACATCGACAAACATTTTTTTTGGACTCGAGGAAAAACGAAAAACTGTTAATTTCAGCATAATAAAAAACCATTTAGAAAACATAAGTGAACATTAGGAAATAAAAAATTAAATTTTAATAGAGTGATATACACCTTTTTAATCATCAGTTTTATTTAGCGCGGATTTGGTATTTTATAAATATTATGCGGGTTAATTTGGGGGATAGCATGGGATTCGGGGAGATAAAATTTATTAATACTACCTACTTTAGAAACAAGTGGGACATCGAAAAAAGTTTCTTTGTGGACTTGCAGAAAAATGAAAATTGTTAATTTCAGAAAAATAAAAAACCATTTAGAAAATAGAAGTGAACATTAGTAAATAAAAATTTAAATTTTAAGAGAGTGATATACGTCTCGTTAATTATTAATTTTTATATAGTGCGAATTCGATAATTTATAAATATAATTCACGTTAATTTGGGGAATAGCATGGGATAGGGGCAAATCAAATTTATTAATACTACGTACTTTAGAAACTGCTAGGACAACATGAAAATTTTCTTTATGAACTTGCGGGAAAATGAAAAATATTAATTTAAGCATAATAAAAAAACATTTAGAGAATAATAGTGAATCTTACAAAGCAAAAACTTTAAATTTAAAAAAAGTGACTTATGCCTCATTTATTATTAATTTTTATCGAGTGCGAATTCAATATTTTTTTTTCTATCGTCTGCATTACTTAAAAAAAAAATCCTATAAAATGTGGAATCTTGCAAGTTTGAACCAGTTAATTACACAATTATATAATTGATACATTTATTAAGATTTTTTTATTAGCGATAGAATTAACAAATTTGTTTTACATATAAAAATTCACATTATTAAGTTGTAACTTTAATCCATTAAAATGTTTGCCACGTGGCATGAAATTTCTAATATCTCTCATGATCATTGATATTTTGGAGTTATTAACGCTTTACTCTAGAAATTCTAAAACATAATTTTATTCTTCACCAGAATTTTCAAGTACCTTATAGATAGGAGAGGAAATAGTGACCGTAAGCTCTGTTAGAATGATATTTTTGCAACACTGAATTAAAAATAATAAATACTTACATTTTATAGGGGATCATGATATTGTATTCAACAAATGTTAATGAACAACTTGTCGTATGTTTTCCATCTATTTGTTGAGAAGAATACTAGCAATCTCTAGCCTCTACAACTCCTAAGTTTTATTTCCATTAATACAAATAAATATCTATATTACCATTGAAGGATTTCTCAACTTCTATATTAATCATAAGTTATTTTGTGTCTAACACATAATTTATATTAGTTGGTATCAAGTAAAATACTAAGTGACCGCTAAGCTCCATTACTTGAACAAGATCAATCAAATAGTGGATGTGAAAGAAAATGCTTAGCGACTGCTAAGATACAATACTTACCAAAAGGAGTGATTATGCAGAAAATAGGCTAAAAAATTTCTTGACAACATAGATGTTTTATAAAAATATCATAATGATAGATATTAGCAGTTTCTAGGCATTTGAACCATAATATATTTTCATGGAGGATAAGTGAGATATGGACATTTTTTAATGTCGAAAGTTATGGAGGTGTTTGCATAGTAGGGAAGAAAGATGATTACTAAAAATGTTTTCAAGGTGCTCATAATATACCATAGGGATTTTTAGGCACACGCCTTTGCATATTTTATCTTTTCACACATCAATGTGCATGAATGAAAATGATTAGCGATTGTTAAGCTTTGCTAATTGTTAGGAGGAGTATATTACCAGACACTAGGTTCGACTGATTTTTTATATTGAATATAGATATCAAACAACGGTTCATATTAAATAAAATGATTACCAACTGCTAAGTTCGATTACTTTAAAGAAGGAATGATTTTCTAGAAGTTAGGCTAAACAATATCTTATTTTGAACATAGCGCTCTAATAATAGATTATAGTAATATATATTATTGGGCGCTAGGCATTTTTTGTGAAATTTTTAGATGCAAAATATGTGAGATATAAAAATTGTTTACTATCGAAAGCTAAAGAGGTATTTTGAGAAATTAATAGATTGGTGGCCTTAAGGCTAACTGTTTATTAATTATGAAAATAAAGATTAAAAAAATTCGTAAAAAATAAATGCATAGCGACCACTAAGATCGAATACTTACAGAACATAGTGCTCTATGCTTATTTTTTATTGTTAAATGTGTTCTACGCCTATTTTTATTGTTAAATGAGAAAGGAATAAATTAGGAGCCTCTAGACTAAATTGTTTCTTAATTAAGAAAACATAACTAAAAAAAATTCGTATTAAAAAAAATGCTTAACAACCGCTAAGCTAAGATACTTACAGAACATAGCTCTTGGATAACAAATCATATGAATCGATGAAATGATGTTGCAAGGAATTTTTCATGTTGTTTTGTATCAAATAAAATGCATAGCGACCGCTAAGCTACATTACTTACTAAAAGAAGTGGCTTGGTGCTCACTAGGCTCTACTATTTTTGTTTCAAAAAATAACAAGCTAATTAAATTCATTGTCTATCTTTGTGACAAAGATAAGAGTTAGAGCATAATAATAGAATTACATATTTTAAAGGTGAAGACGTATCCTGATCATCTTGGCCTTACATATTTCAATAAATAGTATGTTAACAAAAATAGTCCTAAATGTTTTACTAAAAATTTAAACCAAAGAGGAACATGAGTCATTCTCAAGAATGACTACTCCGAGTCTGAGAAGAGAAGTGCATGTTTTATTTTTGTCAATTATTCATTGATGAGAAGGCTATCAGCGGCTATCCTATATATTGTTGATGAATCTATTTTAACCATGCAAAAAAGGAATCTCAACAAGTTTGAAGTTAATATTTTTAATTATATTATATTTGATGGACTATCCTTAAATATAAACCTTTGAGAAGCATGAGTAAATATTATAATTTTTACAACTGATTAGTGTCATTAGTTAGTGCAAGGGAATGATTTTTTATTGCTATGATCAAAAAATTATTATAATTAACATAGCCACGTAGAGTGGCAATGTTAGATCATCGTAATAGATGTACATCAATTAAACTTGACAACATGTTTTGTCCGTCTTGGCCTTTCATATTTTCTTAAAATAGTCCATCAAATAAAATATACCCAAAGGATCAACCACATACGCACGATGAAGGTGAACAAGATTTGAGTGCAATATTAAATGATGGACTTCTATTGCATTGATCAAATATTTCTAATATAGTATGCCTAATAGTGTGTTTGATAAAATAACCATACTTTTTGGGCCAAGGAAAATAAAAAAACTAGGTTTGAGTATTATATGAGCATTTCATACTCTCTCCAATCCTCAAAGCTAGTTTCGAAAGATAGTCGCGAAAAACAAATGGTTACCTTCTTCCAGATGCTAATCGCATAATTAATAACATGAATAACAACTAGAATTTTTATTCGAATGTGTTTTTTGGATTGATAGAAGTTGATAATGTTGATTAATGTAAGGGAAGTGTGGTTATGTAGATATGTAGTAAATTTCGAGAAGTTGTTTCAGAAATATGGAAGGTGTTATTAGAGAGAATGCTGAAGAGGGTATTCAGAAAAGAACGATAGTGGAAAGCATGTTGTGTATAATTTGTGTAGAAGGAATTGTCTTTAACCAACCCTGTTGATACAATATTGTATCGATCAATTTGTTTCCAATATTCTAGTTTGTATTTCTCAGCTATATGATTTGTATCATAAAACAAGATGAAGTATGGAAGTTTTAGACTATTTCAATTAAATTTGAAGTAATGAGTTTTTTTTTCAAGACCACACTAATATTTGTTATTTCGAAGGAAAGTAACAAAAGAGAATTGTATATCCTTGAGATTTGTTTTGCTCTTGATGGTATTATCAAGATCTGCGCACTACTGGTCAATAATTCATAGTTGATTCTTAAATTTTCTAATTTTCTATCTTTTAATGTTTTGTAATCAGATGTACTCCTAGGCTTTTTGTATTCCTAGTTTGAACTCGTGGCTTTGGGGCGTGCTTCTATACTACTAAATGTTTTGGTGAATACTCTTATATCATTTAAATTTTTAATATAATATAAGATGTTATTCATAAATAAAACACACGTTCAACCCCAAATTACTAAATTAAAAGTAAATGTAAAAATTATTAAGATTACTCGAAGGACTAAATATAGAATTTTAAAATTTTTAATGGTTATTCATAGTTTGAAGATTAAATTCTGTGCTATTATGATATTAATTATTAAGGTTGTCCCCGACTATAGAATATAGACCCTGATCCCACCCAAATGTAACTTAATAAATGTATGAATCAATAAATTAAAGTGTTGGAACATTTTTGGTCCGTTGCTATTGAATTGAATTGTAATGATTTAATTATTGGAGGTGAATCTCATATTATTGCTAACACCTCCATCCAAAAACTTGTGTGAATAAAAATCCAGTTATACTGTTTCATTAATTACATTTTGGACCTTAAATGTTATATATGGCGAGGCTACTAAAAAGGCAGATTTAATAGAAACTTGAGTGATAAGATTGGAAATAAATATGTTGATCACCCGAAATCATCATATTTTCCAATAAAGGTCAATATTAAAACCCTACCAAGCTTGTATTAATTATAAAGATGCGATGGCACAGTCACTCCACATATTTAACGATCCCGTCCTCCTTATTTTCACATCATTCATATTTATTTCACTGGCCTACATTCTATCTATCATTGCCTTTCCAATGTTGCCTTTCGTGCAAGTTTCTGTGTCATCAAGTGAAATGTCATTTTATACCAAAATTTCACATCGCCGTTTGAAATCCATTTTTTGAATGTAAATAGAGAAAGAACTGGTTTCTATTGAGGGAAATATTGGAGATGATTATCGTTATTTAGACGGATGTCTGAGGGTAAATGTGGAAGTTTCTTTGACATTCTTTTGTCATCTTCTTATCATACACTTGAAAAAGGATTGGGCTTTGAAGATGGGTCGTCACTTATTCAAGCCAGTGTATAGGGTTGACATGGAAGTGGATATGGACAAAACCATGAGTGCGTCATGGCACTTGTTATCTGAGGCTCTTTATAAATAGGAAGGTTTTCTAGATGTAGTAGTTTTTTCAGAGTTATACAAATGGTTTGATGTCCTAATGTGATTCGTGTCTATTTTTTCCAAATGGGATGAGACACTGAGGATGGGAGATAGTTCGCTCCACTTGCCTGATCTAGATGATATGTTTTCTCTGCTAAAAGATGAACTAAAATGTTTGGATCTTTTTCATTAGGAAGGTCGCGAGGCATGTAATTGGTTAAAGAGTCATGTTGATGTTGGAAAAGAACATCTTTTTCAAGAACCGCCTATGGAAACCATTTTCAGGCTCGTTAAGGTTGAGGTTATAAAGGTGTCATCTGATTCAAATAAATAAATTCCTCTAAAAAATTTCAAGCTGTAACTTTGTTTTGGTTGTTATATAGCCTTTCCAGTTGCATTGTTACTATATCATCGTGTTTGTCTTAATGGTTTGGTTTTTTTTGTTGTATTCCAAATCACTTGTGTTTTTGGCTTATGCCCTTAAGTTCTTTTTCACCAAATTATTACTAGATCATGTGATTTTTTTATACTGATCCTCTCATTGTATCTATAATGTAAAAGGAAAGCGACCCTTCAAGTTCCCTTCGGTTATAAAAATCAACAAATCATTAATAAAGTTTTTGTTCTACTTTTCACTATATAATTTATTCAATTAACTGCTATGAAATTTGGTTTGTTTAAAGATGTCAATTCATTTCTATAAGTGTAAACTAACGGCCGCTAACATCAATATACTATACAATATCTTTTCTTCAATGTAAATTACAATCTGTACAAGTTTAGAATAGAGGAGATAATAGTGAATTGATGGCTATCTTCCCATCATTTAAATTTTTTTTGAGTTAGACTACATCATTTTTGGAAACCTAGAGGCTTCACTTTCGAAAGCTATGGTTTTTTTTAAGAAAGGACTAAATTTTATTTTCTTGCAATAATAATAGAAGACACTGTAAATGGCTCTATTTCTTTTAGAAAAACCTCTCCTACAACAATATATCTAGGGAAATTCATCTCATTAAATTTTTTTCATGTTTGCCTCCATACATTTGTAGATATAAACACAAATTTTCTCTACGTACCAATTTAGTTTTGTTTCTTACGGTTTTTTGATATAACCAATTAACTGATGCAAGAAATCATAGTTATCTTTCAAATAGCTCAGGTTCCAGATACATTCTTCTATTCTTATCAAAAATTTAGAAAACTAGGATATGTATGATGTTGTCTAACAAAATTGTGGTCCAATGCAATGAAAAACATCCATTTAAAAAACCAGTAATTATTTTCATCTATTAGGGTTTAGAATTACTATTTTGCATAGTTATAGCTTTGTACCCTTCAAATCATCCAAAGGTATTAACAAAAGGCTCTGCAAACAACATGTAACAAGGTGTTAAAACAAACATGGAAAGACATGATTTCATATTGTATATATTATTAGATGAAAAATCAGAAAGCAATATCATATTATAATTTCTTTATTGACACATCTTTTTGGTACATTTAAGCTCTCCAAGGTTGGTCATACTGCACATGAACATGGTTCTTTACATGTACAACGACATAATGAAAATCACAAAAAATCTTAAAGAGAAATATGTCTGTAATTGGATATGGTGCTACAAGCAATATTTATAAATGTGATCAAAAGAATTCTAAGCCAATTTCTATAAAGACAATTTACAATCGCTACCCACTAAGCTTTCTTGCATTTTAAACTGATGTGGAAACAGTTGGAAGCATCAAGCATCAGAGTCTTGAAAGTATACATGGATTTTTTCTTTCTCCACTTGGAAACCTGATGTTTTATGATTACATGGTAAACAAAATTTTGTAAGACATCCTACATGGTGATTAAAATGACTATGTTATGAAGAAAAATGAATTTGTACAATATAGAATCAATTTTTGAAATAGAAGTGTCCAATCAATATCTAACCTTCAAAGTAAAATGGATATTTGGAAAATATAACAAGTCTTTTATAAATTTTTATTTTCGTATAGAATCATCAAAGAAGTTTAAGCTATAATAGAATAGTTAGCTTAAGATTTCTCATGGTGCTGAAAAATGATAGTCATATCTTCATTATGATTGTAACACATTGTTTACATGGATGTCAAGACTTATAACATTATTTTGGATTATAATTTTGATGAAAATTTGTCAGAATTTAGCATTGCCAATTGTATTTCCTCATCCAAACACCACAACTCTTGCTATATTATGGGTCTCATTCGTTACATTGATCCAGAATATGCAAGAACATCAAGGTTGAATATGAAATCTTTAGTACACTCTTATGTTGATGCTTACTCATAAATACTAGTCTCTACTTTGATAACACCTGCACTGATAATTTACTCAAAACTACTTCTATGCAAACAGACAGTCATGTTCTAGAGGAAGAAAATGTATTCATGTTTTGTGTAAATTAAATTTTCAAAAAAAGGTGACAACTCATCATATAAGTTTTACCAATGTATATGTATGAATTTGTAGCAAATTTAAAATGTATAGATAGAACCTATCAATGTAAAGATGGTGACAGATCATTTTTTTTATTTCTTGACTCACAAAAAATACAATTGTGACACAATGAGTGTTCTAATTGATGTAAACTATAAAATAATGGTTTATTGTATCTTCGAGGGCATAAGACAACGTTTCTCACAAACATTTTACTTGCATTGCGTTAAGTATTATTTCATTTTCTTTCTTATGGAAGTGAATAATTGTTTATACGGAGAATTGAACAATATACAAGCATAAATTCTACTATCTTTCACAGTAGTAGAATTTATGATATACATAAACTCCTAAATTTTTTGTTTAAATTTAATGATTACTCGTAGATATAGTTTTACAATAATAAACACTAGTAAACTTGTACAATATTAAATAATAATAATTAATTTATTACAATGTATTATTTGGGGTGAAAACATAATTTTATTGCGAGTTCCACATGAAGTCGAAATAACACCACTAGCATTTAAGGCCAATGTTAAATTTAAGGATACGTGTATACTAAAAATTGAAAGTGCGTGCCTCGCACTCTCAAATTTTGAGATTCACACTTTGAAAGTGCAAGTGAGAGACATCAAACTTTTAAGGTGCAAATATTAAACATAGAAATTGCGGGGTTCATATTTTCAGAGGGCGAGACTCACACTTTTAGAGTGTGAGGCTTAGATTCTTTACAGTTTAAGGATATCACTTCGAAAGTGTGAGGCTCAGATTTTTCATAGTGCGGGGCTCACAATTACAAAGTTTCAGGGCTCTCGAGATTTCATGATCATAGGGATTACACTTTGAAACTGTGAGGCTCTTAGAATTTAAATGTGCGAGCCCCAATTTCAGAGTAGGAGATCCAAAATTTCAGAGTCTGAGGCTCACACTTTTAGAGTATGGGGATCATACTTAAATATAACTGGATCATGACTTATAATAGTTACTGGAAGCTAACCTTACATCGAGGATTTTTCACTTTCATTTAATGCAATGGACTCATGACTTATGAGAGTTAGCAACTGCTCACCTTAGATTGATGGTCATGAATTATAAGAGTTAACGACCACTCACCTTACTTCACGGTTGATTACTTATAAGAGTTAGCTACCGCTCATCTTGGATCGATGCTCATGACTTATAAGAGTTAACAACCACTCACCTTACATCGAGGCTCATGACTTATAAGTGTTAGTGACCACTAACCTTAGTACAATGGGCTCAAAAAATAATATTTAGTAGTTACTAGCCTTACATACTCTCAACAGTGAAAATCTAATAAAATGATGAAATTGGAATGCATTAATATCCAAATTAGAATCCAATAATAGTGATATTGAAATCCAATAATAGCGAAATTGGAACTAGGATAATTACAATAATGAGAATATTGGACTCCAATATTGTTACTAATGGATTCCGATAATAGTATTAATGGAATCCTCTATATACAAAAATGGAATCCAATATACACAAAAATGATGATGGATTTCTTCCATTACATAAAATACTGGAGTCTCAATTACCTAGAATATGTCCCAATTTAATGAAATAAATGTTTCATACATTATTTGCACAATGGTACTAATTGAAGAAGAAACCAAACGAGGTTGTGAGGTATTTCCATGCCAAATTTAATAGGATTCTTTATAAAATTTCTGAAGCTTCAGGATATACTAATTGAATAAACTAATTGATATTTTCACAAAAACTCAATTACCATAAGTTGGATTCCTTCTGAGGATATCTCAACCAAAGACCTTAGACAAGGGATAAGAACTTGTAGTGGATGTAGAAGATGACATCATAATTTTAGGAAAAATCAAGAACATGACAAAAATTGATAATGCTCAGAGTTCTATTTCTTGAACTATGGATCCTTTTGTGTAAAAACTTACCAATTATAGAAAATAAATCATGCACTTTGGGTATATTACTAGGTGCTAATCACATGCTACTATTCATATGCTTCTTATAAGAGGAAAATTACTAATTGATTATTATACTTACCCTCTTAGTTTCCTTTCTAGCCTCCCTCTTGGCTTAACAAACCTCACTGCCTAGTTTTAACCTTCATACTTCGCCTTCACCTTTTATGGCTCTAGACACTAGTTCCCAGCCAGGACACTACCGACCAGGAATCCTCATCACCATTGGGAACCATAGACCTATTTTAACTTTGATCACTCCTTTTTAGGTCTTTTCTATCCATTGGGAACCCCTATGTCTTAGGGATTGGCCTTTTAGTGCTCAATTATGAAAATTGAACAAGAGAAGCATATAAATATAAAATTATGTGCGCAAATTAAAGGACCAAGCTCTAAGCATCTATAATGTCAGCTAAGGTTACATATCATAAGCACTCAAGAACATAAATGTAGTCATATAACACCATTGCAAGGGACAAAGGTTGGTTTTGTGCATCACACACAAAGGAGGGAAGTTCATTTTCTTTCATACACACATCGATTACATATTTTTACATCTAGCTACTTTTCTCGCTATCAAGTGTGACATGCAAAAGATCCACCTAGGGCATGATTATGAAAACACACAAACATAGAAATAAATTTGGTATCAGATGTAGTGCAATGCTCAATCATAAGATCACTTGTTTAAGCGTGAAGATAGTCTAGACCCTCATTTTGCATCTTTATTTTTTATGTTTTGAGGTTATTTTTAGGGTTTTAGAGGGGATCTCTTTATTTTCAGGTTATCAATGACATCAATGATCATAGTACGACCTAGTGATAAATAATGATGGTTTTAGATCAACTAGCAACACTACAAAATTCATCTCTAGAGATTCTACACAGACTCTGACACCCAGGAAGGGATCCTAGTGCTTGAAAGATTTTTGTGAGAATTGTATAAAAAAACAATGCACCACAATGAAGTTTGCACTCTAAAGGAAACGTAATAGCTCCAGCGTAATCACAAGGAGGAATCGATCAATCAATGGAAGAACTTACATAATAGTACAAAGCTTACACCTATAGAGAAAGACAACAGAGTGTCTTAACATAATCATAAATTAGAAATGAAAGGGTACATATAGGGTGTTGAGTAACCCTAGTGCATGACACACAAGAAAACCCAAAACCTAACCCTAAACCTAACCCATGTGAGAAGATCATCCATATGTTAGTGGAGGAAACATAGGATCCCACACACCAACACCCCCCTTCCTCAAAGTTGGGGTAGCGGTTATGATGAGTCAGACAAAACAAGAAGACACTCCAAAACAACTAAGAAAGATGTGTCAATGGGGCCCGACAACTAAAGGCCTGATAAGGTGCCCATATACAAACAAAATCTTCCTATAAGAAGAAGAAGAAAAGAAATGGGTCTCGGCATAAATCCTGATGAGGTACCCATACACAAAAAGAAGTCCTAAGATGTGAAGAAAAACCAAGTGGGAAAAACATCCACCATAAGAGAAAAAAATAGTCTCTAATCTAAGAAAGATGCCAAAGATGGGTCCTGGCCATAGACTATCCTGTAAAGGTACCTATGTAAAAAAGTGCAATCCCTCAGAAAGATGAAAAAGAGAGAATAAGAGGTAGATGAGATGGATGCGGAAGATTCCATGGACGGATCTAAACTCTGGAACTCTAAGAATTCTCCCAAAAGAATGTTGATGATGAGATTCTCTACCTCTGGACTGAAGAATATCCATCCGAACTGAACTATGTGTATTCCCTTATGAAGGACAAAAATATGTGTTGTAAATCTTCCCACTCCATGAAAAAAACCAAAGGCAGTAGCACGAAGAACTTTGATTTTGGTCCATGAAATTGTGACATAGGTCTAGAAAGTGAGTGTAAAGGAGCCGAAAGTAATGTCATAAGTGTAGAACTGTTAGAGTATGAAGGGTGAACACCTATAAAAAGGATGTCCAACTGATGTGAAGGCAAAAAAACATTCCCCCATGATAGAAAAAGGATCCACAAATAAGGGTGGATTAATGAGAGTCTCTGGAAAAGTGGAATTGGTAAGAGTCCTAGAAGGGGGAAATCCCAAAAACGGAGATGATGAACTCCTCTGTAATACCTATAGATGGATGATAAACCTATAGTACATTATAAGCATACTCTTTGAAAAGATGACTGAGCTCAGGAAGATCCTTGTCCCAATGAGGGGACTCAAGAAACAGAAGAGTGATGTCAAATAGGTAAGAGTCATCCAATGAAGGTAGAGAAGTGAAATGGGGCCTCACACAGTGAAGGTGGAAAAGAGGTGGGTGTGATGACTGTTTATGACACTACTCAATATTTGATGAGATGTGGAATGCATCAATAGTCTCTATAATAGTGAGAGGAGGAGGAGAGTCCTTTGTAGTAATTTCGACATCAGAAACTGGGTGCAGAATCCTTGTAACTAGAAGTAGAACCAAGTGAGTCCATTTCATTGGAACTATCATCACATGAAGAAATAGAGGGTGACAACTAAATCAGAGGGGAGAGACGAAGAAAGAGTGGGGTCCAAAAAAATCTAAGTGAGTAATGTCTCATATCCAAAGGATTTTAAACTAAATCTCTAGCACTTTGCAAAGTTTTCCTAGCCCAAAGAGGACCAGGAGAATCAAGCTCAGAGTTAAAAGATTATTCACTCGAGTGAGAAGGGACATAGTCCTCATATTTTCTATTGTTAAGAATCGGAAGACTCAAAATTATGAGGGTCAAGAAGAGGGGCACGATCAACAACATCATAATCTGAGGAGTCAGAATTTGAATCAGAGAGTTGAAGAACCTCAGTAGGTAGAGAAGTAGAAGTCAAAAAGGCTTAAATCTTCTCTCAATATCAAGCAATGAAGTGGGCGTTGAATCATAAGTAAAGTGGAAAAATGTATACAACCATGATTGGTGATCTACCTTTCCCTTAGCCACTGTAGTATCATTGTTAAGCTCACAAATAATTTCCATGTTAGGACCAAATTCCACTCTCATTCCTTCACCAAGGTGAGTAATTTGGTAAACCGATAGGAGATTGGTAGAGAGATCAGGAACTCTCAACACTCAGTTAAATTTTTCCCCATCTATCTCTACTGATCCACTACCAGAAACTGATACTTTTGTTGTTATCACCCAACGTGATTTGGGACATATCACAAGGTTCAATGTTGGAGAACTTAACATGTTAAGAAGCTATGTGGGTGTGAGGCACCAGAATTTATAATCCACATTAATGAAGGAGAAACTCTAGCTACAAGATCCTTTTCTTTCTTCTTATTAGATTTAGACTCTCTTGTAGTAGAAGACTTGGCCTTTGGAGCATTTTGTTTGAGAGACTCAGAAACACCTATTTGATTTTTCTCAAGTAAATGAGTAAGGTGATCAATTTTTTTTTTCATACATATATGTTCTTTATGACTGTATTTCTTGCAATAGGAACACAAAAACTTGTCTTTCTTTGCTCTAGGCTCAGAAGTTGAAATGTTTGTGTAAAATTTAGTATTGGTCTTTGTTTCCTCATAGGTTTATCCTTTTTTTCTATCTCTTTATCAATCTTATTTTCCTTACTAGTACTTGGTAAAAGGGCATGTGACTTTGAATTGAGAGACCCCATTTGAATGAGTTTTTCCTATTCTCGAATGAGTTGGGACGAAAAATAGTCAAAGGAGGGCATATTCCAATCCTTGCCCAAGGTATCTTTTGTAGCGTAAAAATTTTACACGAAGATGGAGTATTCAGGACCTAACTTAGAAAGAATAGACAAGATCAATTGGGAATCTTTCTTCTCTACTTGACATTCCTTTAACAATAATCTAGTGTGGACAAAATTAGAGAAGAATGCTTGAAGGTTTTCAAAATCACTAGGATTTAACCCTAGTAGTTTGTTTTCCAACTCATGCATTCTCATATCATCTCGTTTTCCTAACATTTCATCTAATGTTTTCCATGCATAATTAGGTGTTTTGGACAACTCAATGTGGAAGAGAAAGTCAGGAGAAACAAACATGCAAAGAAAACCTAAAGCTTCATCACTATGATTTAACCAATTAGATTTTTTAGGGTCGTTGTTGTTTGGTTTAGTCCTCAGTTCCCATGGTGATGTGGAATAACCCTTTACCCCTTAGTTTAATAATTATTTTTGATTTCCATTTGAAAAAGTTGAATGGCGTAAGAAAAGGAATTGAAAGTGCATCCATAGTGAAGAGATAGAAAGAATGTAGAAAAGAAACACAAGAATCACAACCACCCAAGAAAATATAATAACCCCCCTACTTTCATAACTTTTATAGTTTAGTGCATTGAATACAATCTGGTCCGAGAATGCACCTTGAAACAGTTGGTAACTCACCTTGTAATCAGCGTAATAACACATAAGAGAGGAGACCACAATTGTGTTTCATGGAGCGCAACAAAGTGACACCGTATACAAGAAAAACTTGTAGGAAAGTAGGAAGGAGGTGAAATCAAATATTGGTTGTGAGAAAAAAGCCTCTCACATTGCAATGGATACCCCTTTGCTGCAAATTGCGTTGGATGCGCTCATTAGTCGCAAGCAATAACAAGGGTAAATACAAGGTTTTAAATGAAGGAAAGATGAGTTTTAATGATCTTAAGAATGCCGGAAAGGCACGTGGAAGACAAATAGGTGCTCAAATTTTCACTACACACTTTAGTGCATGATTAGTAAAAAAAATCGGCACTAACGCCTAAAAATTACCATTTTGAAACGTCCAATTTGGCTAATTTTAGAGCTATTAGAGTGTTTAAAAAATGATAAAAGGTGTTGAGAAGGATGATTGTTAAATGAAAAATCATAAAGGGATAATTAGATTTGAAATTAATAAAACTAGATTTAATATAAATAAATCTTATTAATTTCAAATAATAAAAAAAACTAATTAAGATCTAATTGAAAATTAAATCCTAATTAAATATTTTAAAATTGATGTCCCTTTTAAAAATTTCCACTTTTAAAAAAACACCTTGAAAAAATCTCCCACCAAAAAGGGGAGTGTTTAAAAAAAACCTACTAAGTTTACCAACTTACCAACTTACCAAAAAATGTGGCTTGGTGGAAGCCGTTGGAGGTGGAGACCGATCGGGCAGATCCCAAGTTGAGAGGAGGATCCCGTGTTAGGGGGGGTCAAAGGGACATTAGAGGTAGACTCAGTAGAAGGGGCTCAGGGCTCTGTGCACGTAAAGAGGATATGCTCAGAAGAGCCGTTGTTGGCAACAGGTTGGGAACGAGTAGGATGGGCTACAAAGGATTGAGCTAGGGCCAAGCAGAACAAAATGAGGGGTCTGCACAGAGGTGAGGGAAGACTTGGCTAGGAAACAAGGCCACCCATAGAGGATAGCATGCATAGGGGAGGAGTCCTGAGATCAGGGTAGGGTACAAGTCCATTGAAGAAGACCCCAATTCAACTAATAGGAGAAGGAATCACTAGAACAAGCACGTTGAGGGAACTCAGTTCAGGGAAGAATGAGCTGCTAGATAGGCTAAGCACGAGCTACGAGATAGGGAGTCATGGTGATTTGAGGAGCCTAGGGAAGAGAAGAGGAGCTCAGAGGTGAGTTGTAGAGCTCGGTGGAGAGTTTGGTTGGGAGCAGTGCACCAAAAACACCAAAACCAAACTTCAAACCTCTTATTTTAACTGATCTACCAGATTTAGCTGTAGTTAGCTAAATGTAGCTATAAACCCCTTAAAAACTCAAGCAGATCTGCACATGTATGAAGAACACAGCAAAATTGAAACTTTCCAAGAATAATTTGTTAAGAACGTTAGTAATAAAATTCCATAATATAATGATAAAAAAACTTGCATGGGGAGTAAAAAACTGAAACCAAGAGTAATCAAAAATCAAATAACGAATGCATGTTTACCTGATCTTAGCTCTGATACTATGAAATTAAGCACTCTAGCCCTAGAGCCAGGAAATTCATTTGGTATCAGAGCCAGAAAATTAAGCAATCTAGCCCAAAAGTAGTGTTGGGATGGGTGACCTCCCGTAAAATTCTTGGTGTCACTGCCTCTTAATGCTGTTGAACCTGATTGGGTGTATACCTGACTCCATCGTGTGAGAGGATGTTGGCATAGCAGCTATTTAACATGATGAGATCCCTCTCCACCATTAGTTTGAGCTTTTGGTGTGACGACAAGTCGTGCAGCTCTGATACTAGGAAGTTAAGTGTGCCAACCCCAGAGTAGTGCTAGGATGGGGCGACCTCCCAGGAAATTCATGGTGTCACTACCTTCGAATGCTGTTGGGCTTGATTGTGTGTATACTCGATGAAATCATACATGAGGGTGTTGGGGTTAGAAGCTATTTATCATGATGAGATCCCTTTCCACCACAAGTTCAAGCTTCTAGTGTGATGACAAGTCATGAAACTCTAATACCATGAAAGAGTTTGCGATAATCATATTGAAAACAGTGCACCATGATGAATTTGCACTTTGAAGGAAATGTAATTTCTCTTACGTAATCACAAGGAGGAATCAATCAATCAATGGAAGCACTTGCATAACAGAGCAAAGCTTGCACATATAGAGTAACCCTAGTGCTTGACACACAAGCAAACCCTAAACCTAACCTTAAACGCAACCCATGTGAGATGATCCTCCATATTTGAGTGGAGGACAGATAGGATCCCACACACCAACAACGCCTATTTGCACCTAGTACCAGTCTAGGCATTGTGGTCCCTACTCCTCCTACACTCTTGTACTATTCTTTGTTCAGTTTCAAGTTCCTAAACTCCCGTTCTACTAGTATTCCACCTTCTTACACTGCCAGGATTATTGCAAAATCAGCTAAGTCACCAAACCCTATATTGTACTTAGGGTTTTACTTCCTTTTACTTATTTGCTTGAGTAATTGTTGTAATTTACTGTCATATTTTTTTTCAGTAGCATTTATAAGAGTTTAACAAAGTAATCTACCCTTTAGTTTATTTTTTATTAAATCACCAATGACTTGCGTACTCTCATTAAAATATCACTCAGAGTACCCCATATAAATATATCCTAAGAAAAAAATTTCAAAATCAAAATCAGAATTAGAACTTAAATATGATTACTAGAGCAGAAATAAAGATTACAGTTGAACCTTTTCCTATGAATGTTTCTTGTGAAACACATTCAAATGAGGAAAGTGAGGAAAATGTTATTTTAGAGGTAGAAAAGGAAGAAGGTGAACTACTCATTTAAGAGATAGGCTCCACAAAAGTTGGATTCTTTAAATTTTCATCTTTAACCTAAGATGATTACGAAGATACCATAGTTAACATGAATATCTACTCTTGTGTTATATTTGCACACTCTAAAAATCTTGAAAAATAGAAACCATATGGGCATGTAGAGAAAGAAAAGAGGACCTCCAAAAGATAACTCTACAGAGATGAAATAAAAATCAATAAAGGTTCTATGATCTTGGCATCCACGGTCTCATCTAAGAATAATCTCGAATCTGCATCCATTCTAAAAACATCTTCTATTATGAGAAAGTGAAGTAGTTCTACTGATTCTAACAATAATTCTTCTACTCCAACATCTCAAAAAGTATAACTTCTATTTTTCTTAATGTAAGTAAATATCATATTGATTCAATCTCTAGAAATAGACAACATATCATTATTGTCTCCAATTCTCCTAAAAGTTCATCTTCTACCTTTGATATCATCGATTATGTACAAAAATATAAGGTTTATATTTTTGAATCACAATATTTATAATCCCATCCTAAACAATTTAATAAGTTGGTAAAATTTATCATAGATCATAGCTCAAGATCAAAATTTTCACCTAATTTTAAAGGTTCATTTCCTACTCCTATGTATAAGTGAATTCCAAACCTCTTAGCTTCTTCCCCTTCATCCACTAAAAAGATTGAGCCTTTTAATATTTCCCTATTGATTAATGGATATCGATTGAATAATTTAATTATTGACTGTGGTGTATCCAACAATGTCATTCCCATGGAATTTTCTCAAGATCTTTGCTTGAGTTTTACCTGAGCATTGTTGGAAGCAAAATCACTTGGGGGCGAATAAGTGAGCAATAATAATTTCATTTGTTTTAGTATTTACATCCATTAACCATTTCATTAAATTAAAACATTAAGTATATGTTCAACAACATAACCAAACATAAGAAAAGTAGAACTCATCAGCACATGGACAAAATATGTATGTGTGAAACCGACAAGGGGAAGAAAACCCATTGAATAAAAAACTTTACTCTAGCCATGTTTCAAATTTAGTTGAGAACTAACTCAACAAGAAGCAAAAACCCCTAGGTTTAGTGAGGCATAAATTCCACAGGGAGTACCAACCTCTACATTTAGTAGAGCACCAACCCTACAAGGAATCAATAACCCTCTAGATGAATCAACAACAACCAAATCCACCTGATTTGTTTTTCATCTTTGAAATTTTTCTGCAACAACTAATGATGAGATCATGAACATGACCTTATCACCATCTTCCTCAAAACTTCCTTCTAGCTTCCATTCTTAAGAACTTCTTCCTTCAACATGATTTGATCATCTAACTTAGGCCACCGATAATTTCTCACACTCTATAAAATCATATCATCTTCTTTTTCCTCTCTTCATGGTCATAAAGACCTTTTATACCTTATTTATTCTTCCATGTAGCTCGAAATTTTCCTCACACTGAAAACTAGCTCAAATGAGCTTTCTAATTTTCTTTTATACATGACTTATGATCCTAATACATCTAGGTAGGAAATAATATGGAAACATAAATCATAACATCATAATAAAATTATAAAAACATCATGAGGATTAGTTAATTAAATTGGGACTTATTCCAGTCCCAATAGTTAAAAACTATATCTAATATTGGAATCTAATATTGCTATTTTTGGATTCCAAAATGTCAAATATTGGAATTATCAACACTCCAAATCACACATATTGGATTCCAATATCACATATATTTGAATCCAAAATCACATATCTTGGAATCCGAAATCACCTATATTGGAATATGTGTACTCCAAAAGTTCCATTTATTGGAATCCAAATAATCAAATATTGGAAACCATAAAATAAAATATTGGAATCCATTATACGGGCTAGTGTCCACTAGGCATTATTTATGATATGTATGTTAGGAATTATTTATATAATGAATAGCATCTACTAGCCATTATTTATGCTATGTTATAAGGGCTAGCAGTCACCAACCATTATTTATTCGATGTTATATAGTCTAGCTGATACTAGGAATTATTTATGATATTTTATGTATATAAAATGTTTACGATTTATACGGGATAACACACACATTCTCTTTTCATTCAATGGTTTACAGTGAAGGCCACAATGTAGTGTTAAATTTGAGACCCATTTAGACATCTTTTATCCTTTTTATATACGCTAACAACCACTATAATAATGAATTTCAATAGATGTGAGACATTTCCTGGTTAATTTACTATGTTGTGATTGAACCTCACTATAACTAGAGAATGATTGAATATATTCTGAAGAAACTAGCAGAGGGCGTCGACCTAGACTATAAGAATATAATTAAATTTATGTATCTACTGTATATTTTGGTATGTCTTAATTTTATAATGCATCTATGTATCTGTTGCATATTTCGGTATGACTCAGTTATATTTGTTACATATTTCAGTATGATTTAATGTTAAAATACATTTCTTTTATTATACAATCATTATTGTTGGGGGGAACCATAATATAACTCATAGAATTTGTAATTATTTTTTCACATCACAGTCCTTTAATAATCATATATCTAAAACCAACATTGCTCACCATAGAGATAAAATCAAATAATAATTGACTTTACAATACTTTCTGATTTCACATGATTTGATAAGAAGCATGTTAGAGACAAAGTGATTTTGGTATATATTGAAGCAATATTGAACTAAATGTGAGATAAAATCTTCATGTTAAGGATAAACAAGTAAAATATTCCGTAGAAAGAAGGAAAGATGTCTACTTTTAAGTCTTCTTTACTTCAATTTTTAAAAAAGATTTTTTTTCCTTAGAGTCGACCATTCCACTTAGAGAGTAAGATTTTTTTTTTGAAATTATGTAAATGAGGGTTGAGGGGACCCTACCCTGTATATAAAAGATCCCCCAAATAGAGAAGATATTCAATACAAAACCATACAAAAATATAGTCTGATCGAAAAAGAATCAAAACTAATAACTAGTAAAGTAAACTAATAGGAATAAAAAACACAGAAATAACAACACTAAACAACAACCTTACATCAACCACTAATTTTTCATTTTATCCAAGTTGGCCACCAGAGTGGCCTAGTTCTTATCCAGTGATTCAATGTTAGTGCCCAAAGTGGTTACATCAGCTTCAGATAGTTCCATTTTCCTCTTCTTCAATGTCCCCCTGCTCTTCTCATTTTCTATAGGAATTAACCAGCTATTTGAGAGTTTTAAGGTTCTATAAAGTACACTTGACACTGAGAATACTCCACTTAGGAAAGTGTTGAAGCATAGCCTTATGTTGATCCACATCACTATTTTAAATTCTTACACTTTTCTTGCAGAACCTCACTATTGCCACCCTTTATGACTTGAGCCACATCCTCAACTTTCATCTTCATTGCATGTCAGTCGTTGAGGATAAAATGGATAGTGATTTTAGTAATCCAAGTGTCAAATTTCACATTTTCAAGGTCTGCAACCAATTTGGCAAGATCAACTCCCTCTTCCACATGACCTTTTCCAAGCACTTCCATTTGGGTATTAAATGAAACTTACCTCCTCTATCGACTCGGTTCCCATTTTTCATCCTTCTTAACAACCACCACTTTCATGCAATATTATTTTACGTCTTGGATGCCTTGTAATGCTTCAAATTCAACCACATTTTTATCACCCACTTCACTCGAATCAGGGTATTTTCTAGACTCTTCATTATCAGAATTTCTTTTATCTTCTACAACATAATCTTCTAGGGATTTTTAAAGGACACTATCCCCACCATTTTATCAATATCAAGATTGATATTTTAACAATGGCCATAATAAAACCCTAATGCAGGGGAATACTGATTTTCATTTTTTGTAATGGTGCAAGGTAGCACATAGAGAACAAACTATATAGTAAAGAAAACTACACCTATGCCCATTTCCGAGTAAATTGTGCATGGGAAGATGGTAAGAATAGATAAATTTTTTGTATCCCTCAAGAGTGAAAAAATATATCATGTTAAGGTCTACTTCATTGAATGGGTCGGGTAATAAATTCCTAAGAAAGCACACAAAATGATGGGGTGAGTTTTTCCTTACCTCTCTCAAATAACTTCATTTCATTTGTTGGATCCTTTTTGGGTTTTTGAACATCGCGTCCTTCCATGGCATTCCCATAACATAAGCCACCATGTTGATTTATAATTTAATATTTACTCCCCTCAGCACCACACTGCCCCCCGTCCATTTCTTAGCCAACTGCCATACCGATCCAAAATCCTTACTGAGCTTCTCATTGTACCCCTCAAAATCATTTAAGAAAGGGGAAAAATCCCATTCCGTCAAACACCTTCATAGCCTTGTATTTAACATCATTGAGATCCAAAGGATCAGTGTGAACCAAATCTTCCCCCATGTTCCTATTAAAAGCCAAACTATTATGAAGAAAAACTCATTGTTCAATGCTACACAGACCCGACAACACAATTGTAATACCAATACACCAAGTATCAACATAAATCCTAGATTCCTAGAGAGGAGTAAATGCACATTAACATATCCTTAGCCTTAATAAAGTAATAAACCTTAATTCCAATAGAGGAATAAAACCAAATTATAAGAATATTAACATCCTCTTAATAAACTATGCATACAACAATGCACTTGTAAGGAATTTCAAGAGAAGAATAAACCCTAGTAGTGCTCACATTACAAGAACAGTAACCTCCACTAAATAAATATAAACACCATTGACACTTGCATTGAACGAAAATTAACATTACCTTAATAGTTATAAAATCAGATTCCAATAGAGGAATAAACCCAAATCACAAGAATATTAACATCCCCTTAATAGTTATAAATGTGTGACGTCATTCATCACTAACCCCCCACATCTGTTTCTACCATCCTTGCATACCTCAAAAGAAGAGACATGAAATCAATGTGGACATTTTCCTTCCACACTTACACTTTAAATGACAATAAAAATTCTCCTACTCCCCATATGAGGAGGATATATTTTCGTATTTAAATATAGATATGAAATAAATTAAAACTCCTTTTCTAAAGGTAGAATTATAGTATATCATTTTAAGAAGAATTTAAATTTTGTTGTAATACTATTCGTCACGTTGGAATACCAAATTCATAGAATAATTCATTATAAATTAAAATTGTTTTCACAATATCTATGAAGACACTGATTGTTGAAGTGCCTGACCCTTTTTCAATTCTATATATACCTTAAACTGACGTGAACAATTTTTTCAGTAGATAGTTTGAAGTTAAGAGGATAATATGACCTTAAAAAATCAAAGTAAGAGATTTTATACTTAATGCTCACTAGGTAATGCCAATGTAGGTTATTGAGGTAAATTAACATTAATCAAATAGGAATTCACGAGAAATAAACATGTTATGTACACTTTTTATAGATATTAAGATATCTATTACCGTTTAAATCTTTTTTTTTTATTGTAAGTTTCCTAAAGATAATCACACATATTATACATATAGACATTATTAAGATAGTTAGACACATTATAAAGAAAACTTGTTGTCAAATAAATTTAGGCAAAAATTACATACAAGTATCCCACATTTCGATCGATGAAAGGATACATACAAAAACTAAAAATGAGTACCAAAGATAACAAGGCCAACATGTAACATGAATAATCAGGCATGTAAAAAACATAGAGTTGTGAATACAAAAAAAGAGTGGGAATTGCACCATGTAATATTAAGATGAAACGTGATGGAGATAAGTTAATTTTTATAAATGGAATACTTGAAGGTTGAGGATTTGTAGAATTTGTATAGGAAGGTAAATATTTCAAACATATTATGTTTGTAAGATAATATTTTAATCAATATATCAATAGAAAAACCATCTCATCTGATTTGGGAGAATTTGGGGACTTTGTATCAAAAAATTATCATATGAACAAAAATGTTTTCTCTACAATTATATAAATTCCTTGTTTTGTAATTTAGCTACATTATGTTGTTATTAAAATATACTAAGAGGATACAAATATGAGAATGATTCATTGTTTACCTAAATATTGGGAAAATCTAGTAATGTTTTTTACTAGTGATATAAAAAAATAGTGGGAGATGTAGATGATGTTTTATTATAGAAATAAATGAGGTTGGAATCGATTAAGGATCATTAAATAAATGATTCCTTGTTTGTGATAGGTTGTACAAAATAAATTAATAATAAATTTCCAAGATAGTTAGAGTCTAAAAAAATAGAATATTAAAAAATAATTTAGGAGGACAATTTTAACTTTTAACATAACATGACATATTTAGAAATACTATAGATATGAAAAGGTTTAAATGTCTAAGTCATTTGATAATGGTATGTCTTAATATAAGAAAACCTTTAGTGAAGACTAAAGATATTTTTTGCTAGTGGTTTCAATTTTACATGCATGTAAATGTAGTTCTAACTTCCCTTCGACATTTTTTACTTTTTGATTTTGTTTACTATTGGTTATACATGGATATTATTGTATCATTTTAACGTAGCATGATGATTAGACGATAGAGATACTTGGAATATTGATGGATTTTGATTCATATTTTGATATGTGTGTGGATTCTTAGAGACATTTTATATTGATGATGATGTCTTGTTGACATTCGATATTTTTGTCATATTGAGTAGGCTTTAGAAGTTGAACTAACCTTGTGATCTTACTGGTATTTATGAAATGAAGAATTGAGATGTTGTTCAAAAATCAAAATAATAACATTAGTTGTCTAGATGATGATTTAATCTATATGTAGATGATTGTACATTTATCTAGGATATTTTGATGAGGCCAAGAGGACGAAGGAGGTATTGTGTGTCTGGAAAGTAAACATATCACAAAAATCAACATGGGATTGGAGACCAACCACATCGGAATAACAGATGGATTCAAAAATGGTCACCATGACAACTTTTGTTATGTTGTGTGTGTATTTTTTATTGTTAGGGGGTCCCCATGGGGGGATTACCTCCAAGTGTGACCAAGGGGTTTGTGTATTGTTCTTTTATTTTATTTTCTAGTATTTAATTTTAGAGTACGTGATTTTATGGCGATGTATTTCCCTTTTATTATTAATTAAGTTATGTGTATAGATAAGTAAACTAATTATGGATGGGACTAAAATAATTCATTTATTATATTCGATGGTTCTTTGGTTTATGTGTTGTAAGTGAAGTGTATGTGATCATGAGTGTTGTACACTCTACCTCTCCTTCGAAATTCGGATTTGGCCTTAAGGGCCAATTTTGGAGGCTTGTGGGACAAGTTAAACTTGTCCCACACCTTTGAATTTATTATACCAACAATACCTATGGGTTGGGGGGTAAAAAATAGACCCCATTATGTGTTTTAGGAAGGAAAAAAGGTGAGTTTTTATTGCACTTTCTTACTTATATTTATTTCTTTGTCCTAAAGGGTATGGGTTGGAGTTGTGTGTGTAAGAGGTTTCTCATAGCTCTTAACCACCCATTTATTTTTCCTTGGAGTATGGGTTTGACATATATTATGTGGAGTGGAGAAGAAATGATGTGGCATCCTATATAGAGCCACATAATATTCCTCCTCCTCTTTTCTTTATATTGAAAATTTTTGGAAGTAAATGGGGTTAATTGCTTTGTTTTGGTTTTTGGATTTTTAAAGTGCTTGCTTGTTGGAGTAGAAGGGATCTTGGAATGGCTTGAGTTTTGAAGGATCTTGGTCTTTGTTTAAAGGTTGAGCTCTACCATGGTAAGGTACGATTTTACACTCTTAACCGCTTCTTTCTTTGTTGTATGTTATGTGTTGTATGGAATCATGTTCTTGTTTTAAGTGTTGGGTACTAAATTTACCTTTGGTTGTGGTGATATTTGCAAATGGGAATGAAAATATGTTGGGAGGCATAAGAGCTTATTGGTGTGTGTAGGACGGAGTGGGTTTTAGATACCCCACCTTTTTCTATTTGTCATTTTGTATTTTGTGGGAGCCATAAGAGAGAGGGAGGGATAAGAGAGAGGGAGGCATAAGAGACATAGATATGTTGTTGCGGGGAGGCATATGATATTTTGGGATTTATTGTGTTGTGGAGGATTTTAGAGGTTGGCATCCAAACCCTTGGGAGGCAAAAAGGCACCCCCATTATTCCTATCTCTACTTGGAAATTTTAGAGCCATGGTTTGGGAAGTTGTTGTGTTTGAAAATAAGTGTTTTTTGTGGTTATATTTCTTATGTTTTTATTGCTTGAAAGTGAATGTAGAAGCTTTTTTTAGTTTCCATGTTTTGTTATATCCCTTATTGCCTTGTGGTGGATAGTGTTTCCTCTCCCCCATTTTTGGCTGTGTGATCAAGTGAAGAGAAGATGGAGCTTAGTTGGAGAATTTATTTTTGAAACAATAATAGAAGAAAAAATACATTTTATTATAACGAATTCCTTGTAAAATATCCACTTCAAGTGGAAGACCATTGCATTGTCTATTTGAAATAAAAGATTTATTATATTTTATTTTGGAAGAAAAGTTCTATTGATTATTAGTGATCAATATTGTATTGTATGTTGTAAAGGAAAGAAAAACATTTTAGTAAAGATAGTTTTGTTATAGTGGAAATATGGATGAAAGGAAGACAACTTGTCCACATTGAATTGTTTTATTACCTCCCATGGGTGTGTCAATCATGCTGTAAAATTATTGGAAATATTGTTGAAAGCCTTTTGAGGGAATGTGGGAAATTTGAATGAAGAATATATTAAATGGTATGGTTTTACTTGAAAGGCATTCAATGGAAAACTTAGATTATTTTTTATATTTTCTTCGATTGTTTGATAGAAATGCAAACTTCTTATGAGTAGATAGAAAGACCTTAGATTTTTTTGTCTTTTCTTAGTTAATACAAAAAAATGATTAATTCTTAATACTAGTAGAGAAAGGAAATTTCTTCATTGCAACTTAGGATTTAGCCTCATTGGAACGTGTAAAATTATTATTAAGTTATTTTAGAATTACTTATAAACCCATTTTAACTTGATAGAAAATAAGTGAAATTTGACTTGATTTTTAAACCTCTTACCTAAATACTATCAAATATTTACAAAGAAATTTTAAGTATGAAATTAAAATTAGTTAACCCTAATAACAAGGTAAACATTACTACTTTGATAGTAGTATTAAAATTAAAGTCTTATTCATATTAAAATATTAAAATTTTTAAATTAACATTAAACTCAATGTAGTATTAATATTACTATTATATCCAAAAAGAAACAAGATGGTTTTATTATATGTATGTATATATATACATATGTATGTATATATATGTATATATATACATATACATATATCTATATATATATATATATATATATATATATATATATATATATATATATATATATATATATATATATATATATATGTATACACACACACACACACACACACACACACACACAAAAGAAACATGTGGTAAATCAAGGAATATTGCTACCACTGTTTTAAGAGGGTAGCAACATGTATTAAATTTAGTGTAGGGAATAGGGTTTGGGTGATGGTCTCTGACACCGCCCCACACCCAATTATCAAATGGGATAGGGGTTTGGGTCAATGATCCTCCCCCAAACCCGCAAACATTGCCACATATTCAATGAAACCCCCGCGTGGGTAATTAAACTCTGTGACTTTGTTTATTATAGCCTGTACAAATTACGACCCTCAGACGAGCATATCAAAAGAATATATATATATATAATACCATTGTATTTTATTTGTATTTTTGGGTTTAGTTAAATATAGAAATTTTTCAAAATAGATACATATATATGTGTATATATTCTCTTACACATATAAGGACACATACCATTTAACTATTTAAACAAAATGGGGAAAACCCCATTAGACCTTTTAGGAAAATCAAAGAAATATGAGCTAAATAAAATATATAAATACATTTAAAACCCTAGGAGAGGGTGTGGATAAAAAAAGAAAGGAAGTGTGGAAGTGATTCTTCCCAAAATCTTGAGATGGCCTCTAATGGCCTCATCCTTCTCTCATACCAATCTGTAAGACAACAACGAGAAAATAGGTCAAACAATGAGAAAGAATCCCTTCAAAAGAAAACTTAGGGATTAAATGGTTTTCCTGATCCTAGGGCCCTAAATGAATCTATCCAAGGGATGAGATTCATACCTACAAAAAGTAGGTGGGAAGTGGTTGATTAAAATTCAATTTCTAAATTTTAAATGCATGGGTTGACCTTTAAAGGGGCCACTTTATTTGTGTAAGGGGTGTGTTTATTCTTCTAACGCTTGTGCTAAATTTTAGGGACCTTGTGTTTTTTTAAAAACCTAGACACCTTGTGGGATTAATATAACTCTAGTATTTAATTTAATACACCCCTTTATCTATAGGATTAAAATGTGTAACTTTCAACTATAGTGAAATTTACGTGTTTATCAAAAATAACTTTTAGGGGGAACCTAAAACATACCTTAGGATAATTTAGATTATTAACAAGCGATGAGAGTTTTAAATTATTTTATTATAATGGGGATAAAAGAAATCTATTTTATAATTTTGATTTAATGCAACTTAGAAAACAATAATGTGAGAACCATTATTTTTGAACCCTTATGCGGGAACGTCTTTAAAAAAACATTTATTCCATAATTTTTCTAGCTTTCCCTAGGTTATTCTTGGGTTTCGTGTGGGAAATTTTAGCAGGTGTTACACTTGGTATTAGAGTTGTGCATTCAAATCTTGGACCCGTGGGCACACTGTAAAACACAGGACATGAACACTTAACCTAGTGTAATTATTTTTTTAAAACAACCTAAAAAACAACATTGATAATTGCATAATATAGTAAACCTCAAAAAATGAAACAAAACATAGATTGATGAACTAATTATCACCTCGGTCTATGCAGAGGAGGCACGAATAGAATGAGGGTTTCTCACATGTAGATTTAGACTTGCCACCTCCAGATCATGTTGTAGCGGCCATTCTAACATATATTTTACAGACACTTCAGGGCATCAATGATGCTATATGCGGAGGGTCCTTAGGAGGATGATCTACCAGACATGATACAGAGCCATAACTTGAGGATCGCACATCTCCTCAAAACAATAAGGAACATAGTGCAGAGAACTCCCACATGGAGTTAGCCAGACTAGAGTCACCATAGAAGGGACAGGGAGACTTGATTTCAAGACACAAGGAAAGGTATTGGAGCCCGAGAGGAGCATCTAGAGAGACGTAAGGGTCATTAGTCATCAATTACAAACCATATTAGGGAGATCCTGAAGATATGAACATATCACTATTCTTGAGATACAGGTGGTTTTCAGGAAGAGGCCTGGTTAGTGAGATTGAGTGGTTGCTTCAAGTTCTAACCTTGTACTAGCAACACAAAAGCTGATATTGTGATCCATCTTCTGAGGGATGGAGTATGTGTATAGTGGAGGACCAAGAAGAAGCTCCATGTTGACTCAAAGATAGTTACCTAGGATCTCTTTGAGGAGCAGTTCAAGAGAAGGTATTGATCCAGAAGGTTTATTTAGTAGAGTATAAATGATTTCCATGACCTTCATCAGGAATCTATGACTATAGCTGAGTATGAGAGTCAATTTCAAGACCTACTCTAGTATATAGACTATATGACAAATGAGAAGGTCCAGATTCACATGTTCATCAGGGAACTTAATTTGGATTTGGGAGGTTTGGTGCACATTCAGTGCCCACAGACCTTAGTAGAGGCTGTGGAGAAGGCCTATATTATAGAGGAGAGATGGGGGAAGATGTAGCAGGAAAAGGATAGAGTGCAGATCCACATCTAACAGATGTAGGATAGTAGATCAAGGGGGTCAGCTCCCTCCTCATGGCAGACATGGTTCTACATATTCATCATTTAGACCACCACAATAGCCACCTCAGTAGCAGCAGCAGTAGTAGACTCGTCCACCATTCAAAGCTACTCAAAGATTTGATGCTCAGAGGGGACATAGTATGGGGCCTCCTCCTAGGGGTCCTATTAGGAAACAAGGTGCATGAAGAGCTTAGTTAGTAAGAGTGCATCAACAGAAACCACAACAGTCCATAGCCAGATCATCAGGATCCACAACACAAACCTATTGAGTACCAACTAGAGTTACATCTCACTGGAGAGGACTAGGTAGTTGTTATGGTTGTGGTGTTGTTGGAAATCATTGGAGAGAGTGCCCATAGATCCCTAGTAATAAGGGTAAGGTACAGATTTTAGAGCCCATGGTTGGCGACATGGGATGTAGCCATTGGATCTACGTAGTGGTCGAGAACCACCAGACTGAGCACCAGAGTACCATGATAGAGACTGTAGGTAGCATTAGTGGTATTCAAGCCTCTATATTGTTTGATTTTGGTTTTTCTGTTTCATTTATTGCACCATATTTAGTATAGCATTGTAGGCTAGTGGTAGTTACGCAGGGTCTTAGTTGGGATGTTTAGATGGCTTCTAGAGCCAAAATCTCTGTAGACTCCTTATTTAAGAAGTGTATAGTGGATTTGGGACCCTTTAGCACTACCTTAGATCTTTGTATCATTCTTTTGGGTTCATATAGAGTCATCTTGGGTATGGACTGGTTGTCTACACAAAGAGCTAGAGTGGATTGTTATCATAATACTATTTCATTTACAGATGATCTAGGAGTTGAGTCAGTTATAGTAGGAGTTAGGAGGCCCATTTCCATCTACATTATTTCCACTATGTAGCTTAAGCGGTGTGTGCGATGAGGTTGCTAGATGTATGTTGTTACGGTTAGTGAAACATTTGAGGATGAGTCTAGTGGGACATCTCTTGATGCAAATTATATCTTGAGAGAGTTTTTTGATGTCTTTCAAAGGGAGCTACCGGGGTTACTTCCCCCATGTGAGATATATTTTCACATAGATTTGGTTTTGGGAGCAGAGCCTATCTCACAAGCACCAAATCAGATCACTACCCCAGAGATCTGTGAGCTCAAGTTACACCTTGAGGGCATTTTGGAGAAATTCCTAATTCATCCTAGTGTATCCCCTTGGGGTGCACCGATGATTTTTCTAAAGAACAAGGATAAATCTCTTCATTTTTTATTGATTACTACCAGCTGAACAAAGTAATGATCAAGAATTGTTATCCCCTTCCACACATTGATGATTTAGTTTATCAGATGAAGGGGGCCACCATTTTCTCTAGATAGATCTTAAGTCAAGATATCATCAGCTGAGGATCACATAGGTATATATTCATAAGACTGCCTTCCATACAAGATATATCCTCTACAAGTTCACAGTAGTGTCTATTGGTCTGATGAATGGCCCCAATATTCATGAGCTTGATGAATGGAGTATTCCAAGAATTTTTGAATTGCTTCATGCTCATTTTTCTTTACCACATTATGATATACTCACTGACGTATTTGGAGCACAAGGGGAACCTTAGCCAAGTTCTTCAGTGTCTTCGTGAGGAGTAGATTTATGGGAACATGGAGAAGTGTGTGTTCTTTCAGACAAAGGTGCAGTATTTGGGTGACATCAATTGATCCTTTCAAGATTGGAGCTATTATGAATTGGTCAGCACCCTCTAGTGTGACTGAGGTGCGTAGCTTCATGGGTTTAGCATGATATTACAGGAGATTTTTACAGGATGTTTCTCAGGTTGCACACCCCATCACTTCCCTTCAGCGGAAAGGGAATAATTTTTTATGATCAGATAGATGTGATCATGGATTTAAGAGACTGAATGAATGCCTGATGGAATTTCATATTCTTGCAGTACCAGACCCTCATGGTGAGTTCTTCATTTGTACAAATGCTTCTTTGGTAGGACTTGGAGGTGTGTTGATGCAGGAGGGAAAAGAAGTTGCTTTTGAGTCTCGCAAACTCAAGGATTATGAGATCAATTATTCGAATCATAAAATTGTGGAGACACTTCCTTCTTGGCCAGAGATTCACACTTATGACTGATCACTTGAGTCTTCTCCACCTCTTCACGTAACCCAATATCAATGCTCGTCAGTGGTGTTGGATGGATTTTCTTTGTGAGTACTACATGGAGATAGATAATGTAAAGGGGAAGGAGAACATGGTTGCAGATGCCATGAGTAGATGGAGATATGTGGTTATGGCTAGTTCAATGGGTACATGTTTGCAGAGTAGGATTTTACAACAACTTCCTCATGACAACTTCTACCTTATAGCTAGAGAAGGGATTGAGTCTAAGAGACCCCTTGAGAGGAGATTTGATGGATTGTCACTAGAGATAGATAGCCTTCTCAGACACTGAGGTCGGATATATGTTCCTATAGATAGAGGTTTGAGGTAGGACATTTTGATAGAGGATCATCGTGCACCTTATTCAGCCCATCCTAAGGTGAAGAAGATGCACACCACCTTGAGACAATTACACAATTGGAGGAGACTATAGAGAGATTTGGCTTAGTTCGTGTCATGCTGTTTATAGTTTTAGAAGGTGAAGTCCGAGCATCAGCATCGAGTTATCCTTCTCTTCCCTCATACTATACCAGAGTGGAAGTGGGACACCATTTCTATGGACTTCATAGTTGGGTTACTAATGTCAAGATACGACCGTGATTTCATCACGGTCATGATGGATAAATTGACGAAAGTGGCTCATTTTTTCTCTGGTGAAGATAACCTACACAGCTAGTGTAGTGGCATAGGTATATTTTGATGAGACTGTTAGATTTCATGGGATTATGTGGAATATTATTTACGACTATGATGCTTTGTACACTTCCCACTTCTGGAATACTATTCAATATGCTCTCAGGATGAAGATCAATTTCAGCGCATCTTATCACCCTAAGATAGATGGAAAGACTGAGTGGGTGAATCAAATCTTGGAGAACATGTTTAGGATGTACATCATGGATCATCAGTCAAGGTGGGAGGAGAATTTGTAGTTGGTGGAGTTTGGCTACAATAATATTTTTTAGAGTTTGATACGTATGGATCATTTCTAGGAACTATATGGTAGAGAGTGTAGGACACGTCTGAGTTGGGATAGGTTGGAGGATAGGGTTTCTCTTAGACAAGTCTTACTATAGGATACAAAGCAGCAAGTTATTATGATCAAATAGAGATTACAGGAGGCTCGAGATAGGTAGAAGAAGTATGCAGATCAGCATTGGAAAGATCATAGTTTTGAGGTGGGTACAAAGATGTTTCTTTATGACAGGCCACATAAGAGACCTATCTGTTATGGAAAAGGCTCTAATCTTGTTGCTAGGTTTGTGGGTCCCTTTGAGATCCTGGAGTGTATCGGTGCTTTCACCTATCTTTTATCATTGGCACCTAGCTTGTCTCACATCCACAATGTATTTTATGTTTTTGTCCTTAGGAGGTATATTGCAGATCCTTTTCATGTGTTAGATATGACCTCATTTGCAAGAGGTATATTGCAGATCCTTTTCATGTGTTAGATTGGACCTCATTGTAAATGAAGGATCAGGAGCAAGTTATGGTAGAGGTCACCTATATTTTAGAGCACAACACCCTGGGCCTTTGAGGTAAAGAGATTGACTAGGTTTGGGTCTAGTGGGATAGGTATGATGAGACTGCTGCTACATGGGAGAATGCTACATTGCTACGAGTCCAGTTTCCACACCTATTCTAGTGACTTCCAAGAGGAAGTCAATTCTAAGGGGAGGGGGATGTAGGGCCCACTTACCTTTAACACTTATTACTTTTTTATTTCATTTACTGTTGGCTATGCATGGATATTATTGTATCGTTTTAACTTATCATGATGATTAGATGAAAGAGATAATTGGACTATTAATGGATTTCTATTTATAGTATGATGTGTGTGTGGATTCTTAGAGACCATTTATATTAAATATGATGTGTTGTTGACATGGTTATATATTCTAAAATTTGATATTTTCATCATATTGAGTAGGATTTAGACGTTTAACTAACCTTGTGATCTTCCTGGTATTGATGAAATGAAGAATTGAGATGTTGTTGGAAATTAAAAATAATAACATTACTTGTCTAGATGATGATTTAATCTATATGTAGATGATTGTGGATTTATATTTGTATATTTTATCTTGGATGTTTCGATGCAGCCACGAGGCCGAAGGAGGTATTGTGTGTCTTGCAGGTAGAAATATCACAACAATCAATGGGGGATTGGAGACCAACCACATAGGAATACCAGATTGATTCAAAAATGGTCACAATGGCAACTTGTTTTATGTTGTGTGTGTCTTGTTTGTTATTAGGGGGTCCCCATGGAGGGCATTACCTCCAAGTGTGACCAATGGGTTTGTGTGTTGTTCATTTATTTTATTTTCTTGTATTTATTTTAAGAGTATGTGATTTTATGGTGATGTATTTCCCTTTTATTATTAATTAAGTTATGTGTCTAGATTAGCAAATTAATCATGTTACTAAACTAATTATGGATGGGACAAAGATAATTCATTTCTTAGATTAGATGGTTCTTTGGTTTATGTGTTTTAGGTGAAGTTTATGTGATCTTGAGTGTTGTGCACTCTACCTCACCATAGAAATTTGGATTTGGCCTTAAGGGCCAATTTTGGAGGCTTTTGGGATAAGTTAAAGTTGTCCCATACCTCCTAATTTATTATACCAACCCTTCCTATGGGTTGGGGGCCAAAAATAGACCCCATTATGTGTTTTAGGAAGGTAAAAAGGTGAGTTTTTATTGCACTTTCTCACTTATATTTATTTCTTTGTCCTAAAGCGTATGGGTTAGAGTGGTGTGTATAAGAGGTTTTTCAAAACTGTTAACCACCCATTTATTTTTCCTTTGAGTATGGGTTTGACTTGGGTGATGTGGAGTGGAGAATAAATGATGTGGCATCCTACATGGAGCCACATCATTTTCCTCCTCCTCTTTTCTTTATATTGAAATTTTTGGGAAGTAAATGGGGTTACTTGCTTGGTTTTGGTTTTTGGATTTTTGGAGAGCTTTCTTGTTGGACTAGAAAGGAGCTTGGAGTGGCTTGAGTTTTGAAGGATCTTATTCTTTCTTGAAAGGTTGAGCTATACAATGTAAAGGTGGGATTTTTCACTAATAACTGCTTCTTTCTTTCTTTAATGTTATGTGTTATATGGAATTGTGTTCTTGTTTGAAGTATTGGGTAGTAAATTGACCTTAGGTTTTGGTGAGATTTGGAAATGGGGATGAAAATATGTTGGGAGGCATAAGATCTTCTTGGTGTTTTTAGGATGGAGTGGGTATTAGATGCCCCACCTTTTTCTATTTTTCATTTTTTATTTTGTGGGAGCCATAAGAGAGATGGAGGCATAAGAGAGAGGGACCTATAAGAGACATAGATATGTTGTTGTGGTGAGTCATAAAATATTTTGGGATTTATTGTGTTGTGGAGGATTTTATAGGTGGGCATCCAAAACCTTGGGAGGCACAAGGACACCCCCATTATTCCTATCTCTACTTGACTATTTAAGAGCCATTATTTAGGAAGTTGTATTGTTTAAAAGTATGTGTTTTTTGTGGTTATATTTCTTGTGTTTGTTTCTTAAAAGTGGATGTAGAAGCATTGTTTAGTAGCCATGTGTTGGTCCATCCCTTATTGCCTTGTGGTTGGGGCTTGGAAGCCAATTCAAAGAATCGCTTCTTCATCTTATTGGATTTTTTGTTGGGTGGAGAGTGTTTCCTCTTTCCCATTTTTGGCTATGTGATCAAGTGGAGAGAAGATGGAGCTTGGCTGGAGACTTGATGTTTGGAAAAATAATAGAAGACAAAATTTATTTTATTATAATGAATTCCTTGTAAAATCTCCACTTTAAGTGGAATACCATTGCATTGTCTATTTGGAATAAAATAATTATTGTATTTTATTTTGGAACAAAAGTCGTATTGATTATTACTGATCAAGATTGTATTGTATGTTGTAAAGGAAAGAAAGACATTTTAGTAAAGCTATTTTTTTATAGTGGAAATGTGGATGAAAGGAATACAACCTGTCCATATTGAATTGTTTTATTACCTTCCATGGGTGTCTCAATCTTGCTTTAAATTTATTGGAAATATTGTTGAAAGCCTCTTATGGGAATGTGGGAAATTTGAATGAAGAAAATATTAAATGGTATGGTTTTACTTGAAAGGCATTCAATGGAAAACTTAGACTATTTTGTATATTTTCTTGCATTTTTTGATAGAAAGAAAAACTTGATATGAGTAGATAGAAAGAACTTAGATTTCCTTGTCTTTTCTTGGTTAATACAAAAAATTGATTAATTTCAAAAACTAGTAGAGTAAGGAAATTTCTGCAATGCAACTTAGGCTTTAGCCTCATTGGAATGTGTAAAATTATTATTAAGTGATTGTAGAATTACTTATAAACCCATTGTAACTTGATATAACAATAAGTGAAATTTGACTTGATTTTTAAACCTCTTACCTAAATAATATCAAACTTTTACAAAGAAATTATAGGTATAAAATTAAAATTAGTTAACCCTAATAACAAGGTAAACATTACCACTTTGATAGTGGTACTAAAATTAATGTATTATTCATATTAAAATATTAATAATATTAAATTAATAGCAAATTCAATGTAGTATTAATATTACTATTATATCCAAGAAGAAACAAGATGGTTTTATTTTGTATATATATATATACACGTATTTATCAATACAAAATAAACATGTGGTAAATCAAGGAATTTTGCTACTGCCATTTTAAGTGGGTTGCGGCCTGTATTAAACTTAGTGTAGGGAATCGGGTTGGGGGGGAGGGTAACTGACCCCACCCTCCACCCCATTTTTATATGGGATGGGGGGGGGGGGGGGGGGGGCGCAGTGTGGTCGGAAAACCTCCCCCAACCCCCAAACATTGCCACATATTCAATTAATCCCCCCCTCTCCCACGGTTAATGAAACTCTGTGACTTTGTTTATTATGGCCTATGCAAATCGCAACCCGCGGCTGAGCATATCAAAAACAAAAATCACATTTTACACACACACATGCACACAAAGATACACACACACACACACACACACACACACAGAGATGTGTGTGTGTGTGTGTGTGTGTGTGTGTGTGTGTGTGTGTGTGTGTGTGTATGTGTACAACAGTATATACATATATATGTGTATATATTCTCTTACACATGTAAATACACATACCATTTAATTATTTAGTCAAATGGGCCAAAGCCCATAGGCCCATTTGGGAAAATCAAATAAATATGAGATAAATAAAATATATAAATACATTTAAAATGCTAGGAGAGGGTGTGGATAAAACAAGAAAGGAAGAGTGGAAGTGCTTCCTCACAAAAGCTTCAGATGTCCTCTAATGGCATCCTCCTTCTCCTCTAATAATCTGCAAGACAACATTGAGAAAATAGATCAAATAATGAGAAAAAAGCTTGTCATAAGAAAACTTAGGGATTAGAGGATTTTCCTGATCCTAGGACCCTAAATGAATCTATCCAAGGGATGAGATTCATCCCTAAAAAATTTAGGTGGGAAGTGGTTGAGTAAAATTCAAATTTTAAATTTTAAATGCATGGGTTAACTTTTAAAGGGCCCACTTTATTTGTGTAAGAGGTATGTTTATTCTTCTTACCCTTGTGCTAAATTTTAGGGACCTTGTGATTTGTTTTAAACCTAGACACATTATGGGATTAATATAACTCTACTATTTAATTTAATAGACCCCTTTATCTTTGGATGAAAATGTGTAATTTAATTTAATGTGTATTTAAATTTCCACAACTTTCTGGATAATTGTTTAAGGATTAATCTAGTTTTAGAATGTCAATTATGTGGGTGTTACACTTGGTATTGGATCTTGGACCTTGGGCACACTTGGAAACATAAGAACTAATAATAAAACATAGTGAAACTCTAAACCTAGATCACACAACTTGCATGATATTTTAAATGAAAAAAACCTAGAAAAATAAAACAAAATCTAGATTAATAAACTAACTCTCACCTTGGTCTATTCATGAGGCGTCGACAAGATGAGGGGTTCTTGCATGTTTACCTAGAGTTAACACCTCCAGATCAGGCATTGGCAGCCATATTACCTCCGATACTCATGACGTTACAATATGCTAATTTTTTTATACACGAATGATCCTTGGGAGGGAGACACAACAGACAAGACAGAGAGCCATTAGTAGAGGCTTATGCACCTTACCAAAATAGTGATGATCATAGGGAAAAGAACTCCCATGTGGAGTCAATAAGATGACATTTACCATAGAGAAGTCATGGTGACAAAGCTACAGGACACAGGGACAAATCTAGGATCCCTAGACAGTGGGATGATCGTGTTGAGAGACCTAGAGGAAGACAGTCTACAGTAGAAAACCACATTAGGGAGATCCTGAAACTCCATCCATCTCATTTCACTTGGGACACTGGAGGATTTCAAGAAGAGGTGTGGTTAGTCAGCTTGAGTGAATAGTTCAAGCTATCTCCATGTACCAGTAACATGAAGCTTCCTTTTTCCATCCACCTTGTTAGAGACAGAACGAGGAATTGGTGGAATAATGAGGAGAATAATCTCCATGTGGATTCCAAGACAGTCACTTGGGACCTCTTTGAGGATCGATTCAGGAGTAGATACTTGTCAAATAGGTTCATTCAGTAGAGGATAGATGAGTTCCATAAACTACGTCAGGCATGTATGACAGTGGTGGAGTATGAGAGTGGCTTCCTAGACCTACTCTATTATGTAGACTACATACATGATGAGTAGGTGAGGATCTATAGGTTCATCAAAATCCTAAATATGGACATTGGAAGGGTAGGGTGCATTCATTTCTTGCAGACTCTTATAGAGGCCCTTGAGAAGGCCTATATTGTGGAGAAGACCAGGCAGAAGATGCATCATGCCAGAGATAGAGTGCGAAGTTGTATCCATCAGATGTAAGATAACATATCAAGGGGGTAAGCTCCCCCTCCTTGTGGTGGGCATGGTTCTACAAAATATTATTTCAGATAACCAAAAATTCCCCCTCAGTAGTAACAGCACTAGACTCAACCTCCGTTTAGGCCTCTGTAGAGATTTGATGCTTAGAGGGGATGTAGTATGGTTCCTCCTCCCAGGGGACTAATAAGGACTCAGGCACCACATAGAGCTAAGTCAGGAGTGTGTCAACAACAACCACATCAGTCCATAGAGAGATCTTCAGGATCCATGACACAGACCAATATAGTACCTGTAAAAGTTTCTTCTCATTGGAGGGGACCTGGTAGTTGCTATGGGTGTAGAGTATTTGAGCATCATTACATAGAGTGCGCTAAAAAACCTAGTAACAAGGGTAAGGCACCAGTTTCTGATCCTATTGTAGGTGACATGGATAGGAGCTACATGATATATGTAGTGGTCGAGAACCACCAAACAGAGCACCTGAGAATGGTGATTGAGACAATAGGTAACATTGATGGCATTTCTATTCCTTTTGTATTTGATACAGGTTCCTCAAAATATTTTATTTCCCCATTCATAGTAGAGTGATGTAGGTTGGTAGAAGTTAGGAAGATCCGTAGTTGGGATTTCTAGATGGCTTCTATAGCTAAGCTCATAGTCGATTCCTTAGTTAATGAATGCAGACTTGACCTATGACCCTTTTCCATGACCTTGGATCTTCATATCCGTATGTAGGGTTCCTATGGGATTATTCTAGGCATGGATTAGTTATCTACACATAGGGAAAGAGTGGATTGTTATATTAAAGTAATATCATGTATGGATGACTTGGGAAAGGAGTCAGTGATAGTTACAGTCGGGAGAACCACCTCTAATCGCACCATATCCACTATGTAGCTTAAGCGGTGTGTGAGATGAGGTTACAAGTTGTATGTTGTCACAGTTAGTGAAAGATTAGAGGATGATTCTAGTGGGCCATCGCTTTATGATCATCATATCTTGAGGGATTTTTCAGATGTCTTTCTATAGGATCTTCTGGTGTTACCTCTCCATGTGAGATATATTTTCACATTGATTTGGTTCTAGGAGTAGTGCATATCTCTTGAGCACCTTATATCATGACTACACCTTAGCTCTATGAGCTCATGTTGTAGTTAGAGGCAGTTCTAGAGAAAGGCCTAATCCATCATAGTATATCCCCTTGGGGTGCACTAGTGATTTTTGTAAAGAATAAGGACGTATCTCTACTATTGTGCATTGATTATCATTAGATGAACATGTTGGTATCCAAATTGATTCTCCCTCAAAGTATGAGTAGCATCACTAGTCTGACAGGAAGCTTAGGGATAGATTAGATCATGGTGAGTCATTTCATACCTGGGGATGAGATCTAACTGGTCCTTTGTCACTCAATTATGGAAAAATGGATAGCACCCTCAAAAAGGATTTGATTTATCCTCACTATTTTAGGTTGTGCCTTTCAACCAAGGTAAGAAAACCTATTTTTTTACTTTTGTTTATCGAAGAACAATGATAAATCCTTATTTTGCAAAATTTTTATGGAGGAGACCTTGCGAAAATATGATCAACACACCAGATATGAATCTCACCAGTTGTCACTACCAGATCATGGAGATATTTTCACAACAAGGCAAAAGTTACTAAAGAAATTTGAGACCCTGATAGCTTCTGCATGTTTTGGTAATAGAGATTATGCATTTTTGTTCACACAGGACAAACAAGGGTAGTACATGTAGGATTGGCTGTTTTTGAATGAATTTTTGGTGGGAGGTGGTGCAGGGTGAACGTCATTCACCAGACCCTTGAGGAACCTTAAAAAATCGAAGGTTAAACCAATAGATTGCCACAGAATAGAGAAAATATTTCTTTTACTAGAATATGTGCTTCAATGGAGGCCCAGATCAACAATTTTTCACACAATCTTTTCGATTCTATCATAAAGGCTCAAGTTAGAAAATCCAATAAATCATTAAGATCTAAGACAAATCATGGCTAAGCTACACCCAGAGGCTTATAGATAATCTTTTTCAATAGATGAAAGAAAATCTATTTTAAATCGTTTATTCCAATCCCAAATGAAATCTCTTTTGGGAAATGAAATTGCAAATGCCACTAGACTATCACAAGGATTGGGGCATGTGTGATTGGATCATATTTTAATGCAAGGTTGCAATAGAAACAAGAGAAACTACATTCATACATTTAGAAATAAAACAAACACATTTTTCTCAAGACAACACAGAAAAAACTGAATTTGATTAAGTCTATTAGCAAGGGAAAGTTTCTATAAAAAATCTCAGATCTTGTCAATGGTGGTACACTTGCAACCACCTTGACACAATAAAAATTAACACAAAAATAGATAACCTAGTTTCTCAAATGGCTTCTCAAAAATTATGATTTCCATCAAGCATTTGTCTATCACAAAAATCAATCCTGACCTCTAACACTCCAACCCTTTTGTATAAAAAATTTGTGCCATTTATAGCATTTGCAACAGAGCCCATTTTTCCTAAAAGACAAAAATGTTTAATGCAACAGCGCTCATCATGATTCTGATCGTGATTCTTAGAATCAAATCTGTAAACATTTTCTAGGTTCTCGAGGGGGAAGATCTCATCGAATATCTCCCGCATTCAACTCTTTCCTCTAGTAGATCACTCTTTCTTCAATTTTCCAACCACTTCCACCCCTAATCTGTCAAATCTAGCTCTTTACATACTTGGGAGAAGAAAAATAGAAAATATGATCAAAAAAGAAAGTCAAACCATTTTAATGGTGGAATATGTCTTAAAGATCTTCCCACCAAAATCAAATATCAACATTAACTCCTATATCTACTTGGCATGTAGGAAACACCAAGAAATCATGACAACTCACACTTCCAGGCATGTTTGAGTAAAATGGAGGGAAAAATCATATTCAGACTCTTAGTTTCTGTTGATCTTTATTTTGAATTTGGGCCGTGCACGTGGAAGATTCAAACTTTAAAATAGGACCCAGGGGTTTCCTTTGAATTTTTACAAATTTTTGGAAAAATGGAAAAAAATTCCATTTTTCTCCATACCTCCGCCGTCAGGAAATGAGCCTGACATATGTCCAAATGTGGTTTGAGCAGAACCACACTTCCATTTTTAGTTTTGACTCTTTTCTCCCAAAAGGAAATATTTCCAAATTTCCCTCGAGATTATATACCTTCGCCATTGACCGAGGTAAAACATTGACTATTTTTCGTCATCAAGCTTACATGCCATTTTGAGATTTTAATCCTTAAGAGGAAAAAAATCTAAGTTGCTTAGGATTGTCCACTTCCCCACCTCTTTGACTTTTCAATATATCATGTGTCACCATGGTGCACCTTGAGACAGTCCCAAAAAAATTATACCTTAAACGAGCGCGGCCTCGCCACGTGTTCTGTTCTAGAAAAATTTTCTGAATGCTTGAAGCGCAGCCAAAATTTCCATGTGTCATGCTCCAAGGCAGTCTCCTTTAGTTGTTGAAATGTCTAAGAAAATTACAAAGTGAGTGGAGGCCTCCACGTGTCATCTTGGTGCTTCTTTAAAAGGAAACTCAAGGGCCAGTACCCAAACATTTGTGATTCCTCCACGTGTCTCCATGGCGCAACTTCAAGATTGTGCCTAAAGCAGAGACCCTGAATGAGCGCAAGCTTACCATGTGTCCTATTCCACCAAACGGTACCAACTACATAAATTTTTTTCTAAGTCCGAGACAAGCAGCGAAAACCTCCACATTTTCTCCCGACGCTGATCTAAGGCCAAACCAAAAAGTAGATTTTCAAACGAACATCACGCCTCCACATGGACACACTTTAAGTTGAGGTGATTCATAGAAATTTTGAAGTACCTAGCTGAGCCACATCCAACCAAAAGGTGTGATGTCCCTTGTCGTTGCAAGGATGTAAATTTGACTGGGAGAAATATCCATCAAACTATGAAATAAAGAAAATAATCATTCAAGCCCAAAAAATGAAAATTTCTCCAAGGACAGAGAATTGAGAAATGTTACAAGGCTCAAATGTGTTTCTTAGAGATACATCCATTCATTTTTCTTCAATTATTTGAGGTAGAAATGATAAGGAAGACAAAACCTTGACCGTGGAGAACAGAAAACATTGGAGAACCTAATTTTTTTTATGAACAGAGAATAGGGGACCCAAATTGCAGACCTTTTCCAGAGGAACAAAGAAAAAAGGAGAAAACCATGGACCCATAAGTGATCTTTAACTTAGGAACATATTAAAAATGACAACAAATATTATCCATGCACAACAAGGGGAACAACAAAGTGGCAGAGCCCACAAATCAATATATTTTCAAAGGAAAATTGGGGCGAGACTATTTTGAGCACCAACACCGGCTCTGAATCCGTGATGGGCACTCCCTGTGAGTGCCGCAAGAACAAAGGTAGACCAAGTTCCAAGAATATCCATTAGGTAACAAAGTCATCTTATAGGGCAAAGAAATAGAGCCATATAAAAAACAAATAGAAAAACCATCAAAAATAGGTCACCGAGGACTAGAACGAGCAAAAACACAAAAGAAAGGGAACAAAGAACAAACTATACATTGTACAAAAGATTTTTTAGGCATCAATCTAAGAAATTCTTCAAATGCCTACCATTGACAGGAAACTCAAGCATTTCACCATCTAAGTCTTTGAGGAATAAGGTATGCTCACCAATCCTAATATCAATAGAGTAAGGGCCGATCCATAATGAGTCAAACTTGCCATGCTTGCCCTTATCCTCATGTATGCTATCCCATAGTAGCACAAAATTTCCAACATTGAAAGCTTTGGGAATGAAATTCTTTTCAAATAACTTCTTTAATTTCTCTCTAAAATTTACATGCCTCTGGTGGGATTCCCTCCTCTCTTCATCAAGCTCAACAATCTGGTTAATGTGAGCATCATAAGGACCTACCTCTTGATCTTCCAGCTGCTGCATAAAATGATATGAGGATAGTTGCATGTGAATAGGTATTAGGGCTTGAGTTCCATATACCAACTCAAATGGACTCTTTCCAGTGACCATCTTGACAGTGATCCTATCTACCCAAACAAAAAACTTCAACTGTTCACCACACTTTCTCTTGTTTTGTTGTAATGTTCTTCTGATGAACTTTAGCAAATTTTTATTACTGGACTCAACTTTTCCATTTCCTTGGGGGTTGTAATTGGAGGCATATGTCAAGATGATCCCATACGCCTTGCACATTTCCACCAAAGGTTTATCTCTAAAGCTTATTGCATTATTAGCTACAATCTTAACTGGCACCCCAAACCTGCAGATGATATTATGTAGCAAAAAATCCATGACAACTTGGTGTGTTACCTTCTTAGTGGGGATTGCCTAAACCCATTTAGTAAAATATTAAGTTGCTACAAAAATCCATTTGTGGCCAGCACTTGAAGGGTCTAAAATCTCACCAATTAAATCCATTCCCCATTGCTTGAATGGAGCTTCAATTTATATAGGATGCAAAGGGAGGGAGCCTGAATCTTTTAGTCTTCTAGAGAAGTGTTGAGAACTTTCACATCTTCTAGCCAAAAAGGTTGTATCCTTAAAGAGAGCTGGCCACCAATAACAAGCCCTTATGATGTTGTGTGTTATGACTCTTGCAGAAAAGTTCCCCCCACAAACTCCTCCAGGGAGATCAACAATTATCTTTGGGGCTTCTTCTTCAGTAATGCACCCTAAGATGACTCCCTCTAGGTTCTTCCAAGCCAACCCAAAATCAGTGATGACACATTTTTGGGAAGCCGACTTAAGGGCTCTCTTCTGGTTCTTACTTAAGTGCTCAAGGTAGTTTAGATGTTTGAGATAAAAAATTATAGCTTTATACCACTCATAATTCATCAACCTTTCAAATACACCAGCTCTTTCTTATTCTACCTCATTTACCTCAATAGTTTGCAAGTTTCTCTTAGCCATAAGCTTAGCCAAGCCCAAATCTCTCACCAACTTCATGGTTTGGATATCCATATCGTATTCTTGAAATTTATTCACCCACCTACATCTTTTTCTTGATACTTCCATCTCTCACAAAATTCCCTTTACCATGGTGTGGGGAACATAAGAAACCACTTTAGAACTTAGAATGTAAGGTATAAAAACCTTTGTTTCTTTTACCTAGGAAAATGCATGCTTTTCCATGATAGTGTACTTTGGCTCAGCCCCCTGCAAGGCCTTACTGAAGAAGGAAATTGGTCTCTCAGCCCCTTAATCATCCTTCTACATCAAGAAAAAAGTAGTAGTGTTATCTGAAGCAAAATAGAATAGTTGAAACGGATTCTTATAATCTAGAGCTTCTAGTACTAGTGCATACTCTAGTGCCTCTTTAATCCCATTGAAATATTTGATGGCAGCCACCTCCCGTTGATGACCTGGTATTTTTTTAGCATAGAATTGAATGAAATGGTAAACCCAACAAAGTTTATATGAACCTTCTAATGATTTTATTTTCCCAAAGAAGGACTGAATTCCTTTCTTAGTCTTTGGGATTTGGACCTTGCTGATGTCCTCTACTCTTTATGGATCAATCATCACTCCTTCTTATGACACAATGTGACCAAGTAACCTTTCCTTCTGCACTCCAAAATTCCACTTATTTGGATTGAGTGAGATGCCATATTCTCTACATCTTATCAGCATATTCTCCAAGTGCAACAGGTGGTATCTTCTCTTTCTAGAAAAGACAGTCACATCATCTTGATAAACTACAATAAATTCATTGATGTAACCAGCAAAAGCAACATCTATTGCTCTTTGAAAACTGGCTCCAACATTCATCAGGCGAAAGGTCATCCTAACATAGACATAGGTACCCCAAGGAGCAGTGAAGGTTGTCTTGATCCTTTCTAATTCCTTCACCAAAAGTTGGTTATAATGAGAGAAACCATCCAAGGTGGAAAACAAATCAGAACTAGTCACTAACTGTAGTATGTTATCCATATTTGGTAAATGATAGTTATCCTTCATTGATGCTCTATTTAGATTCCTGAAATCCACACATAGTCTGATGTCACCATTTTTCTTTCTGACTAGTATTAGGTTTGTAACCCAAGAAGAATACCTTATGGCTGGCTAATCCCTCCATCTCTTAGCTTCTTTAGTTCTTCTTGCATTTTGAAGGATAAGAGTGGATTGATGGGCGTCTGTTTCTACCTGAAGGGCTTTGCATTAGATTCCAAGGTGATCTCATGATGAAACAAATTCTCTGTATATGCTTTTAATTTAGAATAGGTCCAAGCCATGCAATCTTGGTATTTTTTCAACAACTGGATGTATGAATTCTTCTCCTCCTTGCTGAGATTTCTTCCTAACTAAATCTTCCTTGGATTCTCCTCTGTGCCAAGGTTATGATCCTCAATATCCCTTGAGGCTTCCATGCATCTATTAATAATGTGATCAACATTATCAAAATTGGACTCAAGAGCAACCAGCCCTCTAGGAATGGTATTATTCTTTAGTTGGATGATGCCCTTGCCAAACAAGATTTATTTTCCTTCTATTGTTGATACCATTGGCTCCCAATCAATACTTTGATAAGAAAATTCTCCCTTTCTTTGTAGAAATCTTCTGATATGAGCATCATTGTCAAAAACCTGACAATGTTTAATGTTGTCAGGAAGAGAAGGTCTTGTCAATACCTCAACCTCATATTCACAATATGGGGACATTCTACAATTGTCAAACCGAGATCCCAACACTGCAAGCTTGTCTTCCAAATGATTTAATTTTATATCTTGATGCACAATGTTGAATGAATCAAACATCTCGATAAAATCCCAAATTGCATGCTTGTGTTGTTTCATTCATTGATTATTTATGGCATACAGTTTTTTGACTTGTTTTACCATCAATTATGAGTCTCCTTTTACAATTATTTCCTTGACACCATATTTCCAAGCAATTCTTAAACCCAACAATAGTGCCTCATACTCAACAATGTTGTTGGTGCATTCAAAGTTGATTTTGAATGAAAAAATAAGTTTTTCCTGACTAGGAGAAAGAAAAACAGCACCAACACCATTCCCAAACCTGGAGCAAGCTCCATCAAACAATAGAGTGTAGGGATATCCCATTTTTTCAAGGCATCTGCATTCCTCAATCCTTTGCTCCTTTCCATCAGCAAATACCACAAATTTTCCTACATCAACACTTGTGTACAATACCTCATAGGATGCATTGTTGGGATCGTCAATGAGATGCAACATCTTCTTTTCCACATATAACATGATAAGGACGCCCTCAATTATAATGGTAGCATAGGAAATATCCATTTGGACACTCCCACAAACACTTGCAGCCCATTTTCTTGATAGTAGCATGCCCCACTTGGTTGGGAAGTCAACAATAACAATATCAAGTTTTAAGTTTTTACCTTGGTAAGTTGCAAGTTACACCACCAAACCCTTCACACATCCCACTACTGACACTTCTATCGAGTCCATGGTAGTGCACTTCCCATATGTTGTTTTCACTTTGATGTTTATCTCATTCATGAACTCCAAAGGCATGACATTGCATGATGCCCATGAGTCAAACATGTAGTTATGCAACAACCTGTCTTTAATGATCAAAATGGTGAAGAATGGATCCAAATTCATCTGAAATTCCACTAAGGATGTTCCCAAATAGACCTCATGTGGTTCATCTAGATCTTATGATGCTGGTGGGACCTCCACAATGTTTATGTTTCTTCCTAGGACATTCTTCTCTTTGTTTAACCCCAAGTATTCAAATGCTCTCTTTTTGTGCTTAGGAATCCTAAGAAACTTAACAATTGGAACAAATACTTTGATTTGACTTAAAACTTGGGCAATGTCAAATGAGATATTCCTTGGCAAGGTATTATTAGAAGGAAATCCCACACACTCATTAGATGTTACACGATTTTTGACAACTTGGGCATGAGGAGGGGTATAATTTTTGTTTGGGATTGTAGGGATTTTAGCAGGTGCATCTTTCCTAGGAACCTCTTTAGGAATGTTTTAAAGAAAGGGAGATTTTGTCTTAGATTGAGGCACTATCCCTTTGACAACCTTACTTCTTGTGATATATTCCTTCTCTTGAGCGATAAGAACATTCATTAGTAACTGTCTATCTTCCTTAGATGAGATTCCTCCATCATACTTATTTATCATTAAAGCCCTTAAATATTCAAAGTCATTATTAGGAAATTCAAAATCTTGTACATTATCTACTTCTAAAGTGTGAGAGGGAGGAAGAATAGGTACCATATGAATGCAATCCCAAAAAGTGGCAGCAGTCCGGGCACTTATCACCTTAGTTGAAGTTGCCCCTTATTGTAAGCTTGTGGAATAACCCATCATGCATATATCATCATCATTATCATCATCTTCTTCTTCTTCTTGTTGATCTTCCTCACAAGGAGAATGAGGCATGAAACATTTGTCACACCAATCAATGACATCTATCTCCTACACTACAAAAAATATGGAAGCCAAAGGATCAGGTACCATTCTGTTATCCCTGGCTTAAGACTGTCTATTTACAAATCCAACAAGTCCCTTGCCTCTGTCATCAGATATTTGGTGATTTGTGAGCCTTTCTTTGCCTTTCTTCTTGTGTTGACCTTATGAGCTCTGCCCAATTCCCTTCTCATCCTAAGATAGCTTGTAGGAAATCTCTTTGACAGCCCTTGTCAAAGTCTTCACAACTTCTTCCAAATTTGTAGGCTTTCTTGTTTTAGGTTTTTCTCAGTTAACTAGCTTTAGACCCTCCCTTTTTGGAGGCTTTCCAATTTCCTTGATATTGTTCTCTATTTGCAAAGCCATGGTGATGGCCTGCCTCAAATTAGTGGAGTTTTTTTCTCTTAAATAATATGTATCCTTTTTATCAAATGCATCAGTATATTTGATCAAACATGACTCATCGTAAGGCCTTATCCTAATAGGCAATCTCCTTAAGGTATTATTGAACCTTTTGTTGAAATCATGTACTAACTCATTAGGATTATTTTTGATGTTTTCAAATTCTTTCAATATAAACATAGGGTCAGTTCTATCACCATATTGCAATCTAAATGCATTACTCATCTCAGTCTATGAATCAATAGATAAACAACTTGATATATACATCTTCGTGTTCAATCTCAAAATATTCCATCATATTGATAAAAATATTTAGATGTTGATCACCAGTAATAGCATTGTTTCCTTGCAACTTTGGCATTATGTTCCTTACATTTTGTGGTGTTGCATTTGGATATCCAACCATTCCCACAAAATTTTCATGTCCTAAGGTGTTTACAACAAAAGGGGGTATAGGTTAGGGCTAGGCCATGTTGATTTGATAAGGTGACCCTGGAGGGGTGAAAAACTGATAAGGGGCTGAAGGTCCTTGGAACAAAGGAGTATAATTTTCAAAATGGAGATCCCCCAAAGGCCTTGTATCTTGGAAATCTCTATCAACCTTAGAAAAGATAGGTGCAGAGTGCGAAGCAAACCTTTCAAAATCAAATGAAAGCCCCTCTCCAACTAGAGAATTAAATTCCACAAAGAGGATACCTAATTCATAGCCACTTGAACGGCAGTCTTCAATGATAGGCCGATCACATTCATCAATGGAGATCCCTCTCCTTATCTACTGATCCCCAATAGCTCTCCAGGATTTTCTTCCTTCTGAATTTTCTTTCCCTAGCTCTAGAAACAATGTCCTAGTAGGATCCCTAGCAAAGAAAGATCTTCTTCTTTCCAGATTCGAAAATATTAGTAACAAATCTAAATTTTTCAAAGTTTTAAGACACTGGTACTCATTAAGAATCAGATCAATAAGGAGTCGACACTATGGATTTCCACCTTAGTTGTGAAAATGCACTCAATATCATCTGTTAAATGTCTATTAATGCTAGAAACTTGAAATGGAAAGATTAATACCTTTCTTTACCTAGATTTATCAAATGAAAGCTATATCAGTAGGTGTGAAGACTGAAAGAATTGCACACAACACTTGGATCATCCAAGAAGTGTTTTACCAGGGCTTAAATGTGAATTGTGATCCACTAGTTCCCCGACAATGGAACCACTTATGTGTTGGTATCCAAATTGATTCTCCCTCAAATTCTGAACAACATCACTAGTCTGATAGGAAGCTTAGGGATGAATTTGATCATGGAGAGTCATTTCGTAGCTAGGGATGAGATTTTACTAGCCCTTTTTCACTCAAATGTGGAGAAATGGATAACACCCTCAAAAATGATTTGATATATCCTCACCAGTTTAGGTTGTACCTTTCAACCAAGGTAAGAGAACCTATTTTGTAACATCTGTTTATTGAAGAACAATGATAAATCTTTCTTTTGCATAAATTTTATAGAGGAGACCTTGGGAAAATATGATTAACAAACTAGATCTGACTCTCACGAGTTGTCACTTCCAAATCATGGAGATATTTTCACAACAAGGAAAAGGTTACTAAAGACATTTGAGACCCTGATAGCTTTTGTATGTTTTGGTAATAAAGATTATGCATTTGTGTGCACACAGGACAAACAGGGGTAGTACATGTAGGATTGGTTGTTTTTGAATGAATTTTTTGTGGGAGGTGGGGTAGGGTGAACTTGATTCACCAGACCCTTGAGGAACCTAAAAAAATAGAAGGTTAAACCAATAGAATTCCACAAAATAGCTAAAATGTTTCTTTAACTAGAATATGTGTTTCAATGGAGGCCCAGATCAAAAAAATTTCACACAATCTTTGAGATTCTATCATGAAGCATTGATTTAGAAAATCCAACAAACCATAAATATCTAAGCCAAATCATGCCTAAGGTACACCTAGAGGCTTATAGACAATCTTTGTTAACATATGAAAAAAAAGTTATTTTAAATCGTTTATTCCAATCCCAAATGAGATCTATTTTAAGAAATGGAAATTACAAATGCCATAGACTATCACAAAGATTGAGGCATGTGTGATTGAATGATATTTTAACAAAATATTGCAACAGAAACAAGAAAAACTAATAGCATACATTTAGAAATAAAACAAACACATTTTTCTCAAGACGACACAAAAAAACTCAAATTTGATTAATTCTATTAGTAGGGGAATGTTTCTAGAAAAATCTCAGAGCTTGTAAATGGTTGTACACTTGCAACCACCTTAACACAATAAAACTTAATACAAAAAGAGATAACCTAGTTTCTCAAATGGCTTCTCAGAAATGATGAGCTTTTTCATGGCTTTTTCTATTAGAAAAATCAATTCTGACCCCTAACACTGCAACCCTTTTGCACTAAAAATTTGTGCCATTTATAGCATTTGTAATAGATCCCCTTCCTCCTAAAAGAATTTCTTTTTTAATGCACCAATGCTCGCCATGATTCTGATCATGATTCTCAGAATCAAATCTGCAATAAATCACCAGGTGCTCGAGGGGGAAGATCTCATTGAATATCTCCCACATTCAACTCTTTCCTATGGTAGATCACTCTTTCTTCCATTTTCCAACCACTTCCACCCCTAATCTATCAAATATGGCTCTTTACGTGCTTGGGAGAAGAAAAATAGAAAATATGATCGAACACGAAAGTCAGACCATTTTAATGGTGAAAGATGTCTTCCAGATCTTCACACCAAAATTAGATATCAACATTAACTCCTCTTTTTGCTTGGCGTGTAGGAAACACGAAGAAATCATGAAGAGTCACACTTCCAGGTGTGTTTCAGTAAAATGGAGGGAAAAATAAGACTCAGAGTCTTAGCTACCGTTGATCTTTATTTTGAATTTGGGTCGTCCACGTGGAAGATTCAAACTTTTAAAACAGACCTGGGGGCTTCCTTAAATTACTTTTTACAAATTTTTGGAAAAATGGAAAAAATTTCCATTTTTCTCCACACCTCTGCCCTCAGGAAATGAGCCTAACACATGTCCAAATGTTCTTTGAGCAGAACTGTGCTTCCCTTTTTACATTTGACTCTTTTCTCCCAAAAGGATTTTTTTTCCAAATTTTCTCTAAGAGTCCACACCTCCGCCGTTAACTAGGGTAAAATAGTGACTATTTCTCTCATCAGGCTTGTGGTCATTTTGATATTTTAATCCTGAAGAGGTAAAAAATACAAGTTTCCTCCAATGGTCTGCCTCCTCACCTCTTTGACTTTTCACACTGCCACATGTCACCATGTCGCACCTTGAGATGGTCCCAAAAATTTGATACCTTGAATGAGCGCGAGATCACCACATGTCTTGTTCCGGAAACGCTGTATGAGTGTTTGAAGCTCATAAGAATGCACCATGTGTCATACTCTGAGGCAGTATCCTTTAGCTGTTGAAAAGTCTAATCCAATTGTAAAGTGAGCAGAGGCCTCCACATGTCATCCTAACGCTTCTTTAAAATGAAACTCAAGGGTCGGTTCTGAAACGTGCACGGTTCCTCCACATGTCTCCATGGCGCAACTTCAAGATGGTTCCCAAAGTGGAAACCCTAAATGAATGCGAGCTTACCATGTGTCTTAGTCCACAAAACTGTACCAACTGCATAAAAATTTGTCTAAGTCTAGGCCAAGCAACAAAAACCTCCACGTGTCCTCCCAGTGCTGATCCAAGGCCAAACCAAAAAGTATATCTTCAAATGAGCGTCGTGCCTCCACATGGACACATTTTAAGTTGAGGCGATTCATAGAAATTTTGAAGTACCTAGCTGAGCCGCGTCTAACCAAAAGGTACCATGTCCCCTGTTGTTGCAAGGACATAAATTTGATATAGTAGAAATATATGTCAAATCGTAAAATAGAGAAAAACAATCATTCAAGCCCAAAAAATGAAAATTTCTCCAAGGACAGAGAATTTAGAAATGTTACAAGGTTCAAATGTGTTTCTCATAGATACATCCATATATTATTCTTCAATTATTTAGGGCAGAAATGAAAAGGAAGACAAAATCTCAACCGTGGAGAACATAAAACATGGGAGAACCCAAGTTTTTTGATGAACAGAGAACAGGGGACCCAAATTATAGACATTTTCCAGAGGAACAAAGAAATAAGGAGCAAACCATGAACCCATAAGTGATCTATGACCCAGGAACATATTAAAAATGGCAACAAAGATTAGCTAGGCACAAACACAGGGAAAAATAAAGTGAAAGAGGCCACAAATCAATAGATTTTCAAAGACAAATTGGGGAGAGACTCTTTTGAGCATCAAAAGAATAAAGTAATTTCAAGAATCATTACCCCTTCCACGTATTGATGATTTGTTTGATTAGATGAAGGGAGCCAAAATACTTTCTTAGATTGATCTTAAGTTTGGATAACATCAGCTAAGGATCACAGAGGTATATATTCATAAGACAACCTTCCGTATGAGATATGGCCACTATGATTTCATAGTAGTGTCTTTTTGTCTGACGAATGCCCCCACTGTATTCATCAGTTTGATGAATTGGGTATTCCAGAAATTGTTGGATCACTTTGTGCTAATATTTCTTGATGAAACTATAATTTACTCATGTACACATGAGGAGCATGGAGGAGCACCTTCGAAAGGTTCAACAGTTTCTTCATGAGCAAAAACATTATAGAAAATTGAAGAAGTGTGCATTCTTTCAGTTAGAGGTGTAGTACTTGGGTCACATCATTTTTGGGGAAGGTATCATCATCAATCCTTCCAAGATTCGAGCTATTATGGATTGGCCCACACCAACTAGTGTGACCAAAGTGTGTAGTTTCATGGGGTTGGAGGATACTCGAGGATATTTATTCAACTTTTCTTGGATTGTGCACCCCATCACTTCCCTTCAGTGGAAAGGGAATATTTTTTTTTTCTCCGATGGATATGAGCAGGCCTTAAGTACACTTAAGGGATACCTTACATATGCATTGATTCTTGAGGTTCCAGTTTCAAATGGAGAGTTCTTTGTTTGTACGAGCGCTTCCTTAGCAGGATTAGGTGGGGTATTGATGTAGGATGGCCATGTGGTTTCCTTTGAGTCTCGTAAATTCAAAGATTATGAACTCAATTATCTGACTCATGACCTAGAGCTTGCAGAAGTTGTGCATTTCTTATTTCGATGGACACATTTAATTTTGGGTAGGAGATTTATTCTTAGGACATACCATTTGAGCTTACATCACCTCTTCATGCAACCCAATTTCAATGATCATCAGTGGTGTTGGATGGCTTTTCTATGTAATTATCACATACAGATAGAGCATGTGAAAGGGAAAGAGAATATTTTTGCTGATGCTATGAGCAGACATAGACATTTGGTTATGGCTATTTCAGTGGGTGTAGATTTATAGAGAAGGATTTTGCAGCAGGTTCCTCATGATAGTTTCTACTTTGTAGTTAGATCAGATATTGAGTCTCAAATACCCTTGAGGGGAAGTTTGATAGTTTTTAAATAGAGTCAAATGGACTTCTCAAGCATAAAGGTTGGATCTATATACCTAAGGGTGTAGGTTTGAGGTAGGATATCTTGGAAGATGTTCATCATGCGCCTTATTCATCCCATCTAGGGGTGAAGAAGATGCACACCACCTTGAGACAACTTCACCATTGGATAGGTCTTCAAAGAGATGTATCTTAGTTTGTGTCGTGTTGTTTAGAGTTTCAGAGGGTGAAGGCCGAGAATTAACATCTAGCTAGCCTTCTTTACCCACATACTATTCCAGAGTGGAAATGGGACACAATTTCCATGGATTTCATAGTATGGCTACTGATGTCGAGATACCACTACGATGCCATCATGGTCACGATGGATAGATTGACGAAGGTTGATCATTTTTCTCCAATGAAGACCACCTATATAGCTAGTGTAGTAGTGAGAGTGTACCTTAATGAGATTGTTAGAATGCACAAGATTCTATGGAAGATCATTTCCGACCGCAATACCTTGTACAAATCACACTTCTAAACTACCATGTAGCAGGACCTTGGGATGAGGATCAATTTCAAAATAACCTATCATCTTGAGAAAGATGTATAGATGGAATGGGTAAATCAGATTTTAGAGGACATGCTTCAGATGCATGTCATGGATCATCAGTCTAAGTGGGAGGAGTACTTTTATTTGGTGGATTTTTTCTACAACAATAGATTTCATAGTTCTATTTAGATGACACCTTTGAGTTGGGATAAACTTGAGGAAAAAGCTATCTATTGGCCCAGATTGCTAACAAGACATGGAACAATAGGTTGTAGGAGGCGCATGACAGGAATAACATTTATGCAGATCAGAGGAGATTCGGCCATAGTTATGAGGTGGGAATGAAGGTGTTTCTTCATGTCATACCTCATAAGAGTCATATATATATTAAAGAAAAGGCTCTAAGTTTCCTCCTAGATATGTGGGTCCATTAGAGATCCTAGAGTGGATCGGTCCCTTAGCTTATCGTCTAACCTTGCACACAGCTTGTCTTGCATGCATGATGTGTTTCATGTACCTGTTCTTAGAAGATATATCCTAAATCCATCTCATGTATTATATTAGACCACATTATAGGCGCAAGAACATGGGAAGATGATGGTGGATCCCATGCGTATTTTAAAATGTAGGACCTTGGGCCTTCAATGTCAAGAGATTGATCATGTATGAGTCTAGTGGGATAAGTACGATGATACTATTGTTACATGGAAGGATGCTAAAATGTTACGAGTTTAGTTTCCACACCTATTTCAGTGACTTCTAGGAGGAATTCAAGTCTAAGGGTAGGGGGATGTAGTGGCCACTCCTTTTTGACACTTTTTTATATGTTTATTTTTATTACTATTGACTATAGACATGGATGTTATTGTATCATTTTGGTTTACTGTGATGTTAGATGAGAGAGATATTATGACTAATGATGGACTTTGATTCATAGTTTGATTTGTGTGGCTTCTTGGAGATGTTGAGAGATATTTTATATTGATGATTATGTGTTGTTGGCATATATATATATATATTATTGACCTCTGTAATTATCATTGTGTTGATTAGGATTTAGATTTTGAATTAATATCATGATCTATTTGATATTGATAAAATATAGAGTTGAGATGTTATTGGAATTTTAGAAAAATGATAGTATTGTTTAGTAGAGATGATGATTTATTTATATGTGAATGGTTGTTGATTTACATGTGTATTTTTTTTCCTTGATGTTTTGATGCAGACACAAGGCCAAAGGAGGTATTGTGTGATTTTGTAGGTAATTATATCACAGCAATCAAAAGGAGGATTAGAGACCAACCATAGCGGAATACTAGATGGATAAAAAGATGGTCACCATGGAAACTTGTGTAATGTTTTTTGTTTGTTTAGATTGTTAGGGGGTCCCCATGGGGGGATGACCCCTAATTTTTATGATCAGCTATGTGTGCAAGTATTCTCTTTATTTTATTTATTGAAGAGTATGTGCTTTATTTGTGATGTAATTTATTTTATTATTATTGATTAATGTGCTTTTATTAAGCAATTTAATCATGTTGCTAATTTATTTTGGGATTTTACAAATGGAATCATTTATTAGAGTTTTTTCTCTCTTGGAATATGTGATTTTGATTAAGTGTAAGTGACTTTGAGTGTTGTACACTCTAGCTTACCTTGGAATTCTAGATTTGGGCTTAAGGGCCATTTTTGGAGGCTTGTGGGACAAGCTTACAATCTAAGCTTTTCCCACACCTCTTCATTTCTTATATCAACCCTACCTATGCATTTTGGGGTCAAAAATAAACCACATTATGTGTTGTATAAGAAAAAAAGTGAAATTAATTGCACTTTTCTTACATGGTTTTTAAATTTCATCCTTAGGGGGTGTGGGTTTGGATTGTGTGTGTAAGAGGCTTGTCATTCCTCTCAACCAACAATTTACTATGCATTGGAGTTGAGGATGAGTGATGTGGCATCGTACATGGAGCCACCTCACCCTCCTCTTCCGTTTTTCTATTTATGCAAGATTAATTATTTGTTTGGGGGTTACTTCATTTCATTTGTATTCATTGTATTTTTGGAGTTGGAGGATTTTGGAGTGCTTGTTGAATTTTCTAAACTTGTGGGTGTTAGATTGAGCTTGAAGGAGCTTGGTGTGTGACTCTTTGATCAATTTGTACCATGGAAAGGAGGGGGCTACAAACTTGTGTTATTTTCCCCCCTTATATGTGTATATTTTTATGTTATTGTATGTTTTAGTATGCTTGTTGGGTTCTTTGGTAGAATTCCTAAGTATGGTGTAGGAGAAGGCTATGGGGATCTTATATGTAGGGAGGCATAATTGTTTATTTCATTTTTTGGAGGGAGTCAGAGTGGGTTCCCCGCATTGGATAGGATAATTCTTGCATTTATTACGTGGTTATTTTGAGGGAAACATAAGAGATTGTAGGGAGGCATAAGAGAATTTGGGAGGCATAAGAGGATCTTGAGGGAGGCATAAGATTTGTATAAGAGTTAGAGATGTATATTGGAGGTTTTTAAGGTGGGAACCTAATCCCATTAGGAGGCATAATTGATCTCCCCATAGATCCTCGTTCCATTGGATTTTAATTTCAAGCCTTGTGTATTTTGAAAGCTTATATGATTGTGATTCTTTTCTTGTGTTGAGTGAGTGTTATGTGTTGTGAAATTTTTTTTGTGATGTTTAAGCATTGTGTTGTTTCCATGATTTGGATCCATCCCTTATTGCATTTTCGTTAGGGCTCAAGGGCCAATGAGGAGGATAGTTTATCCTCATTAGATTATTGGTTGGGTGGAGAGTTTTTCCTCTCCCCCATTTGTGTTGTTTTGAGAAAGTGAAGATATGGTGGAGCTCTTGTTAAAGAATTGGCACTTGGAGATTTTGTGAAGCCAAAATAAATCGTTCTTTGTGAGAAAACCTTTCTTATTATTCCACTTAAGGTGGAAAGCTTGTAGAATTTTAGTTGAAGGAATAGTTGCATCGTATATTTTGGCTTATTAAGTTGTAATGTATTGTAGAAAGAAAGTTCTTTACATTGTAAGAAATGATCTATGCTCAAACAAGAAAAAGTTCATTATTATTTGTGGAAGTTGCATTTTTGTAAGAATGAAGAGAAACTTAAAAGATGTAAAGCTTTGAAAATGTTATTTTAATAAGACCTAAATGTATAATAACTTGCTTGTGTTTTCCTTGATTAAATGGCTGTAGTTGAAATTAAAATATGCAATAAATTATAAGGAGTTATTTTGTTGAAAATAAAAAAAACACACTAGAAATAGATTAATCTTCATTCCTACTTATGAACTTGAAAGAAATTTTGTTGGAAGAAAATGAAAATGATCTTATAGTTATTTTCTTGTTACTATAGAAATAGAAAATATTTGAATGTGGTAATTTAAAGCATGGAATGAATTAATGGTTAAACCCTTAAAATGGAGACTTTAAGAACATAAATTAGCAATAAACTTTACAACACTCTAATAAAACTTATTTTTAGAAAAAATGTATAATTGATGGTTTTGTTCTCAAAGAACAGGACTGCCACCTTGTGCAGAATGACAGTCTTTGAACCGCCACTTAGACAAGTCAGTGGTTTGTGAATCATCACCCAGGTAGAGAGATGGTCCCAGGACTACTGACATGCTTTGGGAGGTAGTTTCATCATTGATGGTAGAAAAATACAAATATGCATCTATGTCAACTTAAACTTGGTTTAATAAAAAATTTAATCCTCAAATTTGAAGAGGAAATCACCAGCAAGCCATAAGGGCATAAATTCATTGTTTCAAACATGTAAATATTTAAATGAACATTTAAAAGTATCAAATCTCTTGGATTAAATGGAAAAGGGTTTTACCCAAGTAGAATGCAAATACAAATAAATAACTAAGTAAACATTCCATATTTAGGGAAGAATCCCTACAATCCACTAATAGAAAACAATGAAATTATAAATTTATCATCCAATCCAAGCTAATCTTATTTTTTGTGAATTCCTCCATGGTTCTTCCTTCCTTTCTCTCATGGCTTCCATTTCTCCAAACTCCAAATTAAACAGAAGAAAGGTGACCAAATGAGGAGGCTAGGGAAAAGAAAAAGGTTTAATAAGATTTCTTAAGGATGGTTAGGGTTAGTATGGAACCCTAAGATCTAGTGGCCATAATTGATTTGATCCAAGGGTTGAGAATCAACCCTATAATTTTCAGGTGGGAATATGTATTATGAGTTTTAAAATAATTTAATGTATGTGGAAATGGGTGAATGGGGCCATTTAATACCCTTGTATGTTAAGTTAATTATTTGGTTCCTAGTATGTTTTAGTAATGATTTAAATGGAATTTAAGGAAAATAATTTAAAAGAATCAAGGCAACTAAGGATAATGGTTTAATATATATGTGTTTGAAGGTTAATGTAAGAGGGAGAAAAACATTTAACCAAGTAAATTAATTTATGGCACCTTCCTAGTTAATTGTAATTAAGTTGACCTTAGAGATAAATTAAGAATATTTAATAATTTAACCTAGACCTGGTCTATCCTTTGTAGTGTATTCATTTTTGGTAGGAATTAATTAAACGTATTATAGATTTGGCACCTTGCAACCTGTTTTTAAAATAAAATTCTACAACTTTCTGGATAATTGTTTAAGGATTAATGTGGTTTTAGAACATCAATTTTGTGAGCATTACAAATCATACTATTGTGTGTCATTACGTAAGCCTAATACATGTACCATTCCATGAAATAAGCTAAAAATACAAAGAAAAATAAATCGTAAAGTATTTTAGAAGGAGAATCATCTATCCCACAAGTCACAGTGTTGTAACTATCGTATTTTTCAAAAGACCTTAGAAAAAAGCATGTAAACACTTTGTGAGGGATGAAAAACTAAATTTAAGGAATATCTTAACTTATCAAACCATCCACACCATATTCACTAGAAACTCGAGAGATTGAAAACAAACCAATTCTATTTTCAAGCCTTAACATCATTTAATAAAGATCACCCTTCATGTAGAGGATATTTTAATATGGCATGCCCTTTTAGCTGGACCACATGGAATTCATTTTTATTGAATAATGAATCTACCATGTAATTAATTCATTAAGTCTAGGATTTAAAATCATGTAATCATTTTTCATTAGTTTGGTTCTGCGATAAATACCAAGCTTGAAATCATTATACAGGTCATTAAATTTGGACAATAAAAGCTTCTTAAACTTTTTATGAACTTTCCTTATCTCAATTTGATTTCTTGATTCTTGTCCTAAGTTAGATTTTGTGTAAACTTCGTTACAATTTTAATGAACTTTAAGAATCTAATTTCGTATTGAAATCAATATGCCTTATGTTTGATGACTAGATTATTAGAGTGTGTAATCTTCATGTCCAATGGTATTAAACAAAAATATTAGTTTTCTAAGTATTTTCCTTTATACTCTTGCACCTATATTAAATAAGGGAATACTAATTTGAGAAGGGGTAGGGTATCAAAAGAACTTGGAGTTAAAGATAGATGGAGAAAAAATCATATAATGATTTATTATTTCTCTTTCTATCCTAACATAATTTTTATTATACTTTTTAAAAACTTAATAATAAGATTAAATTTTGTAATGTATGTATAACACACAATTTCAATTTTATAAGTGACACTCATAGTTGAATATTTATATTATTATATTTTATACAATCATTAAGTTATGAATGATGATAATCGAATATATTTTCCTACATTATCCTTCAAAAATTAATTCTTGTAATTGATTACGAAGCCACTAGCTTACCCATTGGATATAATTGGAAGAAAATAAAATACATATATAAAAATCAGTAGCAATCATAAGCCATATATTGAGCTATTCAAGAAAAATATGGCCACCAATACTTGGTTTAACTAACACTAGGGGATATCCCCACATGTGAATCCCACATCACATTCACTCTCTGTGTACTTGTACTCCTATCAAGAGATGTATATCCTTTCTCATTTTTGTGAGATTTTGTCTAGGATTCCTACACTTTAAAATTCCCCTAAATCATTCTAATTAATAAAATTATTTTTATTGAGGATGATGATGGAAGTGTAACACCTATGGATATCAACATTACTAGTAATAGGGTGGAAGATTATTAAATCGTAATAACTTAACCTATAAACTAGAAGAGTCACAACTACGTAAAATTCTACTAAAGGGAATTTGAAATTTTTATCCTTCTAGCCCACAAGAAGTGTAAACCAAACAATAGGAAATCCATCTATAAGAAAAATAATTCAACAACCAGTCACCATTCTCCATAATAGTATTTACTAGTCATTTCATTCTCTTGAACTTGTGCCAAAAATGATAGCATGGATTAAAAAAAATTAGTATACCTCTTACCATTAAAGGAATATAACAAGACTAAAAAATATATCAAAAACTTAGATAAAATATGTGAAAAATACATCTATGGTGACACTCATACCACCGAAGAACATGTCGGTGCCTACTACGATGAGCTCAGTAGGATTGAAATCGTTCACAAAAACATATATTGTGGGAACTTTCATAATAGTTTTGTGACCTTATGGAACAACCTTAAGATTTACACTCTCTACCACTACTACATCCCTATTAATATCACCATTTTATACAATCAATTAACAATTACACATAGAGAACCTAACAAGATGAAGGGACGTTTGAATGATCACTTTTGAAGCCTCTTTAGACATGTGAAATCCCACTACAACAAAACTAAATATATGGCCATCCAAACCTACATCAAAGTACTTGAAACTATCACATTCATGTTTTATCATAGAAATAAAATTGTATTAGAGACATTATACTATGCCCATAAAGAGGATCTCAATATTGAGAATGAAATGAGGCCTCAATAAACTGATTGTAATGGGATTCTTTTTTCCCCTTGGGAAATCATGTTTCTTAAAAATAAACACAACTTATCAATCACATTCTTATACATAACTAACCATTACCTAATAAGATCCTTAATATGCACATTCCAATTTAGTCTTAGTTCACTACTCCTTTAACATTTACCTCTTCCCCCATGAGTATGTCATATAACCAAATTTTACCACATATGAATAATAAACCATTCAAATTTCCCATTACTAATCACTTTGTTCTGGTGCCCATGTACAATATTAATGGCATCCCTATAAAAATATTATGGGAAAATTTTTGTATTCTCATCCTATTAAACAATCAATTAAAAACCAACCCTCTTCATCCATTCCCGCAAATTCAACTTTGAATTTCGAAACCGAGAACTTGTACAAAATTATCCAAAATTTATCGAATGATGTTATAAACTTATAGATTTTTGGAAAATATTTTAATCAAAGATATAAATTAAATAGATACCTATCATAAAATATTACCTTACAACATAGTAAATGTTAATGGAACACCATACCAAGTAGTGGGGGAATTCATAATCCTTTGGAAAAAGCATACAAGGTGCTAGTATATTTGATAACTCTAAAACTCTCAATTTTAATTATTTAACCCTCAAATATTTGTGGATAGTCCACACATCCATAGACCATTATGAGGTTTTTTTCCCAAAGTTTTTTTCAACTTTAAATATTTTATAGAAATAAATTTACAAACTTCAGATACTTTTTATGCCTAAAGATAGTGCTTGAGATAATCAAGTCATTGTGGGACTTCTTTAGCCTTGGAAACCTATGAGTTCCCAGAGGAAAGTAGTAATAAGCATGAGGAAACCTTAGAGGAAGTTCACACTTATCAAAAAACTAACTACGAAAAATTGTCTCCTTCATAGTACATCCCATAAGCCTATGACTACCTCTATCAGTCCCAAATATTCTATATTGCCTCCCATTGCATGTACATCAAGTAATAGTCCACATTCTAAATGGCCAAGAAATGTATGTGTTGTAAAAGATAACTATTGACCATTTTTTGTCATCAGAGTGGATAGGTATACAAAATTTTGTAGATTCCTTGTTTTAAGTTGATGGGAAGATGAGCATACACCAGAACAAGTTGGGAAGAAAGTGCAGAGTGCCCGTTGCCCATATAAGAAGCCATTCCATATTGAAATCTTCATCAGAAACATACATTAGCCCTTTAAGAATTTTTGTAGGGAACTGATGGAGACAAGAATGACACCATACATATAAAAGAGACATTCATAAACATTCAAAGGATCACATTTTAAATGATGGTTTCAAGTTGCGGATTAAACATTCATAAGTATGCAAGTATGTTGGAGCTTGGGGATGATATTTTATTATATATTTTAGTTTCAGATGATGAAAAAAAGTACAAACAATTCATTATTTAGTTCCATATGATTATATGTGTAGACACCTATAATTACGCCCAAGCAATTTAAATAGTTAAATTGCGCTAATTATCCCCTTTCTCACAAATCAACGACGTATCATCAAAAGTGCTCATTTTCCCTCATATCATCATTAATTAATTACACTAAGCTAATTAATTAAGTTTCCTATCCAACAAATACCCTAATTAACGACCTTCCGTTAATAAATCACCCCTTCTACCTAGACTAATTAATTATTATTAATTAATTAACTTGTCCCTTCCATTTAACTAATAAACCAATATTTAATTGATTTAATCCTTTTATAATAGCCTAAATCGCACTAATATTCTTCTAATTGGATTCGATAAGCTTACACCTACCTTATAATTAATCACCTTTGATTAATTTAAATACTCCCCAACTCCCTATCTTCGAGATGTATTACAAGCCTAATATTAGCTTAAGATTCTCCTCTTATCATCATGAGATTTTTTCCTTCATACTGAAAACTATGTAAAATGATGAGTAACCATGTTCTTTAAGGAACGAACCCATAGTCTACGAATGAGTGTTGGGGTGACATATATGTGTTCAAAATGTTTAACTAACAATGAGTTTTGCAAATTAATGGCAATTGAAATGTGAACCAATTAGTTTACACTTATCATAATATATTCATGATGTGTAATAGAGTTATGAAGTTTTGAGAAGAGGGGATTCATACCTTACATGTTAAATCTCTTTAAACC